>VYXD01013297.1:0-81042 GCA_013397195.1 Hylia prasina | reverse complement strand
CCGCCCCGCCGTGCGTCAGCGCCCACCGCCGCCGCGCCCCGAGTGTCGGCACGGCCGGGCTCCGCGCCCCCCACCTCCCGACCGCCGCAATCGGCGCCCCAAAGCTCTGGCCGTCCCTCGCCGTCGGGCCGAACAGCAGATCCATCTCTGAGGGCGATGGAAGGGAAAGGCGGCCAGCCCAGCCCCACCCTGTGCACACTCCCTGTGGCCGGGGGCTGTGAGGAGAGCGGGAAATTATTCCCTCGCCCCTGGGGGCTGGGATGGTTGAGGGAGACGGTGGGCATTGGACACACAGACATGAAAGTGGAAGTTGGGCTTGTAGACTAGGGAGACTAGGCTTGGAAGTCAACACAGGGATCTGACAGGAGGGAAGAATAAGTACAATGTGGGCTAAGGAAAAACACAATGTGCTGGAAGGAAGAACCATGTGGGACGACCAGCCTGAAGAAGTGGGGGGAGTGGGGAGTGTTAGACTGTGATGAGAAGCAACAAGATGATGAGGATGTGAATGCTTGAATAAGCACAGGTGGGAACCAACAGTGTGGGGAGTCTCAGGGCCACAGAGAGCAAGGTAAGACGCAGCATAAAAAAGGCACAGGATAAAAGTAACTGCTAATACATCAAGCAGAACTGTGAATGCTGCTTGAGGTCAAATATCATACCACTGAACAGGTTCTTGGGGAGTATCACACACCCTGTGTGTGAAATGAGGCCACCCCCGTTTTGGAGAGAAAAGGACACCTAGCATCAGTGAACAGGTGTCATTCAGACCTTCCCACTGATGTTTGGTTCTGCAAGGCCAGTCGCCTCATGACCATGAATACCCTGACTGAAAAGATCCCTGGCAGGTCAAACCCGCCCACGCCTCGTGGCCATGGTGGTGGCAGGGGCAGCTGTTCCCATTATGAAAAACAGTGGTATGCCAAGAAGAGCATGCAAGATGAAGGACAGTGGTCAGCCTTCTCCAGCCTCCTCTGGGCCAAGGCTGGGGTAAAACAGGGTCGCTGGGCAGCAGTTTGTTGGCATGAGACATTTGGTCATCTGGTTGTTGGGACAAGGAGGCAGTGAGCTGGGTCTGCCTGTGAGGAGGCTTCACTTCAAGCTCACGGCTCTGAAGTGGCTATGGGGATGTTCCAGCCTGCAAGTCAACAGCAGCAAGAACTGGGCTCTGTCTCCTTAGGTGAAGGGAGGATCATTTGGAGAAGGAGGAAACTGGAAAACCTTGTTAACAAAATTCTCCCAGCTTGTTAACAAACTCTTAACAGCTGGTCATTTGTAGGGAAGCTAGGAAGGGGAGCTAGGAACAGCCTGAAAAGGCAATACAGTGTGAGCACACACACAAAGAAAATTGTTTAAAGACAAATTAAGCAGGTCCAGGCATGTATTTTTCCAAACAGGCAGGCATTTTTTAAGGGAACAAAAGGAGTGTGGTTTAACAAGTAATTTTCAAGACCAGCATTTTGTTTGAGGCAATAAAAAGGCTCTGATCTCTCTATCACGTTGCTTGCCTCCAGTACTGCGTGTTCACCTCTTGCTGTTACCTCCTCCCACACACTCCTATTGATCATCACATCCAGTAAAGGTCTCCTTTGTAATTGCTGGTCAGAGTAGAGATCCTCTGGCTGTCTGCGTGGATCCTCCAGTTTCATTTAGCCACAGGGAAGGCTAAGATTTCAGATGTGACGCTGGTGGTAAACCACTCTCAGCAAAGTCCAGGCTTTGTTCCCAGGCTGGAGCAAGACCACAACCACATGCAGTACTGAAAATGATGGGTGTGCAAAAATGAAGTTTCTTAGAACAGAGAAATAACCCAGGCTATAAAAAACGCAACCCTTCATACAGAGAGGCAGATATATGGCCTATTCAACTTTAAAAGCAGCATCTGTGAAGCCTGACCAAAAATTCAAACCATATTTTATAGTATGAGGATTACTCATGCAGTGTTGAACACACCAGAGATACTCAGAAAACATCACTGTTTTCTTTCCAATTTACACTTAAAATAAAAAGCTGAATTTAATGTTAGCTACTCCAGTAAAACTATTGTTGAATGTGGAGGCAATTACAAAATTCTGTTTCCAAAAGTCATTTTATCTGTCTGGCTGCAGAAACCCACGAAACTGTACAAGTTTCTGTGCCTGTTACTGTCTGTATCACACTGTCTCTGCAGACGTCACTGTCCCTTGTTCCCCATTCAGCCATTCTTGTACACTTTGTCTCCAGCACTAGGGCATAAAAAAATCAGCAGAATTAATATCAGCAGGATAGCTGATTATTCAGTAAGAGTGTCAGAGGCTACCAGGTCAAGGAGCAGAAAATGGTCAAGACACAAAAGTGGAAAATCACTGTTTACAATTACAAAAACTTTCCAACAGCATCAGTAGCCAGTCAAAAGGCTACAGAATGAGGGGAGCCTGTGGCACTTCAGAACAGAGGTCTGGGTAATCCACATGAAATGTGATCAGACCTTGGGGATGGACAGCTCTGTTGTACCTAAGTACTGATTCAAGTTTCTTAAAGCTAACTCTCTCCATGCAAATGTTATTGCACACAAGGTACAAACAGAACACTACCAACATGCATTAGCATCTGTATATCAAATGGATAATTTTGTAAGTCACACATACTTTTCATAATCACACTCTTCCATCACGATCAATTAAATTAAGTGTAGTTCTGAAAGTGGGAGAATAATGGAGGTTTATGTTGATCCTCGTGAGCAGTTCTGAGACATTTATGTGTGTTCTAGTTTTGGCTTGTCATAGACATAGTGTTGGATGGATTTTAGGACTACTAGACTGTAGAAATTAGTGTCAGGCATTTGAACAAGTGCTCTACTGAATCAGAGATACCAAAATGGACATCTGGCTTTAAGTGGATGCTTTAAGGCTTTGCAGAAAAGCAGCAGGCTTTTATAACTGTCTTGTTAAATTGCCTTAATTTATAAACCACAGTTAAAAAAATATATATACCATCACTGGTTTTCTGAATCAAGCCTTTTTTTTTTTTATTGAAACCTTGAACAGAGAGGAAAATCTAAAATAAATCAGAGTTCTGCCACACTTGAAATAATAAGAGTCCAGAGGCATACTTGAAAGACATCTATTTCAGCAGGAGATAGCAATTCATCTTGATGAGTATTAGATTGGAAAAAAAGCCATTTAAATAAAAAATGGGTTCTCAGAACACCACCACATATACCAATGCCCACACAAACAGTGAGGCTACAAACTCCACAGTAAACTAACCCCACATGGGTGGGAGAGTGGTAGGAACAGGTCCCCAGTGGCTTCTCCATTTCTGCAGGCAGAGCTACTGCAGATGCACTATCTGCATCTCATTCCAGCCCTGGAAGCAGGCTTGTAATGACTGTGTTTCAGAGGCTCTACCTTGATGTTTGTTAAACAAACTGCCACCAATTTTGATTGAAGACCAAATTGTAGCTCCCAGGTTCCCAGCACCTTCCTAGCTGCCATGAAAATAAAAAGGAAAATGGCAACGGGTACATTTTTAAGATCTATCCTGAATTCATCACCTCAGCCCAGGTAATTTGAGAAAAGCCTTGGCTACTGCAACAGTCTCTAGGGATGTGAAAACCAGCTTAGCCCACCTCATTCATGGTTTCCCATTTCCTTCTGTAGAGGTGTTTGAAAACACCCTTGAGGTCACAGTATCAACTCTAAATTTTAAACTCCTTGCAGTCAAGTGTTAACCTCTTCAAGAAACCAAGCCTAACTATCACAGAGAAATGGAACTGGGTAACCTCTTGGCCTCCCCTCTTCTCAGGGGATGGAGGGAGGTACATAGCTCAGAACAGCGATGTCCCAAGACAGGACTAGATAGAAGCAAAGGTCTCTGGGAAGTCTAGAGCACCTGGTGTGGTGTCCTGGTCCACCACAGTTCATGTGTTTGATATGGCACAGCTATTTCCCTTGCTCCTCAACCTCCATTTGAAAAATCAGTGTCATCCCACGTACCACCCTTTCCAGTATGGAAACTGATTAGTGGTTGTAAGCTGCTTCAGTACTACAGTAAAGAGATTACATGTACCAGAGACAACTAGGAGAAGTCTTGAAATAGTCACTCACCGCTTTTACATTGCCCCTGCTATCACAAATATTATGCCCTACCTTTAATTTAGGTTTATTTAAAATTTCCTTTCATTCCAAAAGAAATCCTACTGGTAGCACAATGCCAATGAAAATTGAAAATTACTGTTGTAATGGCAGAAGGAGGTGCTACTGCAAAAGCATGAGACTCCTGGTGGCAGATGCAATGTGAGAGCTCTGGGTGATTGAGACAACATGAATAGATCTACCAACATCATCAAAAGAGGTACAAGCATGGTGTCCAACTCCTCACTCCTGCTGACTCCACAGAAAACACTGTTACTCAACCTCTGGGCAGCAAGAGCCCATCTCAGTGATCAGAACACCATCACACACAAGGGACACTGCGTACAGTCAGCGCCCCATAGAGAATGCAACACGGTAACATACAAAAGCTTTTCCAAAATAGCTATGTAGGGGAGGAGTGATAACCACTAGAGGCTCTCTGAACTGCGGTTCTGCACTGAAGATCCTGCTCAGTAGCACCTGCTAACCAGATCACGCTGATAGGATGATTTTGCCTGTGATGGTTAATTTCATTTGCTTAACATGTTTACAAAGCTAAGCATTATTAAGGCAGAACACTCCTATTTAATCAGACGTGTTTTGACTTTGCTTGCACACACATTCAGAGGAAGAAATTTTGACAAATGTAAATAACTGTCTTTTCAGATGAAACAAGCAACAGGGAATTACCATTCTCAGAAGCATCTTTCCAAACATACCTGCTTCCATCATCTGTATCCCAGCATTATATGTTACTGCCTCCAACTTGGCATGATTTAATTACCAGAGTAACAATATATTAAAAATAAAAATATTATTCAGAGGAGATCAGATTTTTTTTTTGCAGAAACAGGCAGTAGACCTCAAGGCTTTGGAAGTGACAGGCAAAAGTGACCACCACAATTAAGAAAAGAAAGACAAGGGCCTGAAGTGATTATTCAACTGGTGTAGGAGAAAATACAGTGCATTTCTTCTTATTGGAAGCCACTAACAGCATTTCAGGGTCTGGAACTCTTTTTGTTCTTGCTTATATCTTATAAATACACATATTTATATTTATATATTATATAAATCTGCATTTAAAAGCAGGGTATTTTTAAATGCATTTCAGAAGCCTACTAATGATAAATAATTTAATTTTACTTTCAGGATCAAGAAATCTTGGGTCTATGCCAGACATTCACAAATGTGTATAATCACACAAGCGGCACAAATGCACAGCTCTGTGCCTAGTTGGCAGTATTTTAAATTATGATTCTATGTTAAATATTATTTAATATACTAAGAGTAACCATGATAGTGCAGACCTACAGAAGTAATCTTTCTAGTGGTGCAGAACACACCATGCTTTGGATACATTTCATCTCAGTAAAAAGAGAGGGAAAATTGCTCTTTTAGTGCAATATAGAACTGTGCCAGAGACCACACAGCTCAACATATGCTAGGCTGTCTATATTATCTATATTCTACATTGAGGATCCCCATTCCAAAGAATTCATTTTCTCTTTTGCATCTGTCTGAGACACAACTGGAAAGGCTGGTAGACAGCAGACCTTCCATCCTCCTCCCGGATCCAAGGAGAACTCCTCTCCACACACGCCTAGGAAGATTACAGCTAGCACCTCACTCCCCTTAGCAATCTTTCCCCCCCACAAGAGGCCAGCACAGGAAAGGACCTCTATTCATGTATACTGGCTCTTCTTGGATTTGGCTCTCAGTTAAGAATATTTCTGGCAATGGCTATCTGGGCATCTGTAGAGCAAAGCTAGATAAAATGGAATCACCTTCCTGTTCCCAGCTAGAACAGTATGTAGTTTCTAAAAGGTGCAACGTTTCCAAAGAGAACAAATTAAATTACAGACACTGAATTATTGAAAAACTTCACACTCCAACAAGCTACCTTAAATAAATCAGAATAACCAAAGCAGTCCAGCATCTCAAAACTCCTTAAGTCAGTGGATTTCAAGCTTCTGCTCTGAGCAAAGTATTGATCCTCGTGGAGAGAACACTGTCTTTGTGAAAACAAAATTACCAGAAGGACCACATGCCAGGTTTAAACACCTTTGCAGCCAATTCCTGTCCTCACACATACTCTCAGCAACTTGCTGATTTCACAGATACCAGCACACACCTCCCATCTCTTCCAGAAAACATTATACATTCATCAGGTTCAACAGCTGTTTTGACTTCAGGGAACCACACAGAAAAGCAATGTTCTTTGGATGAAAGCCAGAGATAGAACAAGATGACAACAACTGCATGAAATCTGTGATTTCATGCTGGGTTCAATTCCCTGGCTGCCCTTACAGCACTTCCCTTTCACAAAAATTATTTATTAGCACATACGGTTTTTTCTTTGTTGGACTGCAAAAGTACTTTGCATTTATAGGAGACATACAAAAAAGAATTAAAAAAAGCATAGGAGCTGATAAGCACCAAATATATAGCTTATTTTGCACATTTATTTATGTAAGAGATAGTATCAATAGTTTCTTGTCAAACATGAAGTATAATGCTAGAACCTGCAATTTATTCATGAAGAACAGTTATATAAGCACTTAAATGACTTCTCTCAAATCAGTATCAAAAAACTGAAGCACTGTGTGACAGTGAAAACAATGATGAAAGTTTCATTAAAAACAGCATCTTACAAATGTTTATCTTTAATCACCGCAGTATTATAGTTATTGTGCTGCCCAGCCCCAAATAAAATATAGAGAATTATTTCTGACGATCACATGTTTAAGTTTACATCCTGAAAACTCCAAATTCTGTCTTCTTCGTGGGTGCATTTAGTGCTGCGCTGAGACTGAGGCCCAAAACCAGTCTTGTGTCAGCTGGATCAATAATTCCGTCATCCCATAATCTAGAGAAAAGCCAAAAACATAACAAACCAGAACTCTTAAGAATTAAAGGAAATCAACATATACTATACATAGTATATTTTCAAACACATGAAACTGGAAACACTTCATATTAAATACAGAGGAATAAAAAGCTAACTTATACTTAAAATGATGGAGTCAGTTCATGCTGTTCATCAATGCAATAGACTGGTGTGCATTACTCCATGGAATTTGTCTTCTAGAACAATGAATACATTTTAGGTAAGTGAAGAATGTCAGACCAGCATATTTTAAACAGATTCTTCATACTTTATCATCTCCTTCAAGAAAAAAAGCCCTCTTTGCATCTGTCAATGACCTATCTAATTCTATTAAGAATGCTTGCACTTTAAGGACTATGTCACATCATTATTCACACTATTCAGGTTACTTCAACTGCCAGATGAGGATGATACAAGCATTTATTCTTTCATCATTAAAAAGCCAGAATAAATTCAAAGTATTTTCAGAATTTCTGTGGTGGGTTGACCTTTTTTGGATTCCAGGTGCACACAGGGCCGCTCTATCTCTCCCCTTCCCCAGCTGGACAGAGGGGAGAAAATAAGATGGAAAACAATAGGTTGAGATAAGACCATTTATTAAAGCAAAAGTGAGAGTCTGCATGTGCACAAAAAGAAAAAAAAGTTAACAACTTCATTCTCTACTTCCCATCAGCAGGCAATGTCCAGTCACTTCCCAGGAAGCAGGGCTTCAGTATGCAGGTATTTGCTTGGGAAAGCAAACCACTGTAAGTAACCAATGTTCCACCTTCCTCCTCCTTTCCTTAGCTTTTGGAACTGAGCTGGAGTCATATGCTATGGAATATCCCTTTGATTAATCTGTGTCAGCAGGCCTAGTTGTGTCCCCTCCCAGGATCTTGCCCACCCCAGAATACTGATGGGGAGAAAATGCTGGAGAGAGAGGCTGGTGCTGTGCCAGCACTGCTCAGCCAAGGCACTGCTGTGTTGTCAACACCTTTCCAGCTACTAATGCAGAGCACAGCACTGTGAGGGCTGCTGTGGGAAAATAAACTCCACCTCAGCAAGACTCAATACAATTTCTTTCATTTTACCATTAAGTTAATTTCTAAACAACTGGAAGATACTACCCTTCTTAACCCAGGCCTGAAGGCAATTAAATTATAAATGACCAATTGTCAAATTCGCAGGCCCCCAAAATCATCAACACTTGCAAATGGGCTCTTTGATATTATCCAAAATTTAAGATCTTAGTGGCATCAGTTCTCAATGACAGCTCCATCCTACCTAAGTTCAAATCCATGTTGAAATTCCCAGCAGGCCATGAAACGGTAAATATTGTTATTTCCCCAGCAAGATATTTAAACAGCGTACCATACTGCTCATTGAAACCCAGGCTCAAACACATACTTTAATCAACATCTGCAGAACACATACACAGCATCTTTGGTTAAGAGAGGAATGCTTCTCCTTCATCCCATCTTTCCCTAAAGAGACATTATATTTGCATTCTTTGTGAACTTACTTCAGTGTTGGCTAATGCTAAATTCTTTGTGGAAAGTTTAAAAATACAACAAACAGTCATGAATAGGGAGCCAAGACTGACATTACCAAGAGAAGATATATCCTTTCCTTACTAATTGAAGTTCCATCAGCAAATTTTATATTGTTTGGAGACAAATTTAGCAAGATCTATTCAACAGGAAACAAGATATTTTGCACTCTTCTTTCAATCCTAAATGTGCCAACCTCACTCCCAAGAGGACTGCAAACTGCACCTAAATACATGCTGATAAACTCAAGGCAGCAGCAGACACTTGAGTGTTTTCCATATTTGCTTTATTTTGCCATTTGCTGTGAAAATAATATAGATCAAATCACATAAATATACTAAGAGACTGACAATATATGCTTTTATTTTACAAGGTGTATCTATCCTATGATGTACAAAATGGAATTGCAGTCAAAGACACCTTTAACAAGACCAGGCACAAGCGTTCAGGCTCAGCTCTAGGAGCATGTTTTCAAACTATTAAACAGAGAAGAAAAAGGATATCCAACTCAGAAACAATTCTCTACTATAAAAAGATCTTATCATGGTGCAGCTTCCCAAGCAGGAGACGGTTAAACTAAATAAATTCCAATTCAAACTAAATAAACTCTTTTGTTCTTGTGCCCCAATAAATGGGGCACAAGAGCAAAAGAAAGAGTTTGGAGAAGGGCAGACTTTGATTTGCAATTGGGCAAAATCAGGCTCTTTCTTTTTTGGGAGTGAAAACCAAATTTTGATTTAAGAAGTCTTGCACCACATTAGCTGTGGCAGTCATTGACGTGGCTGCCAGATCCCAACAAGTAGAGAGCTAATTCTGGAAAAAATGTTAGAATTATAGAATGGTTTGGGTTGGAAGGGACCTTAAAGATTATCTAGTTCTAATCCCCCCACCATGGGCAAGGACACCTTCCACTAGACCAGACGCTCAGAGCCCCATCCCACATGGCATTGAACACTTCCAGGGATGGAACAGAGGACTGCTCTTCTGGGCAATCTGTTCCAGTGGCTCACCACCCTCCAGTAAAGAATTTCCTCAAATGTAAAAAGGAGAAAAGCTTCTGGCATGGCAAGCTGCCCCCCGCTATAAATCCAAAATACAAATATAAGAAAATTGTAGCTCTATCTAACTTCTCATTTTTGGATTCTCAGCCGCTACCTCTGTCCTATTGGGCTAGTAACACAAGCACTTGAATATTCTAACAGCCACACGTGCACCTCCATGAAGTGGTACTAACAGCAAATTCTGTTTCAGATGACACAAGAGCTGTCTGTGTCATAACTTGGATAAAGTGCATGGTTTAAACTCCTGCTGTCTGACTCCTGTGAGTAACTTCTTTCCTAACTGTATCTTAAATTTTAAGTAGTAACTATATTTCAAGCAGCAACTAAATTTTAAGTAGTAACTCATTAAAATATTTAGGCTCATTTGGGCAACACTCCATTGGAAAGACTCAGAGGAAATGCTTTCTACCATACAAAAGCAAAAGCAATTGGAAGCTTTTTTTTGTTCAAAATAGCCTAAGAAAAGTGTAACTTGGTTTCACGGAGACTTACTTAAGAGATGTTTGAATTTTCTTGATTTTTCTCAAGTCAGTGTAGCTCTGATATAATTTAACATGACAGAATAGCCAAGACAGTATTTTTTAAACTTTCAGCTTCACAGTGTACATTACCAAAGTTTAATGCACATGCTTTTTTTTTTCTTCACCTTGTATTTGTATTTTGATTTAGTTATGATGAATATAGCCAGATTAATCTGCCAAAGGAATGAATAAGATCCTCCTTAATAGTGAAAATAAAAGTAGTTTTGTGAGGTCCAATCAATCTCAACCTTCTGTTTTCTTAAGACTTTGAAAAAACCCCCAACTTTATAAGCAATCTCAAATATAGCAATTTCTACTTTTAAGCAAATTTTGGGGTTTTGACTGCTACAGGTTTGTTTACTCTGCATATGAACATTTTTTCCCAATAAATACCTGCAGTTAACTTTCTTATTTATGAAACACATTGAAATAGAATGAGGGAATTCACGATACTTAAAATGTTCAACACATCTGCTCAGAGCCTGGAAAGGACAGGGATAAACTGACTCCAAAAATCACCACCTTAGTGCAATACCTTGCAAGCTGCAACTTCATAGTGATTATTGCTGTAATAAATATCCAAACATGAAGAACATTCTAATCGCAGGTTTGGGTTGGTTTTTTTCCCCTTTTTTTTTTTTGTAACAACACAATTCACTTATATTGACAACCATAAAGATTTTATTGTTGCATGGAAGTCAAGCTGCTTTCATATGGTCACCCCTGGCTTCTGCTTCTCTTTGTTTAAAGAAAACTGCATTCTCTACAGGGATGTAACATTAATAATTAAACTATCTATTAAAACCCCATTGCAGGAACATGAGTCACACTACACTCAAAATATCTGAGATAGTGTGAGTAAAAGAAATGAGGTTGCCTAAAGTAAAATGCTTGTGTAATTTGTTAAGATGCAAACCACAGAAATCTTCTAAGAAATCTGTGAGCAGATTAATATAACTCATTAAAAAGGGTGCTGCCTAATGACTGCCATTAATTAAGACTGCTCATTGTGAAAGGTTCTAATCAAAAAATTGGTTAAAGTCTGATTAGAAAATACAACTGCAGGGAACAGTATTGACATCCTGTATGTATAGCAAGTTATCACTTACAAGCAAAATGATATAAACAGAATAAACAGGGATATTTTCTTGTTTTTTAAGATGGTTAGGGCATTTTCCTTCTCTCTCCTTATTACTGCTAAACGTTTGATTCAAAGCCTAATGAAGTCAAGTGGAAGGGTCACATCAATCTCAGCGGCTGTTAAGGGTGAGGCAGACATTAGGCAGGAGGACAGCATGAGGGCGCCTCCAAACCAGCTGCACGCAAGCAGCAACACAGACAATAACCTTTGTGCCCATCTATCGTTTTTGTTCTCTCAGAAATGCAAAGCTGTTTGTTAGAGTTTCCTTGTTGACCTTTTTGGTGGAGGGATCTCACAAAACAAAGGCTGTCTGGATTCAATTTCAATTACAGTACTCTGACATTTGGTTGACAACCAGCTGGGGTTTTACCTTGGAGCCCAACAGGAATGGGCTGCAAACAGGATAGGTAAGTCCTCCCTGTATTACAGCAAATGCTTGCTAATAAGCAGCTGCTGATGTTGGCTGAGGAAAGGGTTGTCCACAACGTGCAAGGTGAGTGGTACATTGTTCCTCCTGAGTACACTTTGGCAAAGACTGTAATCCACTTCATCTCATTGTTTCTGCTTGGACAGCCTACTCCACAGTAATGAAAGCTTCTGAAGTATTGATCTGAGATCTTGCTTAGGAATTAGTTAATGCAAAGCACAAAAGGGCAGGAAACATGAGTATATCCACTGAAACACCCAATTAACTCTACAAGAGAGCAATTAAAAGCTTCTAGACAATGCAGACTGCACCTACTTGAACTGAAAAGCGAGAGAAACCAACCAGGACTGCTTTGACCTGAGCCACTCACACACTGTTGTCAAAAGCACTCCTTTGTGAAAAGAGGCATTTCACCTTCATTGCTTATAGCCAGATAAGCCTCGTGGGCTTTCAGCTCTGACATTTGGCTTCAGCTGGGCTTATTATCTTGAGTGGAGCATCACATGAACCCAACCACATGCAATCCAGACCCACGCTAGTTCTCGGCCAACTCACATCTGTGCACGTCACATTTCCTTTCCAAGAGGAAACGGTAAGAAGTGCGTAACTACCCTGCTTTTTCAAATAAATGACACATGACCTAGCACTAAAAGCACTTTCTAACACCTTGGCTAGGCAAATTTAAGGTATTTGCTGGGATGACTACTAGATTTGTAACTTAAGTTCACAACATGGCCAGATATTCTGAAAACATAAACTGGTGAAAGTTTTTCATCAGAGAGCACAAAGCTGGTATTAAACATTCAAGTTTCATGTCTAAAAATCAAATATTATTAAATATTTAAAAGGTGGTATTTTTTAATGCTAGTCAACTTTATATGTAAAACTGCTTTCTTACAGGTTAGTAACTTACTGTTGTAAATACTGGCAATCATCTGTTGGTTTTTGGGAGAGGATAAGTTTTTCTATTGCTAATATATCTAATACATTGAATGTTAAATAAATCATGAGTAAAAGAGTCTATTTCCAGTGAAAAAAAAAGTAAAAAAAAAAATCACATTATTCATCTTCTCTGGGGTAGAGATTAATTTTAAATACAGACAGTTTGACTCATTTTTTACATGTTATAAGTGGAATATTCTTCTCCTTAAAATCCAGTTATAAAAAATGATAATACGTATTTTTTCACCATACAAGAGCACAAGGTCAGCTGTTAAAGGTAAGCTGTTAAAAACTTTTGTGCTATTTCTTTTACTGCCCATTAAGATAAAGCCTCATGAAGGTATTCATTTGATGAAACATTAAAATTAATGTTGATTTCCCCGGTATAAATATCTCAGTTAAGTATATTCCACTATCCCTACAGAAAAAAACAGAAGTTAACAGCAACTTCATATCTTACTTTTGATCATGAAGAAGGAGCTCTTCCCAGGCTACCTAGCCCTGCTTCCACAGCGTGTACACTTCCTTCTTAATCCTCAGTTTGAGGAGAAAATCCTTGCTCAGCCATGCCTGTTTCCACCATGGCATGCTCTGATACCTGGCCCAGGAAGTTCTCTGCTCTAGGAGTCTCCTGGGTTGTTCACTGCCAGCTCTGCTGCTTTCACAGCTGACATCTGGGTCACTGAAATGTGCTACCTTCTACCATCATTAGCAGCTGAGAACCTGTGGAAAATCAGCTTTTGGATATTGCAAGCAGAAATATATGCAGGAACTTTAGCACTGACAGGATGAAACCAATGCAGAATAACCATCAAAGCCCAAGAAAGCCCCCAAGCTACTTTCCAGATTTATCTGGATCACTTCAGGATGCCAACTTGTTTCATTAGCCTAACTAGTTCCTGGTCATTTACTAATATTGGATCAGCCTGAGCATGAAATGCTGCAAAGGATTCTCAGCAAACATGAGTCTGCAGCACCCATCAGCTAAAGCCCTACACCATCATTGCTATCATCCAATACAATTATCTACCATGACCACGACCTGAAATTTACCAATGGCTTCAGGTCTTCTTGAAACTGCTACCTCCTTTTCCACTGGCCCCTTCTATTTGCAGGACCCCACTAAAATGAATTCCTCCTAATACACATGCAGCCACTCATTATATTGTTCAACAGACTTTAGAAAAGTGAACATACGCTACAGGGCAAACGATACAAAATTTATCCAGAATAAAACACATAACATGCTACCATATAATTTCTTACAGAACCAGTGAAGGTAATTGCTGCAATTGCATGGTGTCTTCTGAAACAGTTTGTGGTACCAGGTCCCAGAGATAAGACACACAAGACATTCGTTTGAATGCACATAAACAACAACCTTTGCTTCTGATTGCTCTATTCTGCTGTTCTTTAATACCAAGAGTTAGATGTTAAGTCCCACAAATACAATTAAGTTTTAGAATAGTTATTTGCATGTTACCTTGCACTGGAATAATAAGGGTTTCCTTCTTCCTCGAACCTCCTAATGATTGGCTCCTTCAAAGCTGCTTCATCTGCTTCAGACAACTAAAAAACCACATAAAATATTCTTTAATATTTTCTTCCCCAATGATAGCAGAGCTTTATATGCAGCATCAACCTGAAGAAAATGCCTAAATTATCTGCCCACAGTTTTTTCACTCTTTTAGCATACGATTATCAATTTTGCATGTTTCACAACAAAATTAAAATAGCACTTTCCAAATCAAGTGGGTGGAAAAAGGACAATAAACATATACTTAACTGAGTGCAAGAGTAATTGGTGACTAGCACTTGAAAAATTACTGAAGCTAGTGTATTGGAAAAAAAAAAATTGGGTTGCCTTTGGCAAGATTTTTTAATAAAGTCTGTGCTCTTCTAGCACTGAGTTTCTCTATAATCCAGACTGGTCACAGTAATTCAGAAAACTTTTAAGTTTCTAACACATTTGACTGACATTTAACTACTCTGAATTAATTTTCTTGAACTTCTTTCTGGGTGTCATGGATTTGGGAAATTAAGACAGACAGAGATAAGGGCGATTCTATCCACAGGAAGAACAAGTCAAGTGTTCAAAAGTAATGACACTGAGACAACATGTTCATACTGCTTCACTATTCTGATTAACTATTCATGATAAATATGAACAATTTAAGACATCACAATAAAACCACTTCTTATGGGATCAAGGCAGCAATATAACCATAAACCTTATGGTTTTATTAAACCTTATTAAAAAAACCCAACTCAGAAGAAAAGAGTGTGCAGTGGAACTATAAAATATTACTATAAGATTTAATAAAATATGTTTATTATATAAACAGTATACAAAATGTTGACATGACCAGAAACTTTTCCAAACATCTCCAGACTTCTGCTGTTACTAGCTTCATAATTTTCAATCAGTGAATCATTTGAAGATCAACTTTCTCTAAAACTGCCACCTTCATAATAATTGGAAAGACACTTTATCCTGACATATTCCTCTTCATACACCCAAAACAAGGAGGATTCCTGGTTGCTTATCTTGGGTAGAACTAATAACTTGGTGCACCAAGTACAGAAATATGATGGTATACCAAATACTCCTCTTTTTAAGCATGTTAGGAATGTTAGGAATTATCTTCACATTTCAAAGAAGTAAGCAATAACATTTCACAAATGCTTGTGAGTGGACTAGGTGGCATTGGGATAGTTCACTGTTGTCTCACTCTCTTCCACGCTCTCCTAGCTCACAAAGTGACCAACTCCAGTGAAAGAGCAAGAGATAATGACTTTACTAGGAAAGAAAAAGGAAATATATACCTGTTTTCCCTCCCTTGCTTTTTGGTCCTTAGCTATTGTAGCTAGAACAGTTGCAGCTTGTTCCCCTCCCATCACTGATATGCGAGCATTTGGCCACATATATAGAAATCTTGGACTGAAAAAATACACATTAAACATTAAGGTAAGACACTGTCACATTTCTTAGTGAAGAACTAAGTCTCACTCAACTAAGAATACATTTTTATGCATGACAATTTTACAATATATCATTTTTTTAAAAAGGTACATTAACATGTAGCATTACGTTTGAAAATGTAAAATTCTCTTTGTTCCCATTACTCAAACACCTTTTTTAAAAAATTTCTCTTTCCTGAGTCTCTTCAGCTCACATTTCTAGCCCACAGGAATTCTTCTCATAAACATCCCAAAAAAACTTCAATAGTATCAGGAGCCTTGGAAAATGAAATGTAAAAAATCACATAACACATGACAAAAGGGCCAACAAAAAAATCTGTAGGGGTTATACAAACCTTACTCATAAAAGCAGGCTGATTGAAGTGAATAAGGAGTTTTTACACAAGCTGATAAAACTCTTCCTATGAATGCCTATGAATAAAGGACCAGCCTATACTTCCCAATGATTTTTTAAGATTTTACAATTTCTCCAACAAGAACTGAAATGGGAGAAAAGGTGTTTGAATAATGGAAATGAAGGTCTCCTCTGTCACCTAATTCAAGATGAATCATAAGCCTTATCAGCCTCCACAAATTCCAGGCTGTTATTTACTTATGAACATATTCATTAAGAACTCTTTTCTTTTCCAAACAGCACAACTTCTTCATGAGTTCTGATGATTTTTCAGAATGGTACTTCAAGATTATGCTCTCTTAAATTATTTCTATCTGCTGTCATAATCTGAAGCAACACTTACCTATATGCTCTTCCACACATCCCATAGTTTCCAGCTCCGTAAGAACCACCAATGATGACTGTTATTTTAGGTACATTGGCACAAGCTACAGCAGTTACCATCTTGGCACCATCTTTTGCTATCCCTCCGGCCTCATATTCTCTGCCAACCATGAAACCTAAAGAAATACAACATAAACAAAAGGCTCACCAGCTTTATATTATAACACTGTGCCATATGTCATACTATGTGCTTCACAGCACGTGCAGAAAGAATTGAGAAGCAAATCATAAGGCAAGGCCTTCACCAGGTGCTGAGGGGCTGATTTCCACACAGGCTGAGATGTAGGTACTACAAAGCACACAAGAGCCTGTCTAGAACACAGCATCAACAGTTAACAGAGTCTACAACAAAGTGAAACCTCAAAAACTTGATCTTACTCACCTGTAATATTCTGCAAAAACACAATGGGAATATTTCTCTGGCAACACAACTGGATAAAATGTGTACCCTGTAGAGAGGAAAAAAAGAAAGCCATTAAAAAAATAAGCCATTAAAAGTTGGACAAGTGAAGCTATCACTACCAGCATTCAGAAGTCTGTGCTAAATCCTTCCACTGAAGTCCACCTCAGTATTTCCATCAGGAAGTGCTACACTACTTCTCCTTCACCCAAAGTTAACTGCAAAACACGCATTCACTGTAGCAGAGTAAGAGACCTCCAAAAACGTGTGAGTAAAACAGAAATAATATCCTTTAAAAGCATTACTACTAATGCTGAAAAGCTCAACTGCTGTGACTCAGCCAATACAGTTAAACCAGACAGTACCAGTGTGGCATCTGACATGGAGTTTGCTAAGGCTGTCAGAGAAATCACGACAGTCAGTCAGAAAAACCTATCTCCCCATTTTCTGTACAAAAGTAAGTATTCTCTAAAACTGGGAAAGGCCCATATACATTATTCACTCACGGCCCTGCCAATTGCTGTAACATTTTCACCTTTTCCTGAAGGCAGATGCCCTCTCCCTATTTACTAGCAAAAGACCTAGCTGGCAAATTTCCTAGCAAAGTTACAAATAGTAGATTCTAACCCTCTGTTTCAACTCATCTAAATCAATGAAGTTCCTTGGCTTATTTATACACTTGCTGGTAAAAAAAAACAAAACAAGGTTATGTAGCACAACAACTGAGAAAACATCTAACCCCTTCATTGTATAAAACCTACAAAAGTTATAAAAAGAAAAAAGAGAGAAAAATAATTAAGTATGATCTTCTTCAGAGAAGCAGGTGAATAGCATAGTGATGATCATGGGAAAAATGTGCAATAACTCATTAAAAAAATGCAAGGAAAACAAAAAGGAGTATTGCTAAGGTATGTTGCTTATAGATCCAACATCATGGACAAAGGCCTCTCTAGAAGTGAATTTCCTTTTACAGTACTGACATGCCAGTAAAAGTCAGAAAATGAAAATTCCTTACATTTTTTTTCATGTTAGGAAAAAAAATTGTAGCACTAAATTGTTAGAAAAATAATGAAAGTATTAGAAATACTGCAAGAGTTATTTTCTACCATGAAATAACTGTTAAAAACAAATGTCTGATGAAAAAAGCGTCATTTACTGCAGTGCTCCAAGTTGGAAGTATTCCTTCGCCACATGAAACTCAATTTTGTGTTTTATTTTATAACAGCAATAAATCCAGTAAAATTACTTTCTTTGTCCACCTCTCTCATCAATACTTTCTTTTCCTGTATATTCTCAATACCGATTTCTTCACTGTTAGCTCAAGAAGCCTGTTAGAATAAAACTAGCATATATAATTGCTATTATAACTTCAATGGACAGTTGTTTCTTGAAAAAATAAAGAACTAAAGCAAACAACACAGAGTAAGGTAAACACTTTGCAACACCCAGATACTCTTTATCACCGTCATTCCCTAAAGTCCAAACTGTAAAGCACTGTTTACTGTAATAAAATCACAGTATTCCTTCACACACAGCCTTTCATTCACAAAACAGATATTTTAGCTCACAGATTTTGAGAGAGTGCACAGGTATTCATTATTCTAAGCCAGGAGATGCCGCAGCAAAGTATGAAAATTAAAACTCTGATAAACCAATGAACTGAGTATTGGAATCCAGGTTTTAGATTTTCTAGTTATTACAAAAACAATGATGTGATTTTCCATAGTACTTCATGGATTTCAGGTTGGAAATACCCAACAGGGTATTTGATGTAATCAGGATGGACTTGCCTTGTAATAGATTTAAGTTTCAGGATATACTCTTTCAACTATGCCATATTCACAGGAATCCAAATGCTGTTCTGCTTCACATGAGAAAAATCTACCAAACACTGTTTCTAAAATATGGTCAATTTTTTTACAGCTTATTAACAGCTTATACCTGTTTCACATTTACATGAAACACGTGGAGCCAGTTCGCTTTCATTATTTAAAAAAGTTCCTCATCTCAAGAGCAAGTTGTCCACCAGAAGTTTTGTTTCTCAATGGCAAAGAAGCTGATAATGTATCTATTTACCTTTTTTGCTGACTCTGAGAAAAGAACTCCATTGTTTCCAATAATTCCTACTGGGTAACCAAAAATTCTTGCAAATCCTAAAGGAGAGAGATTAATTTGTAAATTTCCACATGTATTTATTTTTCCACAGCATATAAAAGTAACACTTTCTCTGGGTAACATAAACTGCTATTCTTCTGAAGAGAAATGTCATTAATAATATCAGTGGGTGAGCCAGAGTAAATCCAACTATAAAACCAGTGGGAACTTATACGGAATAATTATATTTCAACTTACCTGTAACTAAAGTATCCCCATACAAGGCTTTGAATTCATCAAATTTACTTCCATCTACAATTCTAGCGATGACCTTAACAAAAAATGGAAAAATAACAATAAATTCCTAATCCTTGAAGGTTTTTAATTTGTTTAGAAAGGAAGGCCATGAGAACATATAACTTTAAATCTTTCCATTTACAGAACATCAAGCAGCCCACCATATGAACAGTTTGGATGGCAGACAAAGCCCATTTAGTTTTTTAAGTGTGATACATCTACATGTTTGTAAAAAATGGAATTTCAAGATTAGGAATGCTCCAACCAAATAGCTAAATTACACAGGAACAACATTTTCCTGATTAGCTCAATTTCAAAGAAAAAGCTCTGCTTATATTAAACATTAATCAATAGCCTCTCATTCGTAAAGGAAAACATATACATTCATAAGTCACTTTCTTAGAGATATGATTTTTTTTGGCTTGCGACACACAAAAATAATGATGATCTGATTTGAGGTTTCTCTGTGATCCAAAGGAGCCATTTTTTATAAATAGAGATGCACTGCTAGCAAGACATTTTCCAGAAGATATTTATTTCAACTTTAAAAGAACATAAATCTAAACTATTGCAGCTTTTGAGAGTGAAGTATGAAACTCACTGAAACTGTTCATCTCTTTTTCCCCTTAATGCAAAGGAAATCCTAGTAATTTCTGCCAAATATTTTAAGACAGGTACGTATTAACACTCTTCCTAAAATACATACTTGGCTGAAAAAGATGTGAGCTTTGTGCAAAATATGAGAAAGCATGTTGGCTCAGATGAAGGTTCCATGGCAGATAATTATACTAGACCTACAGTAGAGTACAATAGTCTTTGTATGCAGTTCGGAGAAGGCCCAATTATTTGGTGCACTTATACTCCATAAATATTTAAACAATTCATCTTTCACAGGACTGACAGAAAAAGAAAGTCTTCATATCCCTGGGCAAATCTGTAGAATGTTTTTCCAACTAGGAGTTCCCATTTCTGTCAGCTTTGTCAGAATGTTACCAATCCTTGCTAATATTTCTTAAAAGTATAACCAAAAACTATTATATTTTTAACAAGGCCCTGCTATCACAATGGATCTGCTGACAAAAATATAAAGAAATAAGTACCCAAATCAGGTATTATCAATTATGACAATATAGTGATTTCCTGCACAAATATGGATCTTGCATTAATTACTCATACCTCTTTGACATCAAAATTTCTTTTTAGCTGGTCACCAACTATTCCATATATTTCATCAGCTGGAAATAAAGGCTCTTCTGATGGTTCTATAGTCACCTATAGCAATTTAACACAACAATTTACACAACAAAGGAACGATCAGCTCACATTATAACTTAAAAATGACAACTAATTTGTCAACGTCTTTGAGCACAGACTTCTCTTCACCAACATCATCTGAAAAATACAACATCTTGCCTTCCTCGAGCTTCCATGCACCCTCTCACATCTCCTACTAAACTAAAATAAGGCAATTCCACCCCCATATGCTAGCCATCCCATTTACTACAAGGAATTCCTAAATCAGTACAATTCATTGTCAAGATTTAAGTCTATCCCCTCGGTTTTCAACTCCTTAATAATCCCAGAAAATGTCTGTTCAAAAAGATGCTTTAGCAGGTATCTAATTTTAAATCCCTGGAAACAATCATGTGAGTTTAAATTAAATTAAGTGATTTGCAAGACTGGATTAATCTAAAAATGCAATTCTGTGACTCTGAAGCACTCTTCTAGCTGATTCACTCTTGCATTTAATCTTGCATTTAATGTTATTATTGGGAGTAATACAGCAGGAATGTAATTGCAGAACTGAAACATCAGAGAAATCTTTAAGGATGAGAACCATAACTTCCATTTTCAAATGTGTAAAGTCATAGAAAAGAATATGTGTTCTATAAAACAAACGTTATATCAATCAGGAAGAGAAAAGCACTCCTAATTTCAACAATGCAATAATTTCACACTACACTTACATCTACTTTCTTCTGGAGATTCAAACTTCTTACAACTTTCCTTGCCAGATGAAGTGCGTGATTGTCATCCAAAGCATAATGATCTGTTACACCAGATTTTCTGTATATATAGAACAATATCAAGATGAATACTTTGGGGGGAAAAAACAACATAAATCAGGCAATGAAAACTTGAAATTTTAAAGCCTCTAAGACTTTGAAAATATAGATGCAACAGTTCAGCTCTCTGTATTTTATTATGAAATTACTTTAAAAATAAAACCCATACCTGACCTTTTCTTCAGAAGAGTACATTCAAATTATCAAGACATGAAATGAAATAGCAATGGCAGGAAATAAAAAATCTAAATGACAATATAAAAATCTAAATGAAATATAAAAAGCATTGCTCATATGCAGCAAAAATTAATTTCAATTATAAAGAAAAACATGTTTACAAAAATGGCATGAACTGCCCTTCAAAATAATTCTTTATTCACTTCAAACTGAAGTAACAAAAAAGTATTTATTATACAGCAATGCATAACTTACTGTGCTGTAACACCAATTTTGTTTATTATTAACTGCAGAACATGAAAGTGCATATATTTTTTGGGTTTGATAAGAAGTATTTTTTTACAAAAAGCACAAGCTACTTTGATGTTGCTTGTACTGAATTCTACCTGGCAGTAAGAAAGATACAATGTGCAAACTGTATTATCTTTCTCAATACATATTATTCTGTTAATACTCAGTACTGAAGTCCTCTGTATATTGCATGATGCTGCAGTAGACTACATGTGAGTATTTTAAAGCAGTAAATGAAGGAAACAATGCTAACTAGAGTAACACAATGTAACTGTGATAGTCTAACAATAAAACAATCAGTCAGCGTCAGACAACAAGACAGAAATAATTTTCAAAAGCTTAAGAAAAATCTAAAACCAAAATAAAAAAAAAAAAAAAAGGGAAGGACAGGGGAAGGGGAAGTCTAAAATATGGAAGAAATTAACTGAGGGAAAATATTTCTTTAAACCTGCAGTGAAGATCTGCCCCTCCAAGATCCTCTGCTGACACCTGTTCACCTGTTGCTGCTTTAACCTGACACAAGGAAAGGAAAATGAGTTTCACATTTGTCTTGCATTAATATCTATACTATCTTAGGTACAGTAACAACAGAGATCTTTGCAAAATGCTTCTTCATTGATCATATTTCCCTGCTTACTCTCCCTCAGAGCACCAAAATACGACAACACAGAATCTTGTAAAAATTACTTTTTTTTGACTCTGCATGCTTGTCCTAGTGTTAATATGCAATTTTTATTTAGCAAGATACTCCCTACTGTTCTACTTATTGCTATGTCCATCACTTGTGTGCATACATTTATACATCCTTCAGATTCATAAACATGCTTTTTCACAAAAATTTTCTCAGCACTTAATAAGAAACTTCAAATGGGATATTTCATGCATTTTTTCAAGCAAACGATATCCCAGTTGAAACTCTGGATTTTTCAATTTTCCTTTATCTACATAAACACTTACTTCTCTGAATTTTAACTCACTCATTGAAATATTAACCACAGAACAACGATTAGAAGTTTTTATTTTCTAAACCTTCCAATAAATACACAACGATTTAGTAATAATAATTTTCCTTAAAAGAGTCTATCAGTGGCATGTAACTGCTTGGATCAAGTACAATGTCACCATAAAGGTATCTGGACTGCACAATCCAAAGGAATTTGTGTAATCTTAGACCTGAAAGGGTAATTTAAGAGTGAATGAATGGTCTCCTTCTTGGAACAAAGCCGTATCATTTACTCCTAGGGTTAAAAAAAAAAACCCAGAAGACTTCTTGAGGCATTTCTACTGGACATTAAGTGCTTTGAAAAGGATTCCTTGAAAGCTCAGGAAACCATTATTCATCACCCAAAGACAGTAGAGAGGTAAAGTACAAGCAAGGGAAAGGAAAAATGTCACCACTTCCAAAACAGATTTCAGTTTCAAAGTTTCATATTTATAAATGAAGCACACTAATTATATAAAGATATAGAGATATTTTTTTTTTTTTTCTCACACACACACACACATATACTTCCAAACTGTCAAGTTAGCAAATTTAGGTATAGATATTTCTTCAGCAGTGGATTTTGATTTGAAATTTGAATTTCCCACGGAATATGAAGATGTGGCATACTAATTAATGGAACATTTCTGTCAGAGACATAATTGAGTCTTCACTAAACAGAGAACCTAAGAAGGTATTTGTAAGAGAAGTAAGGAAGATTTCTTCACTGAAAGGGTTATGCAGCATTGGAACAGCCTGTCCAGGGTAGTGGTTGAGTCACCGTCCCTGAAGGTATTTAAATGCCTACAGATGTGGCATTTAAGGTTTTAATGCACAGTTTAGTGGTGCATTTGTCAGTTCAAGCGAGGTTAATGGCCAGACTCAGTGACCTTTAGGGTGTATTATAAGTGATTCTACCATTTGACTATATTATTTTATTCTATGATTCTATGAAATAATTACATACATTTGTCATTATGCAACCAGTTATACTATTAACTACTGCAGAACTTGGCACAAAGCTCAATAGTGCAATGATTTCCACTGGCATGGAAATCCAGACTAATTTTAAAATATTTTATGAAAATGGCTTTTTTATTTTTCCACAGAGGTGAAATTTTCCTTCACCAAATCATAATTTTAGAGCTGTGGACTCTGTCAGCCACTATATGAGATTGCAAAGTTTAAGTCCTCTGCTCAAAGCAGGGTCAACCAGAGAAGGTTGCTAATGACCACGTAATGACCATGAGTTTTGGATAGCTCAAAATGGAAACTCCAAAAACTTTGGCAACTTGGCTTGGCATGACTATCCTTGCAGCAAATGTTTTCTTACAACTAAACAGAACTTCCTGTATTTCAGTCTGTGCCTGGCAGCCTCTTGACCTATCACAGGGTACCAATAAGAAGCTTGGCTCTACTATCTTTACTCCCCCTTGCAAGGTATGGATAGATTTGCCCTAAGACATGTTTTCACCAGATTGAAAAGTCTCATCTCTCTCTCACAGCCTCCTCATTTTATAAATACTCCACTCCATCATTTTCATGGAATTTCACTGGCTCACTCAGGCTTATTCTGGAGCACTCAGAGCTGCACCCTGCAGCCCAAATGTGAATTATTCTGTTAGAGTAGGTGAAGGAGTATTTGCTCTATCACGCTTCCAGATACAGCAGTAGAGCAGAGCATTCTACAAACTGCAGTTTTAAGTAACAGTTAGAATTAGTTAGTTGAAGTTACCTTAAAGTTCATTAAATTCTAACAGATTGCAAGTAAGAACCTCAACAAGATTTGTGGGTACTTCCTAAGAAACACCTGCTCAAGCTATGTCAGCAAGAAATTATAAAAAAAAATAAATATAATCTTTAGCTATAATATACATTTTCCACAACAGATGACGCCAGCATGTAGCAAAGTCCCCAGTACATAAATACACATGAATTTGAAAAACTTATTCCCTCTTTTTACCAGACTTTTTTTCACCTCTGAACACAGAAAGTAGCAAATTTTCCTTCATGAAGAAAGAATGAGAAGTTTCTGGAACAAGAGCCTATAGGTCTACATGACATCCTGAACTGTAAATAGTACTGCCGAAGATGAGGATACATACACTCCACTTGAGAAAATGCAGAAGAATGGCCCTGAATATTACTGCTACTGTGACACTTGTCCTCTTCTATTGAGATCTGTTTATGAAGTCAATACTCACCTTTCCAAAAATGTCCAAAAATTTCCAAGAAATCTTCCATTTTAGACAGTAGACTGTACCTACAATTCATATTTTTTTAACATACACATCTCAAGTCTAATTATAAGTAACACGAGGGATTTTTATTTTTTCACTTCCTCAGGATGTTTTGTCCAATCCAATTTTTTTCATACGGGAAAGATGTTTTTGGGAACAGAGCTTACTCAATAATGGCTACAATATCTGCTACAGCATGGAATAGGAGTTTCTAGGGGAGGCTGAAGTCGTTTTGACACTTAGAAGAAGGCAAGTAGAATATTTTCAGTGAGAATATGAAAAGTTCTACAGAACAGAAAGGCTGACAGGTGGAGATAATAAAGTTTGATCTATACGCACAAAGATAAGGATCATTACATCTGCAGGTTGCTAAGAAACAAATTAAATTGGAGGATAGTTGTGAACTCTTCCTCTGAAAATAGAGAAAGATTTTACAACATTCCAACTTCACAACACCCTTGCAATCACTGACTTGCCTAGTCAAGCCCCCCCTTGAGGCCTGACTCAGGTCACCCCTTTCCTTGTCTACCCTGGCAAAAGTCTCATTGCTACATCAGTACACACATATGATGTAAACTGCCTGGTCATGTTAAATGATTACCATTCCCAGAGAACAAGCATCTGGTTCTTTTTTTTTTCATCTTTCAAGCCAGCTTTCTGGGTCATACTGGGTATTAGACGTCTTGCTGAAAACCTTTTGAAAAGGTTTGTACTTTGACAGCTCAGTGTTCCTGCAACCAGGGCAGTAATTCTTAGTTATAGCAATGAACCTACTAACATTCTGATGTACAAAATTCATGTCTTTCATCGAATTAGTTTTTTATCTCAAAGGAAAGACGTAGGCATCACGTTACTCACTCAACTAATTTTATTCTCAAATAGTACCTTCATTCACGTGTATGCCACTTTTCGACAAGAAACTCCAAATATCTAAATTACACTGATAAATTTATAAAGAACTACTTATTATTAAGGAGGTCTTGTCTGTGTTAATGTATAAAAAGTGGAAAAACACTAATACAAGATAAAAAGGAACAGAAACATCGGTAGGACATTTGAAACAATTACTGTCAACAAATTTCTAACAAGAAAATCCTAATGAGCAGTAAATAAATTACCATTACATTACACAGCTGCTATTCATTACTTCATCTGCTTTTCCTGATTGCTTTGTTGTTCTTGTCAACTTGGAAAGCCTCCACCAAAATAATAAATTTCTTCAAATTAAATGCCTTTTTTTTCTTAGAGTAGACAACAAAGTATCTTTGTACTTTCAGGTGTGTGTCCCATGCCCCTGCTTTCCATATGCCAGACAAATTCTGAATTTATTTACTATGTACAAATGCAAGACCTTTTTTCTTCCTTTTTCTTTTCTTTTTTCTTTTTTTTTTAACTGCACAAGAATTTAAAAGCCATCTATACACCGAACTTTGAAAGAGGTATGAAATGCCAAATCTACTTTTATCAACAAGATGATGCAACAGGGAAAAATTCACTCTAAAGGAAAATAATGCAGTACAAAAATATGCTGTGAAAATTAGAGCAAAGCTATAAAAGTAAACACTAAATCACATTAAAGGATAAGTCCTTCATACTTTTAATGAGAGTAACACAATCATGCCTCAGGAACTAGTCAACAAATAAATCTGTTAGTGGCTGTTTTCCCATGGTTTAATGGGATATGCCACATTTTCCCAGTATTTTAAGTGTTGAAGCAAGTGACTTCCAAGAGACTTTGCCTCCTCTGTTACTAGAGAAATCAATGGAGCAGTATCTTCATTAACAATGCTGTAATAAAGCAATTTCTCCATTCTGGCATTCTCAAGTTGGAAGGACTCTTGAGAGACATTTGATTTACATTTGGCTTTGTCACAGGAAGCTCACCTTAAGGTTTCCAAAAGACTGTAATCAAAACAAAGCCACTGAGCTGCCTCAGACCAGTTTGTACAATAAATTTGACAAATATTTGACTATGTCAAAAAAGCAAGTTTATCCAGCCACATTTCATCGAGACTTGAATAGCTGTAATGAATGATGCTCTGTTAGTTCTAGCACTAACATTTATTACTAAAAATTAATTTTTTCTCATAAAGCTTGTGTTAAGTAGAATAACCTTTGTCAGCAAAAGACTGACATTATTGTATTATTATTTGTATTGGTATAGAACTGAGCCTACACTGGGACATACAGTTATTTCTAAAATAATAAACCACATTCAAGCATTCCTTTTGTGTTCCAAGCTACTGTAATTTTAAAGCTCTCTTATACTGCAGAACTTCACGGTCACAAATTCCACTATGAGTTCCACAATAAAGCAAGGTTTAATTCACAGGTCTTCATCAGGTCAGGTCGGGTCAGAACGGAGGAAGGCCAAGGAAGGCCAAGGAAGGCCAAGGAAGGCCAAGGAAGGCCAAGGAAGGCCAAGGAAGGCCAAGGAAGGCCAAGGAAGGCCATTGTAAGCATGCCTCCTTTGTCAGTAAATTGATATAAAAATACAGCAGATCAGAAGTTCTTCAGAAGTTCTTTTATCTTTGATCTTGACTTTGAGATACAATACACATGGTTGTGATTTTTTCAAATTTTGGGTCAAACCTAGAGAGTACATAATTGAATATAGAAACGATTTTTATCATCTAAATTGCGCACAGCAATCTAAAAGCTGTACTACAAAAACACCTCGACACAGTCTGATTTTTATATACACACCTCTAATGAACAGAAAAGATTTGATTTGCGATAGAAACATTCAGATACACTTAAAAATACAAACTAATCTACAGAGTATCTAGAAATATCTCACCAAGAAATGTCTCAATTGTTTAAGGTGTACAGTTATCACAGCATCATCTGGGGGTAGTGGGAGGAGAGGGGCCATGTCACTAGAAACTTCCGTATCCTTACCAGCGGTGGCCCTCCCAGGAATATTGTTCCCTGTTTGCCAACAATAATACTTTCATCAGCCATTGCAGGTACATATGCTCCTCCTGCTGTACAGGATCCCATGACTACTGCTATCTATCAGGAAAACAAAAAGCACAAGTTAATGAACTATCAAAACCCTTAAAAATAGCAAAGGCACAAGATATTATATATTTTAATACATAATACATACCTTTTAATAAGGTCTTTGGACAGCACTGCAAGATTATTTTTGTCTAATAGAGCAAACTTTTAATGTTTCAGCATTTCTTTAAAAATAAGGAATCTGCCATTTTCAACAGTCTTTTGAATTATGATCTTCAGACTACCTTGCGGGAAAATTCTTATATGAAGTACCATGAGGTACATACGTGATATGTTTGAAGAGACACACATTCTACCATAGAATTTGGTTTTACTGATGAACAGTAAAGGTTAAAACCTAGAGATTTCCCCTGTTATTTACACTTAAGTCAGGGCTTCAGTTCCTGCTTATTGGCATAATTGCACCAGTGTTAATATCCTTTGAAGGAAATTTCTCCCATCTCCCAGAATGCTACTTCAGGTCTTCAATGGATCAACTAATTAATTTTGCCCTTTTGAGATGTGTTGAGCATCTCATTAGAGGCTTCAACGTGAATAATCTCTGCTTCATCCTTTTGCCTAATTTTGAGATGAACACCTACCCAGTGAACATTTTCTACCACTAATATCTTGGTGATACTCTTACAAAACTGACTTGACCCCAGATATGACAAATACTGTAACTGTAGACAACAATGGAAGTGAAGTTTCTCAATTTCTCCTTCACAGGTGCATCTTCAAAGACCTTTTCAAGACACTTGTAGAGCAGAAGAAAAGGAATATTCATATGAAAAAGGCGAACACCTTCTTTCACAACCACACATATACACACAAATAACATCTAAAAAAAAACCGGAAAGCAACTTTAATTTATGTTAGTTTGTTTCAAGGTATTTCTAAGGTGACATCAATTAGTGTTCTCAGTTATATGACAATTTAGAAGAAGAAAACAGCACACAGAAAAATAAAACTTCCAAATCATGCTATGCATATTGAGAACAGGACTACATGAACTATGTCGATCTGCTATCATCAAATCAAACAGCCTTTTCAGCAAACAGTTCTCAGGGTCTT
Organism: Hylia prasina; assembly: GCA_013397195.1. Classification (NCBI taxonomy): domain Eukaryota; kingdom Metazoa; phylum Chordata; class Aves; order Passeriformes; family Sylviidae; genus Hylia; species Hylia prasina. Next base: position 52,035 of record VYXD01013297.1, on the reverse strand, counting down.
AAACTACATTCAGAGTAATGTGATAAATCTGCAGTATTCTCCTGTGCATTTAATAACTAACTCCTGGCAAATTCAAAAATAACATAAGCCTCTAGAAATGGGAGAAACTTGGTGTAAGTTTATTTCATTTTTCCCTCCATGATTTGTGGTTTTTTTTCCTATTCTTAACTTCATGACGCTCACACTGAAAAAAAGTGCCTGCATTTAAACTTTAACTCGGGTGTTAATTTTTTCCAACATAAGAACTTGGAATATATATATATACCGGAAAAAATAAAACCAACTTGTCAAATTCACAAAAAATGTCCTGCCTCCTGATCTAATTTTCTAAATTGCTGAAAAGAAATTCTTGATGTGTTCAGTAAAAGTCAACAGTCCTGAGTGCACATACACTATTTCATATCCACTGATCCGTCCCCCATCCTATCCATGCAGTGTATGAATGTGAGAGAGCTCAGGAAGCAGCTAATGAGGAGCTAATCACAGCTTTCTGATTCACCCCCATATAGGCAGCAATGTAATTTAAGATGTAGTGGGTGAATAATACATTAGTCACAGGTAAAAGTGGAGGGGGAAATTAAAAGCACTATCAGCAACTAGAAAACAAAAATGGGGGAAAAAAAGCAAGCACTTTAAAGGGCCAAATTGAGAAGAACTAATGAACTGGTGAACAGACCTTCAAGCAGCCCACAGCATAGAACATCAGGGAGCAAACTAACAATATCCAGACTTCCATTTCAGAAGAACAGACCAGAGTGGAGATCAGAAACAGCATACTTTCCTAATCCCATTTTCTAAAGAAATATGTTCTCAGACAGGGAATATGGTTCTAGCTACCACAATCTGTTAGCACAGGACCAAGAATAGATTTGCAAATGTTAACAGTGCCTCTTTGAAATAAAACAAAGCATAGATACATCTCCCCAAAAAATTGCACCATTATTACATCCTTTAAAGAAAGGAAGTGCTTCAGTAAAACATTTTTCCCGGTCTTCCATAAATATTTGAAGGAAGATAAACATTCTTCAGTGTCATACTTGGAAAATTTAACTTTCATTAGTGTCATAACAAACAGAAATGTGTTTTATTAAAAGACAAATCTTTCTTACACTTAATTTTTATTGTATATGAACACAATTACTCCTAATACAACACCATACGGTAATTGAAAAAAAACCAAATTCAACTTTTTAATGCAACTTTACAAGTATGTAAAATACATTTCAAGATATGCTGGAAACAAGAGAATGACTGTAGGGTCACAGCATTTCTAGAAAGATCCTGCCCAGCATCAGGAATTTCAGCCTTGTAAGCTGGGTATACGTATTTAACTTTGACATAACATCTAAAAATCATTACTCCCACAGCAGATCATGATTGAAGTCATTAGCAAAATCAAGGTTTTCCAAAATTTCTCCAAAAAAGATAATTCAGCAAAACATCACTACTTTGACACTTGCTGTTCCACAAAAAAAATAGGACCAATCTGGATCTATCAGGGAGTCTTATATGATGACCAGCTTACAAACTGTCTCTTTCTTCTATATATTTTTGTTCTAACTAAACACTGCTTTTCTCTGGAGACCTACCTAATTGCTGCAATTGGTCCACTTCTACTGTTGAAAAGAACTGCAGAAGGTAAATTACATCATACTTCCTAAAGAGATTTAGTGTGTTGCTGGAATCTTCAGCCTTGGATTTTTATAGAGGCAATGAATTCTCTAGAAAAGTAAAAGATGGCTTAAGATTTGACTCTGACTTGCTTCCAAAACGTGCCAAAAAGGTATCAAGGTAACACAGACAGTTTCCTCAAAAATTCTGCAAAGCCAGTATCTGTCATGTACAGAGTCAGACTGAATGAATAGTGTATCCTTGACTGGTGCATCTGCTTCACTCTAGAAGTACTGGCTTCTACTACCTCCTTCCCCCAGAAAAAAACCCTGGCCCAAGGTCCCAGCAGAATCTCTTGCGTGAGTGGTTGGAATCATGTCCCCCTGAGCTCCAGGGCAGGAGAATCCAGTGAGGATGGTCTCTCAAGGGCTTTATTCTTTCTGAAAAAGAACACTAGATAGTGGTATTATGGTGGGATTTGCGTCATAGGGCTGTCATGGGTTTGGCTGTGTGACAGCCCAGACTCAGACATCATGGGGTGACATATAACTTGGTTATAGTTCTAACTTATATGGACATTTAACAACTACTATGATATACAACCTGGGAGAACCCCAGGGCACATTGCAGGCACCCACAAATTAAACTGTATCCCAGCCCTTTGCCAGGATAACAACCAGCTTTTTCAGGGTTTCAAAGTGTGGTAGAGAACTTATTTTTCTTGAAAGTAAGTATTGTCATCACAAGTTCCACAGTATGTGTGACGTTTTTCTTACTCAGAATAGATTTTGCTGTTCTCACTGAAAACAGAGGTTGAATAATTTTTTAATGTTTTGCATTCTTTAACTCATATAATTAGCTGTAGATTAATCTGTCAGGATTGTATACATCACCGGCCTAAAGGAGAACTTGGATTTATGATCATAACTTCTTCTTGCCCTGACCACTTGGAGATGTCCATAAAGAATGCCTGGTTTCACACAACGTCTTCATTTCTTCTGTTAATTTATTGTTTTGTTGGAATGTTGTATATACTTTCCCCTGGTAAACAGAGAGAATCTGCAGGATCAAATGAATTTTGCTGTGCCTCAGTGCTAAATGAGGAAGCTGTCTCCTCTCCCCTGGGATCAAAGAAAAAAAAGACTAGTTCTGAGAACTGGTGCAGAATTGGTAGTACTATGAAGTTTCACACAATTTGTCTTTTTTTGACTTGTTTTAAGGACTTTTGGTGCAGTCTGTCTCTTTCAGTTAAAAAAGATACAGTAAGATCAAGGAAAGAAGATGAACTAGGACCATCAAAAGTGTGGAACACTGCAGGAAGAACAGCTAAGTAGGCTTGAATTTTTTGGTCTGCAAAAGAGAGTGTAAGGCAGGTATAAGAAAGAGCTACAAAACCATACAAAGAGGTGGGAGGTGACTGAGTACACAGCAACTCTGTATATATTACCTCATTTGCTATTCTGTAGTGATCCTTCACTTGCAGGAGGTTAGCTTCAAAGATCATGGATTTTTCCACCCTCTCTTCCCAAAGGTCCCTGCTAACAATTCCCTTCAAGTCTTTATTCTGTTACCTGTCTTTCTCAACTCCATTGGGACTGTACATCCTGCCCTTCACTGTCACTGCAGCCATAGCTGCCCATCAGCAATCCTCAAATATTTTACATTCTTCATGAATAATAGATTCAGTAAAATATGTGTTTTTGCTTCCCTAGCATAAAAAAACTACATCAAAAAACTGGTTTTGCACCTGCATCAAAAACCTGATCCCTATGTATTAATGAGTGAACCATGACACAAAACCACTTCTAGATCCAGGAACTGTGACTAACAGTATTTCTATGCACCATTAACGCATTAGAAAATAACCTTATTATTAGGGCTGTTTCAGCATTACATCAGGGTGTAAAATGGATTTATAAATATACACATACCCCTGTTAGTGGAAAATATGTCTCATTTACAAGCCATCCTCAAGGGGGTCCTCACGTTTGCAGTGCTGATGCAGAACTGTTCCAAGAGATTTTCTGGTGTTTTCTCAAATGGCCCTACATACCATGTTCCCAAGTCCATTTCTCTCCTACTCCGAGACAGGAGCAGGTAGGTCAAATCATTAACACTAAGACCAAGAAAGTAGACGGTTTCTTCAAAACTATAATGAATTCTTGTGGACAGTTACTGTGTTTACAGTGCTTCCAAGCCCCAGACTGGGACATCAGGTTAGCACAACACAATGCCGTCAGAAACAAAACATGTGCACAAGCTTTCACAAAGAGGCAATTGCTGCAAGCATAAAAAACTATTTAGTACATTTAACTCTTAGATAAAAGCAAATTACCTGTGGAATTCCTTGTGAGGACATGACTGCTTGATTATAAAAAATACGGCCAAAATGATCTCGATCTGGAAATACTTCTGCTTGCCGAGGTAAATTTGCTCCTCCTGAATCAACTAGAATGAATCAAATTATATTAACATGTTCTGAACAGCTTTATAAACTTGTTGGTAAAGTATCTGCACGGTACCTAAAATATAAAGCAATTATTATCACTAACAGTGTATATATTTCCATGAATGCAGGCACATTCTTTTTGGAAAAATAAAGAAGAAAAATGGTAAACACCTCTCTCTCTCTAAAATAACACCCATCCCTATGATTTTCATGGATAATAAACTCAGACGTGCATAAAGATGCAACCATACCTCCCTGAACAAACTTTTAAACTCATCCTGCTGCAAAATATTTAAACTAAGAACACTTTTAATGTACAATTTTAACTCGACTATTCTATTGCAATTCTGTCACAAGCTCCAGAAAAAGGCAGAGCTAATCACCATCAAGTTCAAAAGGTGATGCCTGTGTACTTTCATAGCTTGATTAGACTTCACAACAAAAACATTAAACTGTCTTTATGAAGATTCATTTACTATGTACCCCGCCTCAGGATACACCCTCCTGCTTACAGGTCACCAACAGCAGCTACCTCTCTGCTCCCAATTAATAAAAATACAACCTGTCATGAGAAGTATCCAAAGAAAGATAGTAGACCATAAGGAAATGCACGGGGAGGTAAAGCACGTCTGAGAACTCTGGCTCCTGGTAATTAATTTTTACCTACTACCACCAGTACGTATGCACATTCTCATCCTACATGACTGCAGCCAAAACAAAATGTCCACACCAGTGACTGACTCAGTGACAAATAGCATCAAATATCCACATGAGAATTAGCACCTAGGCAGTTGTTATCACTGGTGGAAAAGGCAGTTCAAACAACATGAAAATTACATAGTCAGCACAGTGCTGACTGACTACTAAGTGCTCTCTCTTATCACACAGCTCAAACCAACTGGAACAAGTCCAGGTGCAGAAACCAAGGGTAAAGTAACTCACCAGATGTGAATGACATTGTACATTCAAGAACTGTCTCACAGATGGAATAAAAGCCCTACATTTTATTTTAAAGACATAGCTGTGTCCCACATTTCCTAATTCCATAAGATCTTAAAACATTGTAGATCTTAAAACAAACTAGAATTTCCCACAGTTGCTCACAGATACTCACTAAAAAAGACTTCTTTTAACACAGAGAAATTTGTTGATAATTCAGACAAAAAAAATTGTACCAGTAGTTCTTAAACAGCAAAGCTATATTTCTTCTGTTTTTTAACAACCAAGATAAAATTTAGTCCTCCCCTTCCCTCCAGGTCTCTTTCTATGGCAATCCCACAAAATCTACAGCTACTGTCCTTGTATCCACCTCACCAACAGTTTCAAGTTCACACTTCTCCTAATCCTTCTATTGGGATTATTCACGTTTGACTTATCAGCAGGGCAAGAAACTTCAAACACGTGTGCTGGCCAGGACCTGTATTTAACTATTTAACTAATTAACTATTTAACTAATACAAGCATCCAGACTGGCAAACACAGCTGATACTTAAGTTGCTAAAGTAAGCTGACCAGACAAGGACTAACCTGGCCTATTTTTTTGAAATGGAGTAGGAGGTTTTTCTCCTCTGATGTTGACAGACACAACACCTACAGGAATGTATGCTTTCTTACAAGTCTCTGTCAAAGCTGACTGAAACTGGGTAATAGGTTCAAAAGTCATTAGACTGGGAATTCAGTATGAAAGTAAGACATTGGCAGAAACCTCCTTTATTTGTATAAAACCCGGCTAAGAAAACACTACCAGTAATATATTACAGATATCTGTCACTCTGTTTTTCACCTTTTATAATAAAAGCATACGTAAGTAAAACTTACATGAAGCTTTGGCTAAATACTGACCTAATAGACTAAACTCAAAATGTAAAATAAAATACAATTGAATTTCTGCTTCAAAAGAAATTCCTCCCAAATCAAAAAAATCTAATGATCCAAACTATTTTTGGAAAAATTGTCAGTCTTATTATTTTTATTTCCTTGGTATGTTTTCTTATACAGATACATCCTCCACCAGAATGTACTTTATTTTTTTAACTGCACTTTGAATTGACTGGATGAGTCCACAGGAAACATTGCTTATCCATGACAGAAAGAAGTGATACAGTGTTAACAGCTGCATCTGTATTATATGAACCCAGCCCAACAGCAGTGCAGCGAATAGTGCTGAGAACCTGCATGCACCCTCCAGTTAAGATGTGCCACCCCTCTGTAGAGATTATACAACAAGTATTGATGAAAATACAGTTGAACAGGTGTGCTTAAAACACATTCCTGGTCAGTCAGATCTGCAGACACATCAGCTGCACTTAACACAGGACTTTGGCTACTTTTGCAATGGGACTTACCCAAATAAAGGCAAGGGAGATGATTTTGCATTGCAATTTCTTGAGCACGTAAATGTTTCTTAACAGTGATGGGATAATAGGTACCACCTTTGACAGTTGCATCATTAGCAACAATCAAGCATTCCGTCCTAAAAATAAAAAAAAGTTTATGAGAGAAAAAAGTGTGTCTAGTGAGAAAATATGTATGTTGGTTAAGAACTGCAACATGCCAAGGACTCTTGAATCCCGGATGCTCTAAGAGAGCTCTTCTCACCTGCATTTCCTCAAGAGCACATTGTAACAGCAACCTCAGCACTGTAAGGTCCTGTTCCACTATTCCGGGGAGTAAAATAATGCTGCATAGCACCATAACTAATTTCAAGAACCGTCTTGGAAGTACTTTGAGTAAGCAAAACTAATTTTTAGGCTAAAATACCACGCTATTTTTTAAAATTGCTTTTCAGATGCACTAATCTCACTCCTTCATAGGACACCAGAAACTCCATGTGTGTTTTCTTCAGTTAGTGGGATACACTAGCTAAAAAAAACCCCAAAGAACAAAAATCAAAACCAAAACCCTCACTTTCTTTTAGCTATGACCAAACAAATTGAGATACCAACTTGGTTGATTTTTTGAGCATCAGAAACAAAACACTAAAAATACTAACAGCCTAATACTGGAAACTGAATAAAATTATACATTCTTCCCTTCCATATCATAAGAAATGTAGATGACTGGAATCTCTCACCCACACACTCGCCCAATGCCTGTGATAATGCCTCCTGCAGGTACCTCTTCATTACCATACAACTGGTAACCAGCAAACTGGGAGAACTCGAGAAACGGGGATCTGAATAAAGACAAATGAAACAAAACTGTAAAGAGTTACTAGTTATATCTGCCATTTAATCTCACTTAAAAGGTAAATTTTTAAAAAATATTATTTTTTAAAGAGATAAGTATTTCAAAGAACAGAATGCTTCTGTAAAATTTCAATAATGTTATTTGCTAGTGCTTATGGAAGCTAAAGAGAAAAGAAGCCTGTTGCAATACTTACCTGCAAAAGACAACCTGGAATGTTTTTAAAAAAAGGAAGTACATACCCAGGATCAATAAGCGTGTCAATTCTCTCTCTGGGTAACAGTTTTCCTCTTGATGTATGAAGCTTACGAGCTTTTTCTCCACCTCCTGTGATACAACAGTAAGTTATCACATTTTCTATGGACACAGATAAGATAAATCATCAGTTATATTAAAACTTTGAATAGAAATGTTGATGAGTTCCCGGTTTTTGAAGTATGCACCTTAATAATAAATTTAATAAATAATAGTTTCTACTTCAAACAGATTTAAGGTATTGATAAAAACACTTGCTTTTTAGAAGATATTTTATTTCCCTCCTCATTTTTTACAGTTAGTCTTGAGGTAAAGATTTTAATAAACATAGCTGTCTATGTTTATTTATGTTTAATCCTCTGCTAGGCAATAAACACAAGGGCAGAAAACACAAATATATGGAAAACGCAGCAGTAGAACGACAGGAAATACTAATCCCTAGAGCTCATTCAGAATATCTATGCTGAATGCAATTTTGAATGACCCAGCACTATCTGGATTATTTTCCTTAGACCATGCCAAAACTGTAAGCAGAACTCAGACATACAGCATTTAATATCAAGACTGTATTTGTTTCATTTCAACCCGTCACTAGAGGTCATCCTAAATAATATCTTTTGCTCTCTAGAGCTTTGTGTCATTCAATACTTCAAGATTTGTTGACACACCTCAGCCTCTTTATAATAGCAGCTTATACAAACATTGTCTCTCTGTGTAGACAAATCACTGATCCACCTCATCACTCTAAAATTGTCTCCCTGTCCAAAATAAAGAAGGTGCTGTTTTGCTAACATTTCTCCTGAGACTCCAGGATTTCTCTGTCAGCTAGGCATCACTGAAACAGAGCTTCTAAGCCTACCTCCTTTCTCCCACCTCCTTCCTTGACCACTACATACATAATTTCCTATCTGTTAGGCATGCCAGAAAGACCACAATTTATTTTCAGTTCAGCCAATTCTTTAGGTCTATATATCCAGCCTAAGCCTAAATCTTGTAAATTCTTGCTGTACAAGTTTGTTAAGAAACAACCTCTCATATCCACCCACAGACATACTACTCTCATCCATGTTCTCAACATCTCACATCGTAACTACACTATCTCTGACCTCTGAAGTCTTTAATTTACACTGCATGATGCTGCAAAAATAATTTCCATCCTGAGACTTTTGCCATCTCTGTGCATCACAAATGCTTGCTTCCCAGGCCATGCAGCCATTCTATTGAATGCTCCTCTTCCAAACATCAAGCAACTCTACCCTGCACTAACCTCCATTCTGAGAAGCAGTGTCCTTAACAATGGAACAAACTTGGAGGCATTTAATTTGAAACCTCTTCTTAATTTCTCCTTTACAACAATGCCTACACCACTGTGACTGCTGATGTGCTATGATCAGTCAAAGAGATTAAAGGTATATCACCTATTTGTGCTTCCTGTCAGAAAAACACCTGTTATAAAGGGTCAGGGACCACGTCCTGTTGCACAGCTGGGGATTACCCAGTGGAGTGGGATATAGGTTCAGAAAAACCCTACACACCAAATAACAGCTAACAAATTACGAAGATCTCAAACCAGAACTCATCCTCTGACAGACAGCTTTTACAGTGAAATCTAAAGATGTTGTACATATCCTTCAGAACTATTCAACATAGGTACCTAATTTTTCTTATATATTTAAATGATATGTAAAGCAATTTCAATCAATGTCACTCAAAACTGTGTTTTATCATACTGATACAGGTTGCTCAGATGGAAGGAAAGACCAGCACTATGATCTTCTGATATTGTGTAGCAGGCAAGAACAGGCAAATGAGCAGCAAGGAAGAAGGCCACAATCATTAGCTCATGAGACATGCATCATTAGTTCATAGACTGTTGAACAGTCTCTATACCCATAAGAGACAGAGGCAGTCCATGGGTTTTAACATCTCCTCAGGAACCCTAGATCCCTGTTTCACAGCCAGAAAGAAAAAGCACTGAGCACAAAATCTTACCTGTGCTCCACTCCAAAGTTGTAAAAGAAAATGCATTATATAAGAAACAGTGTATAAAATGACAAAACCATTTTCATGATAGTCACAAAAAGGGCAGAATTAAAGCTACATGCTCAGCCTCTAGTAGCATAATAAGCATTTTTATTCAATGTTTTGATTTTATTGTCTCCATTAACTATAGTCAATTGCAACTCATTCAGATAGCCTTACAAGTCAAAAAGAAGAAACACAGATTTCAATCTTTTAAACTACTACAGACCTGCTTTCTCTTTGCCAGCACAACTACAGACAGAAACTTGGAAAAGATCAACCAATAAAAGGAGGACAAAGAAGAATCCCCATCTTTATTGGTTGCATGGGGAAATATGGTGACAGAGGATGAGGTAGAGGTACTAAATACCTCCTTTGATTCAGTCTTTAACTGGATAGCAGCCCACTGAGTTAGAGACAGGGACAGGGAGCAAACTGAAGCCCCCTTAATCCAAGGGGAACTGGTTAGTGACCTGCTACACTACTTATACACACACAGGTTTATGGAGGCAGATGTGATCCACCCAGGGGCAGCGAGGGAGCTGGTGGAAGAGCTCACAGAAGCACTTCCCATCATTTACCAGCAAGTCTGACTGAACAGGGAAGTCTCAGGTAGTTAGTGCGGCCCCCACCCACAAGAAGGGCTGGAGAGACAATCCAGGGAACTACAGGCCGGTCAGTCTGACAGGGGTGCCCAGGAAGGACATGAAGCAGATCATGTTGAGTGCCATTATGTAACACATACAGGACAACCAGGGGATCAGGCTGAGCCAGCAAAGGTTTGGGAAAGGCAGGTCCTGTTTGACCAACCTGATGTCCTCCTATAACAGGATGACCCACTTAGTGGATGAGGGAAAGGCTGTGGATATTGTGTCTGTCAACTCTGGCAAAGCCTTTGATGCTTTGCCAAAGCATTTGAAGCTCCCGCAGTGCTCTCCTGGAGAAACTGGCTGTTCATGGCTTGGTTGGTGGAGGTGACCAGATTTATATCCAGCTCATGGGTGGTCACTAGTGGGGCTCCCCAGAGCTTGAGTTTTGGGGCCAGTCCTGTTTAGTAAGTTTAACAACAATCTGGACAGAGGATTGAGTGCACCCTCAATAAGTTCTCAGACAACACCAAGCTGGATGGGAGTGTTGCTCTGCTGGAGGGCAGGAAGGCTCTGCAGAGAGCTCTGGACAGGCTGGATCAATGGGTCAAGGCCAATTCTTTGCGATTCAACAAGGCCAAGTACAAGGCTATGATTCTAAAATCTAGACTTACCTAAAATCATACTCACCTAACCTGATTTTTCCTGCTTGTTCTTGTAGTTCAGTTACCAGTGCTTTCATTCGTTCATAGTTCTCCTAAGTGGGAAACAAAACAATTTTAACTTCAATCAAGGGTGACTATACTAATTTTTAATAAACAAACATAGGAAATACCAGACTAATTTCTCTTCCAAATCTATTTTAACCTTACTAAATACTGTCTCTGTATGGTCTTTAAAGTACTAACATGTCTACCTATGTACTGGCTTCTCTCAAGCATCCCAAAGCATTTAAAAAAATGCTTTACAAAAAGTCTTATTGTGTTGGTATAGTAAAAGACTAGTTCTGAATTTAATAAACTAAAATAGTCACTACAGAGTCGAAGTGCTGCTTCTTAGATTTTGTTAATTTTTGGCATAGGTTTGTTTGCATTTTAAATCTAACTTTTTAAAAAATGCAGATTCAAATAAGTGCTCTTATGACTTGTACCAAAGGATGAATGACCAAGGCCAAATAGATTTTGGTAAACACTTAGATTCTTGTTAGTTAGGCTGAACAAAAGGATAAAACAAAAGTTGGTTGTGTTTTGTCTTGGTTTGGTTGTGTTTTTGTTGTTGTTTCTTAAAGCTGGTGTTTTTGCCATTACACCTCTAGAAAAACAAAAACTCATGTTCTGAATATGAGTGAATCAGTAGGAAGGTCATCATTTCTATCCGAATTATCCAAAACTCCATGTGCACATTACAGCAAGTTGGGGGTTTTTTATAATTTCTTAGGAATTTAAAGGTATTAGTCAAGCTTAATTTGTTGGGTTTTTTTTGCAGACACATTAAGAACTTTACTACCCTTTCTGAAAAGTGCAACTGCAATAAAACATGCTGTACAAAAAGATCTTATTGCTTTGTCTAATTCTCATTTAGACTCTCATTCGAGTCTACTTTGACAGCAAAAATCCAGCTGGTAACTCTATGTTCATATATACTTGAACACTCAGGCTTAATGTTTCCCTTAAGAAGAAGCTGCAAATGTTGCAGCTGAGTTTCTCCACTTCGGCACTGAAAGGCAAAGAAGCAAAGCAGAAATAAAATAAAAACATGTACAGATTCAGCTCACGTTTGAAGTGCTTTGGCTGTAGGGCGACTTTCAAAAGAACATATTTTTCTGCCTTTGTAATTGCTACAAATAGATTAAAAATACTCTCTTGAAAGGTAAAAATGTATCATGTTATTCCAGGCTTTTAAAAGTCTGCAGTTGTCACAACACCCACGACTACTCTGCATCAGTGTTCAGCTTGTCCAGCTGGGTCATTTTGCACTTCTACACATCAAAAATTTTTCTTATTTCTCCTTGTTCAGTCAGTCTGTTTTCGCTAAACACACTCACCTTTTGTTGCACACAATACAGTGCTTTAAAACTCACTTTTAACATAGGGGGAAAAGAAGCAGCTGGAAAGGCAGAGGATATTAACAGGAACAGTAATCACAATCATAGACTTTTTCATTAGATTTTGATTCACGATAGCTAGTTTAGCTACTCTATATGAAAAAAACTATAAAAGGACTTTTTAGATAAGCTATTAAAAATACTGCACAAAAACATCTGAGTTGCTTAAATTCACTTCTATCATGAGCTTTCACGCCTTAAACCAGAATAGAGCATTGTTATACTTCACCAAAGAGAAGAAAGGATGTTTTAAAATGCTGAATTGAATTTCTGAATGCACACAGAAAAGACTACTCTCAGAAATAAATGTGCTAGTTCTACCATGTATTTGTGAGGTCTTCATTATTGTCATTAAATAATGAAGAAAAAGGTCAGTGAATTGGCACCAAGTTCTTTCTGGAAAATGGTCCTCGCACCAGCAAGCTGTGTAAAATTCTGCTGTTCATATGAGGATTTTTACATATTTTAATGCAAAACTAAGAGGCAAAGTCTACAGGTTAATTAGACTAATAGCAGTTACTGCACAAGCTACACGAATTACTGCTACATCACCAAAGTGAACGCAAGAGCTAGTCCTTGGCATTTTCAGGGACTTTCTTTCATTTTCCAGAATTTATACTCACTTATAAATTACTTTTCTGCCTGAGAGACAGTTAAAAGAGACAGTTTGCATCACGAAGGCCAGCCTGTCTAGTTGAATTCACAGCCAGAAAGGTAGACATTGGCCAAAGAAGGCAAGACCTGCATCACATATCGTAATATCTTCTTGTGGTCACACTGTTATTCCTTCTGTTACTTTTTTTCAGATAGTTAAGTGCCTCACAGCAGGGATGTCAGTCTTTGTGTCTGTAAAGCAATGTATGCACTTACAGTGTTCCATAAATTCTTTCTACCAAATACTAACATTATTAGCTATTGTACCAAGCCTTGCTTTTCTTTTGAGGTTGAAAGCTACGTAATTGTGAATCTGGGGACATCTCACAGATTTATTAAAAACCTATGATATTTTGGTACATAAAATATGAATGTGTTCACATATATACACATGCTTCACACACACAAGCTTTGTATATATGTATATACACACACATACGGACAAATACTGAGATTACACAGGAGCTTCAGTCACCTAATTTCTGTCCCAAATTTAGTTTCTGCAAAACAAAGCACAGAACCAAACACAGAACCAATGGAATCAGAAAGAATACGTCACTGCTTCATGCACTGTTTTCTATTTTATGTAAACAAACACATGCCCTTCTATCAGCCCTGATTATTTAAAGCTGTATTTTTTTCAGCCTAACTGTAAACATGATTTTTGAATATGATGACCTTAATAATGGCCCATTAAAATTAAATCTATTTATACCAGATGGAAGTACTGCTCTCTCTTTGAAAAGACATCTGGAATTACACCTAACTCTCCTCCTCAAAAGATTACGTTTTTGGAGGCAAGCCCATGACTCTGTACAGATATTCCACCTGTTTTCAACTGGGGAATCAATCTGTAAACACAAAGAAACATCCAACTTTGAAACGATCGGGTTCCATCCGCCACTGTCGACAAAGCCCGCCTCCACCTCATTAGCACGGCATCGATCAGCCTGAAATGCAGCAAGAGCTGGCATCCTGATTTAAAAGTGAAAAATGTCAATCAGGAGGCAGACGACTGCACCAGCCCACGTTTTTTTCACACGGTATCTGTAGGCTCAGCCCCCAGAAATGGACAGGCCTGGGCACTCGGGAGCGTGGCCGGGGCAGGGCGGGACCGGGAGCGGGCCCGTGTGCGTGCACGTGCTCGTCGGGTCCATCGTGCCCGCGCGGCACCGGCTCCGCCATGGCGCCGCCGCGCCGCGCCGCGCCNCAATGGGCGCAGCGGGGCCGGGCCCGGCCGCGGAGTCCTGGCCCGGTCCCCTGGACAAGCTAACGCTGTAGAGCGCCCTTTGGAAGGACTGTGTTGGGACACCCCACTTTTCACGCAAGATTACATGCTTGTACAGCCTAGGAAAGCCCCCGCCCTTCTTAGAAACTTGTCAAACAGTAATAGGGACTGAAAATTTTAAAACTCAAACGATCTTTGGTCGAGTTTCTCCCTTGCTATTCTTCTGCATTCCAGTTTTAGTTTAAGTCACGGCCGTTATCTACAGAGAAAGGTAACACCGGCGAGTCTGATACCAAGTAAATTAAGCTCTATTCTAAAACAAAACCAGGGAACAACAACACCCCTATTAAAGCATGCTCAGCCTGTTACCATCAGGTCTGTGTGCACCCCAGTGGTGCAGCCCAAACTTCGGCCTTTCTTTTAGTCCACACTCGTTAGCTTCGTGTACTTACAAGTATTTAAAAACTGCAAGTGATACTTAAAAAAAAAAAACACAGGTAAAAGAAAATAATTTATTCACATAATTTACATACAGAATAGGACTACTTCGACACAGAAAGCTTATATGTGATGATACAGGTAGTCAGACAACACTAAAGAAAGCAGTTTTATGCCACATCTTTGTAAAAACACTATCCATACACATTGAGATTTCAATTTTATTTTCTTGCCTCCTTCATCATTATAAAACATCCATACACAAAACAAAACACAAAATTGTCTTCTTCCTGTTCAAATTGAATTTGTTCTTTAAAAAAAATCCTCTAACAAAGTGCATATAATTTGCTGCAAGGAAAGAAAAAGCATAGCCCAAATTAACAATGCAGATAAGGCACCATAAATCTTAGTAATGAAGTAGTTGATTTTTTCCTCTTTGTAACATGAATGCAAGCTAAAATGTATGCAACTAAATGTAGAATGATTATCCCCTCAGAACTACCCTCAGAAGGTACTCACAGCAATTATTTCATAGCCACTCCCCAAGAATCTGTTTTTAGGCTCTATGAGTGCAAGTGATATAAACATGCCACACATATCAGGAAGTAAACACTTGCATACTTAATATCTACAAGATATACAATACACAGAGTTACATGTATACAATAGTCTCTTTCATAATGTTTACAGTAAAACAATATTTAGATAAACATTTCAAGTTAAACGGATTAGGCAAAGCACAAGATAACCATCTGAACAGAAACTATTGGTGTTTTAGAGGGTTTTTTGAGGGGTGAGGTGGGTTGATCAGATGTTTTCAAGTAACTTACTCTACACTGGGACCACCAGCCCCTTTTCCATCACCTCAAGGAATGCTGCTAGTGATATTTCATTGGCAGAAACTAGCTAACATACCAATTTTCAGTAACAGTAGCTTTTTTCTGTATTTCTCCTCTCTGACAAAATTTTAAAGGTTCCTTCAGAAGCCTTGTCAATAACTTCTGAAAAGAAAAACATTCTCAAACTTCATTGACTATTTCAAAATTAACTACTTATTTATATTATTTACCTGCCAGTAAAAGATTACCTAGCCCAAACCTGATGATAGGTTTCTTGAGAGCATTAACAATACCATTTAGACATCAGTCTAAATGGCATTAACAATACCATTTCACCTTCATAATAAATTGTTCTGCAAAAGTTCTGCAAGTATTAAGTAATGGGAAAAATTTTAAGACAACTCATGCAAGCAGGAGTTTCAGACTAAATATTGAATCTTGCAGTGACCACCTGACTTTGAGAGTACATAAACCTAATTACCTTATCATGACAAATTTCTTGATGAGGCAAGTAAAAACTTAAGAGTAAAATCTAAAGCTACACCAGAATTTTATAGCAAGTTACAGTACAAGCAGACATGCAACATGAGAAACCGCTTTTAATTCAACTGCTTCAAAGCAGCAGATCTTGAAAAGCGACATTGTATAATCATGGTTTAAATCCAATCTCTCTGTGCTGCTTTGCACAAGGGAAACTGAAAAAGTCAGCAATTATACAAACAACTACACGTAAAAACAAAGAAAAGAAGTTGTGTCTATAGCTTTGTTTTCCAATTGAGAAGAAAATTAGTATTTATACTAGGAAGGAAGCACTAATCTCTTCCTTCAGGTGATAAAAAAGGTTGCAGACATTAACCTTGTGTTATCGTCTTTTAGTAAATTGTGTTTTTAAGTTTCCAACACATTTTTAAGGAACCAATCCTATTGGGCTTTTCAGGTTAGGATCTTTTAAATTATGTGGTTAAAAAGCTCTTACAAAAATATGTAATTTGGAGATTCTAATAAAAATACCTGCAATGCCTGACATACGTATGTATGTATTTACTACACCACTTCTGGTATTTGCATTCTGATCTTCAGATATTACATTATACCCAAAAGGTTCATTCCTCCTTCTAATGTAACATACTTCACAAAAAGAAGTAAAGAACTTGAACAGTCAGTACCAAAAAGCTTTAGCATTAAAATGGAAAAGGATACTTGTTGCAAGATTAAATGTTATTTCATTGCACTTTTCTGTAGGACAGTCATGCACTCACTATTCAGTGTCTAAACAAGTGAAACCATAAGCCAGCAGTCAGCAGTCTGGTCCAATGACATCACTGTAGTGATTTACACTATGTCAGCATTTTTAAAGTACCCTGGGTTGCTTCAGAAAGAATCCATTTCATCTTCATGGCATTAATTAACAAGAGTACTGTATTACTGGCTGACAGTAAGTGTGGCATGATGAGTATCAGAACAAATTGGAACTTTTAAAATACTTTTTTCTTGTCGCAGTATATTCTGATCCTAGGTTTTTAGAAAACCCATTTGCTATTCTGAATCATCCACTTCCATGAAGATGTCACTGAAAAAGTACTCAGAGATTTTGGTGGGCTCTCCTTCCTTCTCTTGATCTTTAGACCAGAGAGGTGGCTTCTCAGATGAGTTGTTACTTGGAACCTGATAAAACAAGAAAAGGTTGCTCTTAACAGTCTTCATCGGTGTGTATGTGTAAATATATTTACATTTATATACACATGAGCTTTTTGTAGGGATATTTTATTTATGTAGGAAGTTTTGACCAAAGGGGAAAAAAAAAAAATCAGAGTTTACTGAAAATGAGAAATACGTATCCATGCAGAGAAAAATCAACTTAGTTCCCTTACAGGTTTCCTACACATGCACAAGTCAGAATTTGTCAACTGGAGCAGATACCACTCTCAAAACATGCTACACACCCATCTACCCACTCCTGAAACAACTAATTCTCTGTCCTTCACACCTCAGAAATGCACGGATGTTCAAAAGTAAACTCGTACCATAACTGCAGCATCAGCAGCTACATGCTCATGTTCCACAGATGATGAAGTAGAGGGAAAAGAACAAGATTCCCTATCATCCTTGGTGGATGGAGTGAGTTTCTTTTGACTTCGTTTCGGAGTCACGATTTGAGGCTTTTGCATCTTCCCTCTATTCCCTTTGGTGTCTTCTGCAGATTCAGAATTACTTTTTTTGCAAATTAAAGATAAAAATCCCAATGGTTTTCGTCCACTCCTGTTCAAAACAAATATAGCCAGGATGTCATAGGATTGCTCCGTAAAAGGAAGATATAAATAGCATCGCAGGAGTCCAATCCATTACATAGGAAACAAACACACATCTACAGGACATATGAAAATTCTAAGGAAAAAAAAAAAAGTCATTCTGAGAAAGGCTTTTGTATTACTGAATATTCTGATACAAGAGTTTTTCTCAACAGTCACTGAGATTCTTGACAATTTTTAACCCTGAGAACAGGAACTTATTATTTGCTGCTAATCCACAGCCCATAACAAGCTACCAGACTTTCAGAGAGTGGTTCCAAGAAGGATGGAGACACACGCCTGAAGAACAAACTGAAAATCCTGAGCGTCCTTCATGTAATCAGTGGACAACCTGATCCCCAACGACAGGGCTACAGCAGACTACCTGCTTACAGCAGCAAACCCAGACCACTGAGCTTATGGAAGTTATGGCACTGAGGGAGGTACACAAAGCATTAACTTTTTATATTGTTAAGAGTTTACAAATTAGAAAGTAAACTTTAAGGCAAAGATTCTGATGTTAATGCATCACTGTCCAATTGCTGTGGATGTCCCAAGTATAAGTAGCCAGGATTGGAACTCACACAAGCATAATGAAAAATAAATGACAGATTAGAAGAGGCTAGTGGAGTACTACAATTAGATCACAGGAGCCACAGAGAGCAGGAACTCAAAACATTTAAACAAACAGTATAGAAAGGTATATTTAAAAAATCAAGTCAACAGATAGGTAAGAGAAATATCCTCTGAGCTGTCAAGATTGAAACTCCTTTGGGGAAATGACTTAAGTTAGTCCTAAAAATTCAGTGTGCTCAGTAATATACCTGTAACAAATCTTACTGGCAGGCAAACACCAAAACAAGTGGATGGGTATATATCTCACAACATGAGACTTACCTATGTAAAACAACAAATTACTCTAAGTTCCTATCACAGCCAGTAATAGATGTCTGCCTGGCAAGAGGCATCTATAATGTCTAAACAGACACATGATACATCAGTAGTGCCCTCCAGTTGATCTACTCATTTAATGAATAAAGTAATGCAAATTCCAAACAGTTTGATCCTTTCTGATTTGCAGGGGAATATAGATACTGTAACTCTTAGCCATGCAGGTCACAAACAATGGTACTGAAAAAATGTCAACATAGAAACATGACCTTTTTTTACAGAACAAGCTGTAAAAACATTATTGCAAATAAAACATTATTGCAATTATTGCACACCTGAGTAATGGAGTTTTTGAAGATGGTGCTGGGTTTCCAATATGTTCCAACTGTGCAGATTCATGCACATTCTCCTGCTTTTCTTGTCCACTTATTTCTACTTTTCTGTTAGAAGTCAATCTAGACATAACCTCCTCTTCTTTTTTGGATGCTGGATTCTCAATAGGTGCTTTCCCTAAGTTCTCTGAAGTTTCAAGCTGGCTTTTCTCAGCCAGTTGTGAGATAGACTCAGACACTAATACAGAAGTTAGTGCTTCTTCCTTTGCTGAAGAGTCTGTTTCTTGAAAAGGATTCCCTGTAAAAGGAGTTGAGAGTCAAAGACCTCAGTGATAACTAAGAGCCCAAAAATGCATGATATTAAAATGGCTTCCATTATTACAACAGAAGGGCTGAATTTTTATTTAGTTTCATATGTCCATTTATTTTTGTAAGTCACCACTGCTACAAATTAGAAGTTCCTGGTCTACTTTTAAAGCCTTTAAGATCATGCAGATGTTATGGGGAAAAGCTGGTAGAAGTGTTGTTTTAAATTTTACAGCATGCTTTTGCCCCTCTCATCTTTTACAGCACACCACAGAACTTAAGTCTAGTCACCCAGCTGTTTAAGCTTCTACAACTTCCCTTGGAAGTCTTTTTCAGAGCCAAAATAACAGTTCACCAAGCTCTTCACAGGCTCAGATTAATGAAGATTACATTGTTAGCAGTTCTGCTTTTTCTCTGTTTCTTCAGAGGCAGATTAAGCTCCTACACAATTACATACTTTTTTAGTAAAAATGAAAAATAAAATAAAAATAAACTATTTTGGCATAGTGTGGTTAAAATGCCAGTTAATACTTTTGATTATTAGTGCTCTTTAATAGGTGGAAATATTTGCTTAAGAGAAGACTACATGTTTAGTCAAAAAACCCTCTCAAATTTCACCAATAAACTAGCAAGAAACATTATTAAATTAACAACATTTATGTAATTTGGCACACCTAGTTTACAGCAGAAAGCATGTAATGGTGGTATTAGTGTAGTACCAGGAAAATTTGTTTCTGCTTTTGTATTAGATGGCCTCAGAGAGAGCTATTTAGCATGACAGACAGTATTAAGTCATGATGTGTTTACATTCCTTATACTTTGGTTTACAAGTTTAAGTGTACATACCAGAAGTTACCACTGGGACATCTGTGGATTTAACTGAATAACCCTGTATTTGAAGAAGAAAAAAAAAGTTTTTTCATTGCTCTCAATACAGAAGAGACAATGAAGTTGATAAACTCATCTCACATATGCACAGTTCTATGAGCAGGACTGATACAGAAGACAGTGCAGCATCATTCATCACTTAACTCATTTCCTGAGCAGGTTTTTCAAGGTGTTCTTATGACAAATTACTCAAGACAAGGATATTGAGATAAGAGATCAAAGAAGGAAAAGGATTGCTATCCATCCCTTCCCTCTGAATCATGTAGGGAATTACCACCCATTCCTACACCAAGGTACACTATACAGTCTTACAAAGATCAATGATAGTTGCTGCCACAAGCTTGGTCATATTGTAAAAAAGCACAGAGGAAGCTGGAAAGATGGTGGCTTGTTCTCACTGGCAGCTTGCTCTTTTAAACTAGTACCTGCTATGTTAAGAATCAGTAGGAACATATTTCACAGCTTCTTCATGTAACAGACACAATGCAGATTCAAAACATCATTCAGTGAACCTAGACAACCTGCCAGTCACCCAATATGCCTTCCAGACTTTCCTGTCCCACAATGCCACTGTCATAAGGGCAATGCAGAATGAACAAAGTAAGACGTATTACCAGTCTGTCTACTAGGAAGTCTAATTAAAAAAAACCTGAGAGCCGGCAGATTCTCAAAAAACCCTAATAATAAATAAATGAACACCCAAAACCTGCTGTAGATTTAAAAATTAAAATCAATCTACAGGTGTTGATTTTCCTTTTAAGTTGTATAGGCAATGCATATTTAGGCAAGTGACACTGTTAAAAAATAAAGATAATTTAAATGCTCTATTATGTGTTATGCATCTTCCCCATGCATGGAAACTCAACCAAATTATGATCTCACCTTGTAAGTGGTTTCCAGGTTATCTTCCACTGCAAGAGGAGTTTTCTTGGAAGGAGGAAAATCATTCTCTTCAAGCTCAGCAGCCAACCGTTTTTGAGCAGTCTGCAACTTTGGAACAGAGTCTACGGCACTCTCTAGTTGTCTGGTTTCCATACTGCTGTTTAAAGGTGCAGCAACTTCACCAGCTGCAGTTGTCAAGGATCCAATACTGTTCATATATATATATAAATGAAGTCATTATTGTGACAGTACAATAAGCCAACGTTTACTTTGTATAAGGTTTCTGTACAGAAATTACACATGAATCTATGGTGATACTCTTTCTTGTTTAATGCCAGTATTAACTTCAAACGTTCCATTTACTACCAAGGAATAATTAGCTGTGTTATCTAGTTAGTTTTTCTAGTCATATTGAATGTAGTTTAGCTGTTCTATTTCAACTCCACTTGGTCTTTTCACACGATGCAAAAATATGGCAATTTCTTAACTGCCCTAGAAAACGCTAAAATGCAGTATTATTTCTCTGCACAGTTGAATCCCCACATGCTGTATGACTCAAAAGACATACAGACCTATATACGACATACAGAAAAGAGACTAGGAAAATATGGTAAAGCAGTACAGGAACAGCAAGACTCTAACTTGTACTCTAACTGTGCCTGTCAGCAATTCTGTTTATCACCAGTAGTTCCAACAGGAGTTAGAATTCTTACAATGTATAGCCAACATTTACTCAAAGACCTATCCTTTCAATGAAGGAACAATAGCATCTGATATCACAGGGCAAGATTCTCCACAATTATGTGGAATTGCATCACATCTCTACTTATGATCTGAGAACTTACATTAGTATAGCTGACGGTTTGCAACAATTCCATTTTTCATGTCTTTTTCCTTTGATTTTTTTTTCTCCCAAACTGACTAAGAGATTTAGTTCAACTGTAATGTTGACACAAAAATTTTGTTACACTGCATTCAGAGGTACTCTTTGTAAAAGAAATTCAAACCCTTTTGGACTGCAGTAGACAAACCAGCTATTATTCTCTGGAGTAATTAATTAGCTTGTGTTTTCATCTTGTTTGCCTTTTGAAAAGAGCAAACTCAAGAGAATGATATAAGAATTTACATCTACTGTTTATCATGTTTTCCAAGAAGACCATCTACATGAAAAATCTGGAAAGGGAATTAATAAACAGCTATTCTACAAAACTGTTAAAGTACTGTAAAAATGTAAACATGCTTAGATTTTTTAATTTTAATTGCTTTGCATGTGAAATATCCGTAAGGCAAAATAAGACACAAGCTGGACAAATGACTTCTGCTAAAAAGAAAGACTTACTCTAAAGGGTAAATAAGAATTAAGGTGACACCAAAATCCCAGCTAACTAAAACACTAAATGTGAAACACCTACAGAATCTTCCTCAAATTGGATTAGAGCCCTTTTACTTACTTAATTCTATAACCAGTTTGTCAAAATTCCTCTTGCATTTCTTAAGAAGTTCTAATCTGTACTGCACATTCAGAGAACAACCAAGGTACACAAAAAGTGTTTCACTTTGATAAAAAATAAAGCCATTTACCTCTCCACTTCAGTCACAGTTGTTTCACTTGCATTTATTGAGCTGATAAGTATTGGGGCTGGTAGTACGGGTTCTGAAGTTTGTTCCACCATAGCAGATGTGTGAAACTCTTTTGAGTCAGCTGGGATTTCCACCAATGTTAAAATGAATGTCTGTTCTTCCTCCGGACATCTGTGATCATCATTCACTACTATAATTTTTTCAGGGAAATAAATAACAAAAAAGTATTAATCAATATGAAATTATGCTGTTCTCTTCATGTCCTCCCTTCATGGAGTACTGAAATTTTAGGCACTCATTTCTCCATGGAAAAAAGGCACTGGGCATATTCTTGAGACAATAAGCTTCCTGCCTTTTCAGATAAGATACATACCATCATCTCCTAGGTGCTTATGCACTGCAGAGGAATCCTGATTACCATTCAGAATGAGGAATATTAAAAATGACTAGTAGTGATAAAGATTGTAAATGGGTGTTCTAGCATTAAAGAGCAATTTGCAGTTTAATTAAACTTATGTCATGGTGGTCAAATGGCTCTCTGTTTTTAATTGCAACTCTCAGGTATTAAGAGTTACTTCTTTAAATGGCAGATGTCTGCTGTTTCGAAGGTAAGCAGAGAATTTTTCTCTTCACTGCAGATTAGGATTTGGGAAGCATAGTCTTGAATTTAATAGATGAAAAATATAGATGATTTAATCAACAAACAGACATTAATAGATAACTGCCAGCTGCCATCTGTTAGAATTTAAGGAACAAACATTTGTAAAGTTTTCAAAAGATGGAAAACAACAATGGTACTCCATTATGTAAGACAGCTCTCAATGATGTAAAGCTTTTATTCCAATCTCAATTTGCTTGGATTCTTCATCTAATTAAACATTGTTTAAAATGCTTCATCCCTAGATTCTTGCAATAATAGAGCATAGCAACAGGTGTCTAAGAAGTATTAGCCTGATCTTTTGCACAAGCTCATGAGTTCCAGCTTTGGACTGCAGTAAGTGTTCTGGGCTTCCATCACTGTGACTACATTAGACAAGTAGTGGTTCCAAACCAAGCATTTCAATTTGTACCAGGGAAGAGCAAACTCCACCTTCGTAACTTTCATCACACCTGATCAGATAGGCATTAATCTGTTGACTCAGTACAGCTAAAGAAGGAAGTTTGATTGTCTCAGACTTGACTTCTCTCCCTCCTGCTCCACACTTGCACAGTACAGCCCTCCTACTCACACAACTCTGACAACAGCATTCACTTGATAACTTCATGAGCAACTATAGCTCACTAAACCAGTGGAAAACTACACAGTTTCTCTCCCTCTGTCGTGTTCAGTTTTTGATGGGTGAGTCAGAGGTGCATCAAGGGCTCTAAAACCTGCTATACCTACCACAAGGTAAGCAGCAGGAGCTTACAGAGGGCAAAAATAACAAGTTTCCCATCCACTGATATTTAAACTTAATGACGGGCGGCTATTCAAATAGTTCCCAAGTCTAGTTTCTGTCAATGAAATGTAAAGACAAGAGGCTAGGGAGGGGAATGTCACTATGCTGTGGACCATTATTTATGTTAATGGAACAGATTGATTAATCACGTCAATGAAGACTTTGATTTCTTTTAAATGAAAATTTTAGGTTTTTAATTCATCTTTCAGTAACTGCAAGATACACAAATGTGGGCTTTTGCTAACTTTGAATATTAGCATATTATACCTGAAGTTTCTTCTGTGCTGCTCATGCAATGTTGTTGAGCATCCTGATTACAAGCTTCATTCTAGAAACAACACAGTTGAAATAAAACAACTTAATAAATCTAGGAAATTACTCCAGGAAACAGGAAGAAACAAAGCATGTCAAATGCCAAAGAGCCAAAAAATCCAATCACATCATCATTATTTCATTTGTCAGTTTTCACTTCTAGCTGTTCTAGGTTGAAGAGTATTAGCCTAATAACGACAAGAAACACTGGGGAAATATAAAATTTATATGCAGCTTGTTGTCTGTATTGATGGTTTGTCAAAATAAATTTATATTTCCTACAGCACAACTCTGTCAGAGATGACTCACACAATAAATTGTTCAGTGGCCCTAAGAAAGCAGATTCCTACCACCCTTAACAAACCGCCAAAGAAAAACACCAAGCTCTACAGTTGATCTATCCCTTCCCTTCCACAGCCTGTCCCTTTGCTAAAACCAGGAATAATCCACTGCAAGCTGCCTTTTCGCATACTCTCTGCCAGGCCTCTAAGAGCAACATCATTCTTGCACGTTGTCCTAATATGAAATCAGCCTTGACACAGCAACCTGCTGCACTCAGGAAACAAGCTTCTATGCATCCGTTGTTCCACTGTGACTATGTGCTCACTGATCTAAAACAACACTAAAAACCTTGAGAGAAATGCAAATGAACCTTTCTCTTACGAAGAAATAAGGTAACTCTCGTTTATACTAGAACACAGACACACAAACCACTGCAAAGAAATGGATGCGAAAAACATATGTTTTGCATATTTTTACAGGTATCTACATCTATATTATGTGTGATAACACATGATGATATAGATACCTGTAAAAATATGCAAAATTTGTGTCATATAAAAATATGCATGTAAAGCTTTTAATTGTTTTTTTTAATAAATGAGAAAGAGCATAACAAAGGATGCAGTTTGTTTTAAACAAAGCAAATGGAAGTAGCAATGAACGTTCTCCATACAAGCAGTAACACTTTAACTTCATTTTAATCTAAACAAATATAACAGTAAGAGATCACAGTCAATGGATACACAAATCCTCAGTAACGTCTTCCATCAAGCCTTCTTAAAAAATTCTCACAATTTTGCTAGTGCATATCACTTATTACTGAAATGCTCTAAACAAAGTTTGCAAAGATTAAGTTTGTCTGAAAGATTGTTTGAATATGGCCTTGCAAAAAAGCAAGTTTCATTTACCAGCTGAAGTACCAGGTCTTTAGAACTGGCAGGTGCATTTGCGCTGAAAACCTCCTTCTTTACAGAATTTCAAAATCTGGGCACTTCTGGACTGTTAATTAAGTTGCTGTTCTTTACCTGAGTAAAGTTGACTGTACCTATATGGTGCTCAAGAGGACAAGGACTTTGCCCAGACAGTTCATCCACAGAACTTGGATTTGGACATTCTTCTAGTCCAAGGTGTGATTTTTCAGGTTTTGGTGATGTAGTTAGATGTCTTAAATCTCCTGAATCTCCACAAGCATCTCTTATCTGCTTCTCTGTTCTGTAAGGTATATATCTAGTTAAGTTGAAACCAAATGAAGATGCCCTGTGCAAGCTAAATTCCGTGTTACAATGTTTTTAATATGATCTGTATGTAATTACAGGGAACCAAAGCACCTGTTTAAAAACTACATCACTGTACTACTAATGTACATCCACTAATGGAGACATTCTTACTGAAAGTACAACAAGCAGGAAGCCTTATAAGCTCATTAACATTTCTAAATGAATCAACTCCTTAGCATTTCCTTGGAGTGCCATGAAAGACACTTAAGCAGCAAGGAAATTACTAAGTTCTGAAATAGCAAACAAAAGTTAATGTTCTATCTCCAAAAGCTGTAGCATGATATTCAAGGGAGAAAAAACTGAAGTCTAAAACCTGCTATACCTACCACAAGGTAAGCAGCAGGAGCTCACAACAGGGCAAAAAGAACACATTTCTTACACATTGTCTTGTGAGCACACTGTTTCCATTACAGTTGCATACTACAGCTGAATTTCAGCTGTGTATTTTAAGAGACAGTAGGAATAAAGTCAGTATTAAATGATGAGTCTTCCTACCTCTCAGTTTTGTCTACTTGCTGGGTAAATTCCATACTTCCAGTTGCAAAGTCATGAAGAACTGAAGAATCATTGGCAGCTGGTCTGATTGGCTGCGATTCCATCTTCTGCATTTCAGCATTACCACTCAAGGTTGTAGAATCTAAGTTCAATCAGAATAAAAATTAAAATAATGCCTTTTCAATCTGTGGGTGTATATACATATTTGTATTGCTTTTTACATATGATCTTGTATATATTAAAGTTTTGTAGTATGTTTATATAGACAGATATACATTAATGTGCTCATGTATACTTGTATAAATAAGGCACATACACATATCTCGTCTTTCCTATTTTGCCAGTGGTATGAAGACAATTAAGAGTTTGAAGACAACCTTTTTTGCAACTGCTTCAATAATAGAAAACCAGTTCTTTCTATCTCCTCTTCTACTTTTAATGGAAGGAAAAGACAGTAACAGAAAAAAATACACTCTATTAGACTGTATTTCTGTAATTGGCAGTCCAGCAATTTAAGTGCTTTCCAGGTAATTTAATACCCGCAGAAAAAAACTGCTATTCAAATTTCATTTATTTTTATACTGAAAGGTATACTTATGTACAAAACTATATCACTATATCACAAATGGATAACCTACATTACAATGGTGATGTATCATTTCTGAACAAGAACGGAAAGTGAAGACTTTCAGCTTTGTTTCATTTCATCAATAAATGTGACTCTACTGAATAATCATTTTAGAGCCCTAGGATAAGAAACAGACTTACGAGTTTGAATTTGCTCTAGTTGTTCCAAAGGTAAATTTGCTTTAAGTATCTCCTGCATTATGTTTTCATTGGACCTTGATATTCCAGAGGTTGGCTCAGGCTCCAGGTGTCCGCCTCTTGTCAGTCTCGTACTATTCACCACTGCCAGAGAGCTACCACTGCAAGTAAAAGGAAAAATGTCTTCAACAGAGTTCTTGATTTTTGACAGTTGGTGAAAGGAAGAGATAAGAGATATGGGGTAGATTAGACAATGAAGACCTGACATGGAGGCTGCAACTGGCAGAGAAGACAGAAAACTATCTGGCAGGATAAAAACCATAAAATCATCTGTGAATTGAAACAGAAAAGTATGCTATAACGTAGTATGTTTCTAATGTAAAGGAATTTTTTAAAAAATTGAAATGTTTAAATAACAGAAGAAGATCAGAAATCTAATACACATAATGTGGTAGTAAGTCCTGGTTTAATAATATAATTAAACTGGATAAAAAATAAATTATCTTGGATTATTATTTTTCCAAGAGTATAATCTCACAGTTTGTTCAAGCAATCAACAAGTTAAATAGTCTTTCAAATAACACATGACCACCCACAGATTTTTCTCTGGAAAAGTGTCCCATTAAGCTGTCTCGTAATTCACAAATGCAAAATTATAAAAGATCAATCACTAAAAACCATAATGACGGAAGATCAACTGGTTTCTTGCCATCCCTTTGGTCTAAATCTTTGATCTACACCCCCACAGCAGTAGTGACACTGAAGCAATTTGTCTAGGTCTGATTAGCTGTAGAGAATTTTGCAAAAAAGAGCTTGATAATTAACAGCGATCCAGTACATCATTAGTTTGCATATTTTTTTCTCCCCCCCTTCCCTGGGTAAACTTAATTTCATGAGAGAAAAACTAGTTGTAGATACCTAAAATTAAATACTAGCACTTCAGGAAAGTAGTAAGAAAGAGATGAGAGGAGTTTTTGCAGATTACATACTAAATTACTTAGAAATTCTAATAAACTTAGAAACCTTAACTAAAGCAAGATGGCTTGGAAATCAATAAAAATGCCAGAAAGAACTTAGCAAAAGTAGGCCGTGCCAGAGGATCTCTCTCACTAAAGAAAATTGAAGTAGTAATTTAACCTGGAGTCAGGAGCATCCATCTCTGAATATTCTTCTACATCTATTCTTGTGCCAGTGATTTGATGCTCTACATGGATGTTGTTTCCATTCTCAGAAGGCAGCAATTCCCTGATAGAAGTGTCTGAAGCAAGCGAATACTGACTAGAAGTTCTGTTTTCTTTGGAGTAGGAGTGAATTACATGGCTATCAGCCATGTCCAGGTCATCTTGAACAGGTGACGTATGTGTCTTTTCTGGTTATAACAAACAGAATGGGAAAACTTCATTTAAAACACTCAGGTTTGGCACGTATATAAAGCTATGTAACTTCAAGCCTCATTTAATGAAGTTTGTATTCTCCAAAGACACAAATTCAAATCCCAGATAAATACAGTCCTAAGAGAACACTTTTTGTAGTTAAAACACAAAAACATTCACTGAATGAAAGCAGATAATAAATGCTACACAAAATCTATTAAAAACCCAGATATTTTCACATTGTAGCTAGTTAGGATGAAAAGGTTATGCTTCACATTAAAGGTCTGAAAAGATCACTAAAAGTTACAGTCATTTAAGCTTGATCCCCTTCTTTTTTGTCCAGTTTATGTGCCCAGATCAATTCAAATATGTGCTTCCTGGAACAGATTACAGAAACAACTTTCTGGCAGTGCTAGAGAGTTGGCAGTGTTCAGTAGGGTGCTTGCTTCTTTCTAGCCAACCTGCATTGCCTGGACTCACTACAATGCAACATGACTAAAAGCATAAAAAATTCTTGAGTTCCTGCTATGCAGCACCATGTGGAAAAGCTTTGCAGCCGCTGCTCCCTCCCTCCTTAGGTGGGCCCAGAAAGCACAGCTTTGTCCCATAAATCAGATCATACCTTCGGTGCTTGTTTTTAACTGGAAATGTGGATCACCCATTGCGAGTAAAGTCATAGCAGCTTCAGTGCTTCCATCATTAATTCCTGTGAAGTTGTTCATACATATTAAAAGTCACAAGCACATTAACTAGAAATCCACTTACTCATATTCAAAAAGTATTTGACACTACCACCAATACACTGAAGAACATATTATTAAAATTGACCTTATTTATGAATCAAAATGCTTGTAGACCAGCAGCCATTCTCATCCAGCAAGTTCAAGCTACTGTTAACACACTGAGCAGCAACATGACTGCCTTTAATGGTGTGCTGGATACAGGTGGCAAGTTGTTGGCAGCAGGGGCCTGCCCTGGACACAGCCAGTTCCTGCTGACCCACTGCAGGACACAGCTGAGCCTGTCAGCCAAGATGGTTGGAATTTCACCTTTGGAATCATATTTTAAGAAAGGGGGAAATGTATTTATCAGTAGCAAGTTAACAGGAAATATATGTTTCATATCTACCTTTGTCCGCATCTGGATTCTCATGTATGGCTGCTTCCTTAAATACAAATAAAAACAGTATCAAAGTTCTATATAAAATTACTCCATCATTTTTATTTAATGCTTACACATAAATTCTGCGCCCACAAGTTACCCCAGATTTAAGGCTAACAGCATTTACTAACATAGTTTTCCCATAGCTGTGCCTCACATCTGTGTGGGACAGGTAGCAGACTAATAAGCTACAGTTACATTCAGACATGGCAACAAGAGACTGCTGAACTAGCTTTGTATGACCAATGAAACAAACAAAAGACATCCTTACAGCTGTTGAGGTGCCCATTTTTTCTTCCCTCTGTACTACTGGTTGGATAGAAGCACAAGAAAGACTTTCACCATCAGTAGCCACCTGCACATCTGGGACATTCACAGATATTTCGAGCTGTAGAAGTAATTTTACAGGTAATTCAGTTCATCAGACACAAAAGAAAATCTGCCAAATGCAAATTTTTAAAACCTCACATATTTAACAGATGTTCAACATCTAAAGGGATCCTTCACAAAAATCATACCTTCTGATTTGAGAAGGAAGCACTGGTATCAACAGAAGGAAGAACAGGTACTGCTACCTGTAGCTAAGTGGAAGCCTGAGACAACCTAAGGCCTTGTTTCTAGTCACTCATTTCTCCACCAACCTAAGTTATGCAGCTGAGATCTTTTATAGTGACTGCTTACTTCAGTGTCTTCAGGACAGAAAACCCCTTCAGACTTATTTCTAAAGCAAGATATGGAATAGACATGGAGACACATAGAAACACACCCATATAACCTATTTTTTAATCTACTTCAGCACTATATTTTCATTGAGAACTTCAGACATTTGACATTTTTAGAAATGAGGACTCAAAACTTGACAGAAAGTTTATGGTATTTCCAATGAAGTTCTCACAGAAAACACTGCTCAATCTGGGTTGCTCTCAAAGGCTTGCACTTTACAGGCTTTCAACTCACCTATTTTAATGTTACAACAGCTGGGTCCTCAGGTATCTAAGCACATCCCTCACTAGTAGTCATTTCTCCTAAGTGTTAAACTAGGCAACTTGATTTTAATCCCGACACATAAAATATATTCCACATCATTGAAATCAAGGATTCAGCAAAAGTCTCCATGCAGGAATTTTGCTGCTCATTATTGTTCTAGAGATCATTTGCTGTTTTGACTGAGCTTTAAATTATCCTGCTGTTTCACCTTGAGAAAGAAACAGTGTGATTAATTCAGGAGACAATAAAAAGCAAGATTTCAACGGGCAAAGAGAGGAAGACAATTAAGAGTAGTAGCAAGCAAAAAAGCACTAGAAAGCAAAACCCACTGAAGTGAATGGAAAGTAGCAATGACAGGGAAAAAAATAGAAAAATGTCTTGTACTGGATAGTGTAAGACCTAAGCATGACACAATGGTATGAAATAAAGGGTGAAGATCATACTGGGCATGGCTGAGATGAAGTAATTTTCTTCACATCAGCACACATAGTGCTGTGTTTTGGATTTATAACTACAACAGTGTTAGTAACACACCAGTATTTTTGCTATTCCTGCACAATGTCAAAGTTTTTTTTCCTATTATTTTACCCAGCAAGGAGGCCAGGGGTAAGGAAGAGGTCAGGAGAGAACACAGGACAGCTGACCCAAACTGATCAAAGGGGAATTCTGTACACGTTCAGCAATGAAAGCTCAGGGAAAGGAGGGAGAAGAGGAGGCCATTTGTGGTTAGAGCATTTGTCTTCCAAAGTTACTCTTACACAGGCTAAGGCCCTGATTTCCAGGAAGTAACCTGACAACGGAAAGCATGAAACAAATTCCTTATTTTGCTTTTCATTTACATGCAGACTTTCATTAATGTATGTAACTGTCTTTATATCAATAGAGAAATCTCCTTGCCCTCCTTCTGATTTCTCCTTGTCCCACAGGAAAAGAGAGTAAGCAAGCAGATGTGTGTGTCTGGCTGCTGGTCAGGTCAGCCTACCTGACAGTTAAAAGTTTCTTGGCAAGGGGGACAGGACATACAGAAATATTTTCCTCACACCCTCATTTCCTAACATTCAAATATGAAATTGAATTGCTCCATTTGATCCATCTTGGGCATCAAAACACATGGATGAGCATCAAGTCTGGGCCTATATTCAATATAAACAAACTGGAGCATCCTGCAGACCTATATAGAGTTTGTAAACATAATTACATAACTGGATCTTAGGCTGATATAGCATTAAGTTCAAAACCAAGTGTACGTGCCAAGTAACATCCCTACTACTGTCAACACCATTCTTAACTTGAACTTGGCT
Organism: Hylia prasina; assembly: GCA_013397195.1. Lineage (NCBI taxonomy): Eukaryota > Metazoa > Chordata > Aves > Passeriformes > Sylviidae > Hylia > Hylia prasina. The sequence continues at coordinate 20,102 of VYXD01013297.1, read as the reverse complement.
AAAACCCAAATACTCAAGAGATACAAATAGAATAAAATCTTTTTAAACAATCAGAACAAAATTGCGTATGCAGAACCCAGCTACACAATACCTCCTCCATGGTTTCCTGTATCTGCACAGGAATTGGTTTTGGAGATCGAAGACCTATAGGAACAAACACTGGAGCCTTGTTTACTTCCTCTGATGTAAAGTATTCTTCTTCATCATCAAGCTCAAAGTCATCTGGCTCCTCATCCTCCTCCTCTTGAGAAGCCCGAAGGGTGACAAAGGTTATCTTTGAACTTCTGGGTTCCTTCCCAGATTTTCTTCTCTGAATAGTTTTCAAACTTTTGTCTCTAGTAACTCTCAGTTTAGCTTCTTGCCTTTGGCTCCACTTCTCACTGCCTTCAGCCTCACATTCAGAGGAAGAAGTAGCAGTTTTTGGCTCCAACGCATGTTCTAGCAGTGCCATATGTTTTGATGATCTCCTGAACTGCCTTCTAAAGTACAGAAAAAAAAAAATGAAATCCAAGACCTTCCAAAGAGAGGGATACTACAAATCAAAATAAACTCAGTTTAAAAAAAAAGTTATCATTGTGACCAACAATGAAAACTATTTACTTTTTAACTTTATAGTGACAAATAAGCATTTAATCAGAAATTTAATTTCTTCCTGTGTACGTAAGGTACTGACTACAAATGTGTATTAAGCAGTTTCAGAATGCCAGAAATCTTCACAATTAAACTTGCAAGATACACAATCCTTTGATTAGAAAAGTATGAAATAATTTTAATTTTGAGGGATGTGAAAGTCAAATACCGTGTAAGCCACAGGAACAGTTCCAGTTATCTTTTGCTAAAGCTACACTAGAAGCCCCAAATGATGATACTTTAATTGGTCAGACTATTTTTTACAAACTGAAACTGTTAGATGATACCTACTTATCTGCTTTGGTTTCTCAGACAGCATTCTCTTCAATCATCAGTTACCTACAGTTTCCTTCCTCAAAATCATGGGCACAACCACTCTGAGTATGAAAAGTAATGACAAACCTCCCCACACAAAACATCCTTCTTGGTAAACCGGTGGGGAGTGGAAGCAAATGGCAGCAGAGGGCACTTGTAGCACAAGGCTTCTCTTCAGGTTTCCTCTTCCCTGTGCCCCCAAATATGGGTACTCTCAAAGCCTCCACTATAAAATCAGGAATTTCTGCTGAAGCCATGGGATGGATTGATGAGAGTGCTAACTGTGTTCATTTTATGAGAATACAGGCAGAGTAAGTGACAAATAGTATCTGCACACATCTGCTAAATTCAGATTGAAGACACAAAAACTGACAGACAGCATGCACTCATGTAACATGTGACAGAACTATGGCCAATAATTATCAATCAACTGAGTTTGGTTTACAAAGCGAACAGTTTTACCTTGTGAGATTGTCTGAATGCTTTTCCTGTGAGGTAGAAAGCTGAGAATCATTATCTTGTTCTACTTGACTCTCTGATGATATCCCTGGAGACTGGAGTACAATGTCCTGTCTGATTCTCTTACGAGATATTTCTTCACCATTCTCTTCAAAATTGTATTTCCTTCTAGCTTCTGAGGATCCAGCTTCCACTGTATTATAGGAGTTTTGCTGAACAGAGGAGATAATTATTACCATACTGAATGCCAAACATTTGTAACTGGTTTTGGTGACTTAAAAAGAACTTTGAGGATCTTGAGAATGGGCTCAGCTGTCATCTCTGATAACTTAGCATATTCTTCCTCATTGTCTTTAATTTTGGGCTCTATAGCAGAGGTATCATTAACTCATATTATCTATGATGCTTGAATTCCCAGTGCTGCTGGTAGTTAATAGAGCAGGACCATTCGCAATTTATCACGAGCAACAACTCTTTAGAAGCTGGAAAGATGAATCATTTTCTAAAATAACCTATTAATTTAAAGAACAATTTGCAGGAATGATTTTTTTTTTCTGCCCTGGGGACAAGGTAGGAAGAAAAAACTATCATATTTTATATAAAAGCATTTAAATATTATTAAACATATACACAGACAAACATCAACAACTACAGTTCTGCCAACTATGGATACTTGGCTAAAATAGTATCTTAACTAGAAGTATTTAGTCATCCATATAGAAAATAGGCAACAGCAGATGAACTTGACTCAATTATTACAGCATCAGACACACACAGAAGTAGTCTGGACTGTTAGGCCTGCTGAGCAAATTTAAGGAGGTCTGAACTTTGTTCACTCTCATTTTAATTTTTAAGTATATTAACACAGATTTTAGGTAGGATCTGAAGTTAACCAACTGCCTTATTTTCCATTGTTCAATGAATAACAAACAGTAAATTATTTTTTAACAATTTTAGCATGTATTATAATGCAAATTTCTGATCATAGAACCATACAACTTAAGACAACAGTGTATTTTGAGTATTTCCACAGTTTTTAAATTCTAAGCCCATTTATTCACCATAGTTTCCAATAGTGAATTAAAGAAAAATCAAATTAATAATCACATTAACCTTTCCAGCCATAGACTGGATTTCTGTGCCAGCTTTCTAAGAACTCGAGCAACAGGACTGAGGTATAACTGGCTCAAAATACATGATCAGCACTTACCCCTGATACACCTGTTTTTAATAACACCACAAACTCTTCTTCATTTCTCTCAGTGTTGTCCTCTTCTCTGTTTTCACACTCTTCAGGATAATCTCTTTTCCTAGTAAGTCTCATTAGGTCTGGCCTTGGGTTCCAATGGGGTTCCCTTGCTCTCAGTTCACTTCCTTCTCCAGAATTTAATTTATCATTGGACCTACAAAAATATGGTTTTTACTTTTGAAGAACTACAAAATACTCCATAAGCCTGGCTTACTATCAGATATTTAGTACTTCTAACTAGAAATGAACTTGTGGGGGTTTTTTTATTTGCTTAGTTGGCTACATGTAAAAAAATAAAGGAAGAAAAATCCCCACTGCATAAAGGAAATCATTTGTCTGCATCAGTGGACATTCCTGATTACTTTTGGGAGAGATTTTTAGAAGTAAAACAACATGAAGTCGGAGAGACTGTAAAGTGTCAGTTATACCAACATACGTCTCCAAAATTAAGCAGTCACAGGAATATTATATTCACTAATTGCAGTGCTCAAGATTCTACTGCTTTCCAAAAGGATACAATTCTTAGATCTGTTCAAACACATTCAGATCAGTAAGACAGAAATCCTGGCCTTCTAAACTCAAGACTTGAGAAAAAGGGAAGAATACAGTTTAGTAAGCCTCATCTCAGTCCCTGGGAAAGTGATTGAACAACTAACGCAGGAAACTACTTCCAGACACATGAAAAACAACCTAACTTGGAGTAGTCAGTATGGATTTGTAATGGAGAAGTTACGTTTAATTAACTTGGTAATATCTTTCAATGAAATGACTGGTTTGATAAAAGAAGGGAGAGCAGTAAATAGTGTCTGCCTGGACTCCAGGGTAACACTCTTGAACACTGTCTCTTCTAACATGCTGATGAGGGAGCTGATGAAGTATGGACTGAAAGTACACTAAAAACTGACTGAGTTGTCAGGTTCTGAGGTCTGTGATCAGTGACATGAAGTCCAGTTAGAGAGCAACAACCAACACTGTGCCCCATGGGTCAATACTGTATCGACACCTGCCCAGTATCTCCACAAATGATCTGGATGATGGAGCAGGGTGTAACCTCAGCAAGTTCAGAGAGTATACTGTGCATGCCTGACTTACCTCACAGACAATTTAAACAGCTGAGCAGTTTATTTATTCAAAAGTGGAAGACTGCAATCTGAACAGCTAGGCCTTGGAGCAGGATTTTGCTGTCATATGCTTACTGGCACGGTGTTGGAAACCGATTTAAGTGGAACGTGCCTTGGATGGTTTGTGCTGCTCCATGGATGATCTAGATAATGGAGCAAGAGTAACCTCAGCAAGTTTACAGATTAGGCAGACCTAGAAGGAATTGCTTCCCAAATCCGGAGACACCCAGAGGTTGTACTGGGCTCCAGAGGAATCTGGAGAGGCTGGAGAAGTGGACTGATGGGAACCTTGGGAAGTTCAGCCAGGGGAGATGCAAAGTCCTGCACCAGGGGAGGAACAACCTAAGACACCAGCGCGTGCTGCAAGCCACCCAGATGGAAAGCAGCTTTGCAGGAAAGAACCAGCTGTCCTGGTGGTCTCCGAGTTGAACACGAACCAGGAGGGTGCTGTGGCTGCACAAACAGCTAACAGTGACCTGGGCTGCAGCAGGAGAAGCGCTGCCAGCAGGTCAAGGGAGGTGATCTTTGCCCCTTGTTCAGCTTCACTGAAGAAGCCACACCTGGAGGCCTGACCGGTTCTGGGCTCCCTGGTAGGAGAGACCTGGACACACTGGAGACAGCCCCTCCAAGGGTCACACAGATGGCAAAGGGGTGGAAGCATGTCTCCTATGACAAAAAGCTGAAGGAGCAGGAACTATTCAACCTGGAGAGAAGGCTCAGGGGGATCTCTTCAACCGTTGCACAAAAGCCCAAGGGGAGGGCGCAAACAGGACAGGGCCAGGTTCTTTCCAGGGGTGTCCAGTGACAGGACAAGAGGCAATGGGCAAACAGTGCAAGACAGGAGGCTCCTTCTGAGCACCAGGAAATCCTGTTTCACTGGCGGGGTTACCAAGCACTGGCACAGGTTGCCCAGAGACACTGGAGTCTCCATCCTTGGCAAGATTCAGAAGCTGTCTGGACACAGTACTGAGCAACCAGCTCCAGGTGCCTTGACTGCAGAGGTTGGACCTGAAGACTTTTAGCAGGCCCTTCCACCCTCAACCATTCTGTGAGTCTGTGAAAAGTCCACCATCATAGAAGGCAAGAAGACAGTCAAGTAAGACCCTTGTCTTGTTAGCACAAAGACTCTGGGACATGGTTTTAACATAATTCATGGAAGAGATTTTTAAAGAGTTTTAGAATTTCAGAGACAGATGCAAACTGGAATTTAATTTCAGAAAACAGCAAAATTGTAAAATACACTGATTTGGGGCTGCTCAGTGTAAGCTAAGACAGAGCAAAAGGTAGCTTATAACATAACCCAGAGCTTCACATGTAAGTGGCATCATCTGCCTCATACTGCATGTATATTATAAGCATCATTATGGGAAGTTCTCCTACTGGAAAGAAAAATTGAAGAGACTCAGAATATACCCTACAGAAACATAAAATGAGCTGGATGTCTTCTTGCCACTTCTCAGTTATAAGGGAGGGCAAATAGCACTGCTCAGTCTCTGGTCCACATTCATGGTGCACTGTACCCCAGGAATTTATTAGTGAGAAATTCAGACAGCTAAACCCTGATTACTTGTTTCTACTCTCACCCATGAAGTACATTCCAAAAAAGAAAACAGCCTTGAAAAAAAATCCCCTAATTCTGTTAAAAACTCTTATATTACTTAAGAATGCCACCTAGTGACTATCACAGCACATAGTAAATAACAACTGGTACAGCTCAGAGCCTGTACTTCCAAAAGCAAGTGCTGTATGAAAACAACTGGACAAATGCACAAAATTTTTGAAGTACTGTCATGGCTTAACCCCAACTAGTAAGTAAATGCCATGCAGTCATCAGTCCTCAAACCCCAGGGAAGAGGAGAATTAGAAAGAAAAGGCAAACCTTGTGGGTTTAGATAAGAACAGTTTAATAATCAAAACAAAGTAAAATATAAAATAATGAAAAGGAGAGGCAGACACACACAGACAGAGGGGCATAAAAACACAAGGGAAACAAGTGATACAACTGCACATTGCTGGCTGACTGACGCCCAGCTCATCTCCAAGCAGTGTTCAGCAGCCTCTGGCCAGGTCCCTCCAGTTTGTAGCCTAAGCATGATGTTCTGTGGTATGGAATACCTTTTGGCCAGTTCAGATCAGCTGTCTTGGCTGTGCTCCCTCTCAGCTGCTCGTGCACCTGCTCACTGGCAGACCATGAGACACTGGAAAGTCCTCAACTTAGGGTAAGCACTGCTCAACAGCAACTAAAATGTCACCGTGTTATCAATGCTATTCTCATACTGAATACAAAATGCAGCACTGTACCAGCTACTAAGAAAATAAACTCTACCCCAGTGGAAATCAAAATGAGAGATTTTTTTACTTTGCCAATAGGTAACTTTTTTACCTTTCTGTGGTATCCTGAATGCTTCCTATAGCATCTGCAGATAAACACTCCTCCAGCTCTCTTTTGCTGTTGCAATTTGGTGGTTTTTTAGAAGAACAAAGCATTCCTGATGTCATGCTTCTTGAATTTACATCTAGATTGTCATTCTTGGCCGAATTTCCCACAAGCAACACCTTCATGTCATCCTTGGAGAAAAAAACCGACAACAATATTAACAAAACCAACAAAAATACCTGTAAAATATATATATATACACACACACCAGTAAAATAAGCATATAAATATTTATACCTGTATAAATATATATACCTGTATACCTGTAAAATAGAGTATTGCAAATTATGATCAAGTTGTTGATCTGAGACGAAACTTCATTTAAAAACTTCCAAGTAGTTCATGGCACCATCTCTATTCCTTGTTCCTCTAGGAAGGCATTCAGCTAATAAAAACAGATACTGCAACCAATATAGTCCTACATGAGAAGCCACCAAGGAGCTCAGGAGAAGCCCAGCACCAGAAATACAGCATGCAAGTAACTAATAATGTATCACGAATATGACTGAAATGTCGAAGTTCAAGTCAAGTCTTTATATGCCTTATCAATGTGTCACTAACAGGTTTTTGGAAAACCCTGTAATAGCATGCAAATACTAAACAACAATTTTTACTAGGCTGAAATTAATTAATGCATTTACAACAGCTTATTTAGATGTCTTAAAAACAGCAAGTGTGGAATCAAGCATCAGAAAGTGTAGTCAGAAATAAATGAAAAGAATCTCACTTTTGAGGAGAGCCGGTTTTCAGATTCTTCTGCCACAAGCAGATTCTCTCCTTGATTCATTTCTTCTTCATCTGGGGCAGCATATTTTTGTACTACTAGAGATTCTTTTTCGCTGCATGTTCTTTCTAGGGTTGGTCTAGCTCTTGGAGACTCAATCCTTATGAATTGTCCTGGCTTCAAAGCAGTCAGCTTGACTTCTTGGAAGGTAATTTTTTCAGTACTGGTGAATTTAAAGCAAACAAAAAGGAACAGAAAAACCACACTTGACTTTGGCTGGGAGAGAAAAAAAGCACTTCTGCACTTAAGTTTTAAATCCACACTTACACAAGAGACTAACAGACTGCTTTGTTTAAGATCAATAAAATTATATTTTCAAATATATTTATTATTTATTATCAACTTTGGAGCAGAAATAACAAAATGTCTTTGTCAAGGCATTTTTAACACAAAAAACAAGTCATGTTGCTAACCATACCAGCATCAAAGTATCAACAATCTAACACACACTTAAGATCTTATTTTACAACAGTGGCAGTATAATAGAAGAGCACATGGATAGATCAATGGAAGTAAAGTTTCTGACACTTTGCAAAATTTGAATGTTACGTATCTTACATGTGTGATTGCTACTTAAGCAAATACAGACCCAGTAATAAAATACCTTGGTCAAGAAGAGCTATGAGCTCAAACAGATAAACAATGACACGAAATGCAGCTTAAAAAAATGTGCTTTGAGAACACTGGAAGAAGCTGTTTGTAGGCACTGAAAATGAAATACGGTAGGAAGACAAAAGACAAGGAACAGAAGAATTGCCATTTGCAAAGGTATCTCATTATGCAGAGACAAAAGCTTTTCAAATACAATTTTGCTAAACTCAAACCTCACCTGCTTTGTTCAGACAACAAGTTTTCAGAAATAAAGAGCACCTGTGGCACCTCTTGCTGTTCCTGCTCCTCTTTCTTCAATACATCTGCTTGACACAATCCAGCTTCATTTTCACCCTTTAATTTACAGTAAAAGCAGAATGAAGAAAAATAGAAGTATGTAAGCTTCTAAAACAGGCATATATTTTATATAAAAAATAGAAACTATATGCTATTTTCCCAACTGGAATAAAGGTAAGAATCATGTTATCATAATTCAATTTATAGGCAAAAAGGAACAGAAGTCCTCATACTCCTGGGATACCCAGAGTTAAGCTCCTAAGTACTATGTGCACCCAAGCATTATGGGAAACACTCATCTATTTAGTATTCAATCAATTCCCTAATACATGAAGCACTGTGGAAACAAGATGCTTCAACAAATGGAAAACCTTGAAAACTGTACACTGCAGAGGGCAGCACAGACACACCCAAGGCACAATAACGTAGCCTCCAGATCCAGAAGGCCTAATAAGCTTTATATCTGTATTTGCCACAATGTTTCCACAAAGAAGCCACTTCGGGCCTGTGACAGCTTGATTAGCAAAGAGGAGCATCAGACCTGTTCTGGTTCTACAGATTTGCCCAGTACAGACAGAGCAGATGCATGTCCATGGTTCAGAGGCCACAGGTCTAGCGTAGCCAAAGCTGAACCACAAGGAACTATCTCAGCCAGGGGTGAGCCGACCGTGGTACTGAAGGGTGATGAGAGACAAATGCAGGACACAAGTACTTTTCATAGGGTCAAGAACAAAACCAGCTATAACCACACTAAAACATCAGTCACTCTTGCAAAGTTTAGCTGTATGCCAAATCTAAGACAAGTCTACATAGATATCCCTACTTCCATTCCATGATTCATGTGCAACCCACAAAATGGTTCAGAGAACACATCATACTGTAAATGGCTTTCAAGGATTTCCACATCTTTTACAGTCCCTAGTGAAGTGTCTGTGGGGATACACAGGGTCAGTTACTTGTATGAAATAGAAGAGTATCACATACTGTAGTGATAACGCCAGTTAGAGCTTATCAAATTTAAAACAACCTTTTTTAAATAAAAATAGCTGTCCTCTGCCTTCACTTGAGACACATATACTAGATTGCTTAACACAGACTTGATTCATCCAAACAGAAAAGATGAAATGAGAAAAGAAGCTAATTTTTATGCCTTTTCATTCTAGAGTTTGTATAAATGTGCGTAATTTTTTCCTATCATGCAATCCAATCAAAAGCAGATCCTTTGTAAAAAAAGTAATACTTCAAGTTGCAGACCTCACTGATTTCATAGCAAAAATACCTCAGCTTACCAGGGTTTGGGTATTTTTTTTTTTTATTCAATATATTGTTTCAGCTTCAGGCAATGCAACTTCAGTGTTTTCATTTAACTGCATTAAAATGAACATGCACTTCAAATCAACTCTGAAAACAAAGCCTTACTCTTATTAAGGCTTACCATGACAGTATTGTCAAACTCATCTTTCTGCTCTGCTTCAGTCCTTTTCTTCCTCTCATTTTCTGATATTGGTAACTCCTTCTTTCCAAAAGTTCTTATCAAGTTTGGCTTGTACGTCTTGTTCTGTGCTAGCTGTATAGGTGGAAGAGGTGCTTGTTGATGTTCTTCTTGAGTACTGTTTCTGTCATCAGCGCAAAGTTAAGATGGAAAAAATAATCCAAAACTTAGTACAAACATGTTATAAACCCGAACACAGGTCCATTAGTATCACCTGCAAAAACCACTGAGTTTTTAAGAGAAATCATGTGAACTAGAAGTTCAGCTCAGTTTAAATTACAAACGACAAAAAATGTCCACCAAAAATTTCAAAGAAAAATTTCCACGAAAAATTTTGAAGCACCAGTCTTCTAAATGTTTCCAACAACAGAATTAACTAACTCACTGAAGGTATCAACCTACTGACTACTTGTTGCTATAAAACCAAAGCAATTTTCACATGGTATCTCTGATAAGCACGCTAGTATTTCCCTGCTTACATGAAATGAATCCAGTCTTTCACATGATGAAAACAGCTAAAAAGTGAATGCTCATTTAATGTCATGCTTAGCATAGAAGCTACTGAAATTGTAGTATCACTAGTGTTAAACTATAAGAAGGGAAATTTTGTGCAGTATTCTCATTATACTATGCTCACCAGATGGCATCCATTGGCACACAGATTTCCTTGCAAAATTCTTTCATTGTTACAGTCAAGAATCAAAAGCAGCTAGGCCCTTACCCTGCAACAGTTGTGTAAGTGTCATCTTGGCTAATTTCAGGTAGACAGAACTCCAGTTCACCATCCTCTGATCTTGAAAATGTTTTTGGGGACTTACAGCTTGGTCTCTCAGAAACCTCCTGAGAGCAAAGTGACTGCTCCTTTCCCAAGGATTCTAGTGCACTTAAGACTTCACATTTTCCTGCTTTCTGAAAAAAGTAAACACAAGAACCAGAAAAAGCTATAGTAATAAACCAAAAGGAGACTTTATGATGTCTATGAAGTTTAGTATTTAAGTACTCTCTGAAAAACCTCAGAGTTTTTTGCATTCTCCTCCAAAACTCCTCTGTAACAGCTCACTAATAATTTCCTAATCTTTCCAGGACAAATACACACTTTTTTACTTAAAATAAAATTGCCTGAAATCTGTATTTCTTTTGTGCCATCTTCTATTAATACTTCTTCTTTCTTCCCTGCCACCTTGGATCAGAAAGGCATCTGGATTCAGTCATCTTTTTCTCCTCACATATGATCAAGTGAAAAGTACACAATGTAGAAAAACCTTAGCTTTTGAAAAAATTGTTTCAAAAAGTTAACTTTGTCTTTTTTTAAAATCAACAGTATTTCATTTCATAAAACCGAAAGTCCAAATGTAACTAAAGGAAAAACCAAAAGCCTTACGTCTGTGTCAGGAGGGATGCTACATTCACTATCAGACTGTGTCAAATTTCCTTCCTTGTTGGTATCCTTCTGTGATGCACCTTTACTATTTACATCCAGAACTTCCTTTCTACTAGCTGTTCTTAAATTTGGCTTTGGTCTCTGGAATCGTGTCCTCAGCAGCCGACTTGACGACACAACAATTTTCTCCTCCTCCTTCCGAGGATGAGATTCCCTACAACAACAAAGGCATGGGACAATATGGCATACTTGTATACAGCTCTCAGAGCAATAACAACACTAGTGACATGAAAAATTTGTTTGATCATCACCAAAAGCCTCTGTATCTTATGAACAGGCAAGCAAAAGTAAGCTAACTGCGACTTCCACTTGAGACCTGGAAGACAATTTGAGACATTTTAACATGATATATACATTCTACAAATACCTTCCTCTAATCATGTTTACGGCTACCCAGCAGACTTACAGAATACCTGTGGCTGACCATATTTTAAAGAGACATTTTAATAGGAAACCAGACCCTGTACTCAAGGATTTCTATAAGCACACTGGGATGCACCGTGGAGATCAACATGAAGAAGACAATCACAGGGACTGAGTATTAGAAAAGAGGATTTTTTAGAAAATTAGGCCAACAGTCTAAAGATCAAATTAACATCCAACAGCATGTAAATTTAACGCTTTAAAGCTCTTGGGGTTTTGTTAGTTAAAGTCTAGTATTGTCTTGATTAAATATGATTTTATATATATAAAACTTGTTTGTAATGTTGGAGTTGAATGTAAAATGGTATGATACCTAGAGATACTGATAGCTTTTAACCATCCCTTCTCTCCATGACAGTGAAATAACCTTACCCTGTATTGGAAACTGAAACCTGTTTCGAGACATCTGACAGTCTCTTTTCACTTTCATGGCTTTCTCCTTCTGAGGCCTTTTCTTGGAAACACTGTCTTGTATATATTGAGTTCACCTCAGAATCTGTAGAAACATCTTCTAGTGTCACATTGGATAGCTGAGTGTCTTCTTGAACTGTTAAATGCTAAAACAAATAGAAGTTCCACTCTGTTAAGACAAAATATTTGCTCAATCTGTCTTCTAGGAGAGCAGGAGAAAAATGAGAAAGTTTTAACGTTTTCTACAGAAACACTACAATTTCTCTTGCTTCTTGTGCATCCAACTAATATTAGAGTTTACTATAAAAGTAAGAAGTTATTTTTCTTTGTATTTTCTTTTAAGTGCTTCGCCTTCCTGCTATTAGATATTATAAAAGAAAGGCCTTATAAAATATAGTTTAGGCCCTGCTCCTCTAGCTAAGCTAGAAGTAGCTTGTAAGTTCCCACAAAGAAAAATTATATGAACACAACCTATTCTTAGAGAGCAAAATAAGTCTGCACCTGCATAAACAATAGATCTGTCCCAAGAGAATCAGTGAAGAAAACATCTAAATATATATATCTAGAGAGAGAAAAATTGATAGGCATATACAATAGCCCTTATTGATCAATGAATTGAGTTTCATTGTATTGCTGACCAATTAGGTTTAACACAGTGCCTTCTGATATTTCCTATAAATATGAGCTTTGTGAATAAAGAGTTGGCTTTTCTGAATCAGAAAACTGAGTCCCATCTGCTTATTTATTACAACTTCTTCGGAGACATTTTTTCTTTGCATTTCTTTTTTCAGATCTGGTATCACAATACAACAAAGTGAGATATATTCCATTTCCACATATGCTGGTTTTGACTAGGGTAGAGTCAGCTTTTTTTTGATGTCAAGTATGGGGCTGTGTTACGGGTTTGTGCTGCACACAGGGTTGATAATACAGAGATGTTTTAATTATTGCTGAGCAGGGCTTACACAGAGCCAAAGCCTTTTCTGCTTTTCACATTGCTAAGCTGGAGAGGAAGTTGGGGAAGCATGAAGGATGGGAGGGGACACAGTCAGGACACGTGACTCCAGCTGACCAAAGGGATATTCCATGTCCTGCTGACATGCAGCTCAGTATATAAAGTGTATAGTAACTGCTTTTGTCTTCCCAAGTAACCATTATGTGTGATGAAGCCCAGTTTTCCTGGAGATGGCTGAACACCTGCCTGTTCATGAGAAATAGTAGAAGAGGTTCTGGTTATGCTGTGCACATGAGTGTAGCTTCTGCTTTCACTATTAAACATTACATTCAGCACTCAGGGGTTTATCTCAGCCCCCGTTTTCTAGCTTTTACCCGTCCACTTCTGTCTCCAGTGCTGCTGGTGGGGCAGTGAGCAAGCACGTTGGTACTTGGTTGCTCACTGGGGTTAAACCTGATACCATGGAAAACAGAACCCAAGTGCAAAAATGAGGAGATTTTATGACAATTTAGTTTATTCTGAAACAATAAATGAAGTATGTAAAGCCTACCCCTACAAATTATGTGGTATGTATCTAGGTCTTTGTTACCAAGGCATTTACTAAGGACTCAACAAAACAGTGTACATAAGCAACTGCTCCAGATACTTACACTTTTGAGGCAGGGATCATTGTTTTCATCTCGGTGGTGTATGACACCTTTTTCTGCTTCTCCACCTTCAGCTGCCTCCTCTTCAGGATCCTTTTCATCTATTTGTTCTTTTTGCCTTGCAACAGTTCTTCCCAGATTTGGTTTTGGTCTCTGTATTCTACCCCTCTTTAGAGGTATTTGATTCAACACAATCCGTTTGCCATCTTTTAAACCAGCTGTTTCATTAGACCTGGAAAAACATACATGATCCATGAAATGCATACCACATCTGAAAGGAGGAGAAGACTTGAAGAAGTGATTCTTTTTCCTTTCTTTTAAGTTATTAACATACACTTAGCTAAAACGTATTACTAGCTTCCTGAAAGAATGAAATTGGAAGTGTATCTGCTAGGGACTGAGAATTTAAACTTAGGATTGCCCTGTTATTTTCCTCTTCCCATTGGTGACAAGATACCACACTAGAGACCTTTTTCTGATCCATAATGGATTTGTAATCTCTTTGTATTCCTAACTAGTCTAGACACAGATGCACCTAATTTAACAAAGAGATTTAAAAAAATGCAAATATTCACAGTTTTTCTTTAGTATATTCAGAAAATACATAAATAACTTTTTTATCTTACTAATGTAAAAAACATCAGTAATGCATTATCAGAACTGTCAGATTCTTCTACATCTTTTTACACATCTCAAGTTACAGAGCAAATTAATGAAAGAAATAACTAAAAATATTTTTCTGGCAGGTTATCACACCCAGTTTATCTCCATCCATCCATCCATCCATCCATCCATCCATCCATCCATCCATCCATCCATCCATCCATCCATCCATCCATCTCGATTATCTAACTTTAAAAGAAAAGTTTGAGGTTTTGTGTTTTTATTTCTGTTCTTGGTTTACGTTGTTTTGGGGAATTTTTTGTGGGGGAGTATTTGGGGGACAGTTGGCTTTTTTAGTTTTTATTTTTTACAATCTCTTCTATAAAACATAACATTACTTTAACACCACAGCTGCCACTTCACTGAAGAAAAAATCCAACACTTAATAAATATGTGCATTACATTGCCCACATACTGGATTTTTTTCTTCCTCTTATTTGACCCCTAACACTTAACTACACTTTAAAAACACTTACTCCTATTGCTTAAATACTTAACTATTGTTAAAATGGATGCATTTTAGTATTAAAAGCAAGTAACAAAGGCTTGTTTTAGTTTTCAAGGGACTGTTTTCAACTTTTTTACATTTCCCATGACTGACTTATAAAAGTACCACTTTAAAAATGAAAATGCTTCATGTATGTTTCATAAGTTAGTGAAGATTCCTCTTTTGCCTTCGATTTCTGTACTACAGAAGTTTCTTCAAAAACTTCTATAATTACCACGCCACAAAATACTACCAGAAGTGACAAGAATGGTAAATTGCAGGAAAGCAGTGCTTATCTTCTTATTTTCTTATACTTACTGAGACATTGTTTCCAGGACTTCGTCATTTTTTTCTGCAGCATCTTCACTGGTAACATCAGATCTATTACCTTGGTCATTATTCTGAACAGAAACAGAGTATTAGGACATGAACTGTCTTACATTCATGAAGCACAGCATCACCTAACTGACCAAATAACTACTCATAAGAGGAGACAAAATAGATTGCTTATGATACACAAAAATTACAGGGTAAATTTCACAGTCAGACACGTTCAGTGAAAACTAGAGCAAACACCTGAAGTTGTATTTGCTGCAGGACATGAAAGACTATTGGTATCTACTGTTTGTGCAACTATCTCTCACCACCGCTGAGGTTAGTAAGCAAGACCACACTGTCACTGAAAGCAGGTTAAGTAAGCGGCTAATTCCTGGTCATATTTAGGAGCAAAAAAGTAAAAAAAAAAGCGATGACATTATTGTTGCATCCAGCAGCTTTTAGCTAACACATTATTTTCAGTTATGTTACTTTATTAAATACCTTCTCAGTTTCCCCCTTAGGCCGTGGATGGGATATTTTATCATTTCCTGCATCTTTTTCAGGCTCTTCTTTCCTTCCAGATGCTCTTGTAACATTAGGTTTAAATCTCTGTCGATATCCTCTAACTGTTGTCTTTGCAATTGCAGTTTTTTCAGGTTCTCTGCACAAAGGATCCACAAGAGTGACATTTACTCTGTAATATTCAAGCCTATCTAACCATACAATGTCTTGCACAGACTTCTTTACTGGAACTGTGTTGTCTCCAGAAAGATTTGCTGAAACTTACGCAAGTTGCTTCACCCAAGAAACAAGACTTTGTTTAGTCCTACAACGTGTGAAAACTCAGTTTATCTGTGTACTAAAAAGAGATTAATTTGTCGCACAGGGGACGAACCTAGCTAGATTGCATTCCACAGCTACTTCTGCAAGTGCTAGAAGCGGAACCATTACGTGATAAAGAGGCTGGGACGAAAACAAAGCCGTAGTTATCACTCTCCCCCTCTCAAATTACAGGCATTGTTGGTACTTCATAAAGCAATGATTTCATCAACTTTCCAGAAAAGACATGCATACCTTCTACCTTAATACCACCTGATATCATGCAAAAAAATGGTGAAGTTAAATTTGAAATTTATACTAAAGCTTCACAGTTATTGTTATCTCTTTTTAAGAGGACTATGGAACACATTAACGATTACAGTCAGTTAATACCAGGAGACTGGAAAAGTGATCTCAATACTTACTGAGATGCAGTATCCAAATCCCTGTTCTCTACTTCTGTGGCTTCATTTCTGTTTCTTCTCCTGTCCTCTTCAGAGCACTGGAATTGAGGCAAGGAATATTACTCTTTGACAAGTGTGCAGGTATTGTAGTAGCAGTTCCCAAAATGTTATTTCTAAGACTGTCACTGACCCGCAGTATCTCCATTGAGCAAAACAGATGCAGCATCAAGAACAACTTACTAAATAACATTCCTCTTTCTGACCTTTTCACCTGCATTTGCAAGGGTTGGCGTTTTGGCCTCCATTTTGTCTTGTGTTGCCATCTCTCTCCTTCCAGATGATCTCACTAAATTGGGTTTAGGTCTTTGCAAGCGCCTTCTATCTGCTGACTTTTCAGTTCTCCTTAATATATAAAGAAAGGTGGTATACATTATTACCAAAGAGAAACTTAAAGCCTTATATGGTTCAATATATACTTCAAGAGCATCACAGACTGCATGGGTCAAGACACTGCACGCAGCAGGGCTATACAGAAAAAAAAAAAAAACCACATTGCATCTTTCTGATATTGTATATGCTACAAAGTTATAAAAAGAGCATAAAATAAACCTTAACAACTCTGCTGCCCCTCAGTGGAATCTGCTTCAAAATACTTGAAGGAAGTATTTCCTGCTGTTAAGTAAATAGGAATATTTCTTCTCCTAGGGATTCACAATTCATGTCAGTGTGATTAATTTTATACAGAAACAATATAAATCTGCCCTATATACGTTTTGCATCTGCCTCTCCTGTCCTCCCATGCCCTTTCAAAGCTATCTCAGTCATGGAAAACCGAACTTTTTTCAAATACCTTGTCCTACTGCCAACACCCACATCTTACTGAAGAATTCACTCTCTGTGTCCTTAACCATTGCAATGGCATGTCCTGGGATTCACACACTGACACAGCCCTACATCTTATCAATAATCTTCAGACTGGGAACTACTACCTTTCTTATATTCTCCCTAGAACAGGACAAATAAAGCTTTGACAGTCTTTATCAAAAGAGAGAGCTGCCATTCAAGAACGGAAAGACAGAAGTATGAAAACCAACTTAGTGCTAACTAATACCCGATTTCTAAATCTCCTTTAAAAAACTGCATTATGAAATAAGAAGTTGATGATCAAGCAAAAATGCAGTCTTAGGCAAAGACTTCTTTAAATATCATTTCTCAATGTATGAAAGAGTCACCAAAACTAAGTTCATAAAGGAGTACCGATAAGACAGAGACATTTTGGAGTATCTTCTATCTTAGAAGCTTGCACCAAGTTCCAAAGAGGAACAGTTTCCAAATAGGAAAGAAGAAATACACCATACACATGATATGTACAGCTAATAAGCTCTGATGGACAACTATGAATGCCAAAGAATTCAGTGAGGCCCTTCTATTAAAAAAACAAAAATCAAATTTCACAGCCAAGCTTTATGCAGAGAGCAGAATTTCTTCATTCTCTTGCTCACGCTGGCTGTAGAAAAACCAGGGTTTTTTTCTTGGAAGTTTAGCTAAGTCTTTCTCCCTATTCCTATCTACCATTTTGATCTTAGCTAATGCACTGCTACTCAGTAACCAAAATTTCTACCAAAAAGCTTCACTGAATACGGAAAACTAATTATCATGATCTCCTGACTGGTTCAAACTGCTATGGTCAGTTGGAATTATATGCAAATTTACTAGATACAGGTCAGGTTTAGTTTAAGTGCTACTGCAAAGTAAAATAATTTTACTTACATGATTTCAGACTGTGAACCACCTTCTGATGCACTCTGCTTTTCATCTGTTTTTTGTGAGTGATGTGTATCTCCATTCTGAGGAAGGAATGTTGTAGAAAAGAAACAATCAACTTAGATCATCTTCTACTGTAATGTAAAGAAAAGCAGAAACAAGATTGCCACAGCTTTTGAGAGTAGAAGGGTTGCAGTTTTTTCAGGTTCTCTGCACAAAGGATCCACAACACTGACATTTACTCTGTAACATTCAAGCCTATCTAATCATACAATGTCTTGCACAGATTTCTTTACTGGAATTGTGTTGTCTTCAGAAAGATTTGCCCAGATTTATGCAAGTTGCTTCACACAAGAAGAGAAAATCTAACACAGGGTTCATGGCTGGAGATAAGGACCAGGAGAGAGATGACTCACTAAATGGCATCACAAGCAAAAACAGGCTCAACTTAGAAATACCATATGAACTTATTACTTACAAAATCAGAGGATAATAAGAAGTATAATAAATCCTTAAGAATACCTTCCCCACACCTCTCCCTCCTTCCAGCTCTACCGCCTACCCCAGCAGTGCAAGGACACAGGGAATGGGGGTTATGGTCAGTTCATCCCCCAAGGATGCTCCCACTGCTCAGGGAGAGGAGTCCCTCTCCTGCTGCACTCTGGGGTCCCTCCCACAGGAGACAGTTCTCCATGAGCTTCTCTGACGTGGCTCCATCCCATGGGCACCAGTCTCCCTCAAACTGCTGCAGTGTGGGTCACTCTTCCCCAGGGTACACTCCTCCAAGGATGGGCTGGCTCCAGCCTGGGAGCAGAGCCCTTCTCTCCATGGGAGCCTCCTCCAGACATCCACCTGCTCCAGCAGGGGCTCCTCCGTGGGCTGTGGGTGGATCTCTGCATCCCCTGTGGATCCCCGTGGGCTGCAGGGGCACAGCTGCTGCACCATGGGCTGCACCACAGGCTGCAAGGGAATCTCAGCTCCAGTGCCTGGAGCACCTCCTGCCCCTCCTTCTCCACTGACCTTGGTGTTTGCAGATTTGTTCTCACATGTTCNCCCCTCCTTCTCCACTGACCTTGGTGTTTGCAGATTTGTTCTCACATGTTCTCTCCCTGCTCTTCCCTGGTTGCACTTACAACTGCACAACCCCTTTTGGGTTTGAATTCTTCTTAAATATTTTATCACAGACATGTTACCATCATTTCTAATTGGCCCAGCCTGGGCGAGCAGCACATCCATCTTTGGAGCCACCAGGGATTGGCCCTGCTGGGCATGGAAGAAGCTTCCAGCAGCTTCTCACAGAAGTCACCCCTCTAGCCCTTTGTTACCAAAACCAGTCTACGCAAAACCAATACATCAAGGCACCTGGAGCTGGTTGCTCAGTACTGTGTCCAGACAGCTTCTGAATCTTGCCAAGGATGGAGACTCCAGTGTCTCTGGGCAACCTGTGCCAGTGCTTGGTAACCCCGCCAGTGAAACAGGATTTCCTGGTGCTCAGAAGGAGCCTCCTGTCTTGCACTGTTTGCCCATTGCCTCTTGTCCTGTCACTGGACACCCCTGGAAAGAACCTGGCCCTGTCCTGTTTGCGCCCTCCCCTTGGGCTTTTGTGCAACGGTTGAAGAGATCCCCCTGAGCCTTCTCTCCAGGTTGAATAGTTCCTGCTCCTTCAGCTTTTTGTCATAGGAGACATGCTTCCACCCCTTTGCCATCTGTGTGACCCTTGGAGGGGCTGTCTCCAGTGTGTCCAGGTCTCTCCTACCAGGGAGCCCAGAACCGGTCAGGCCTCCAGGTGTGGCTTCTTCAGTGAAGCTGAACAAGGGGCAAAGATCACCTCCCTTGACCTGCTGGCAGCGCTTCTCCTGCTGCAGCCCAGGTCACTGTTAGCTGTTTGTGCAGCCACAGCACCCTCCTGGTTCGTGTTCAACTCGGAGACCACCAGGACAGCTGGTTCTTTCCTGCAAAGCTGCTTTCCATCTGGGTGGCTTGCAGCACGCGCTGGTGTCTTAGGTTGTTCCTCCCCTGGTGCAGGACTTTGCATCTCCCCTGGCTGAACTTCCCAGTGCACTTCTCCAGCCTCTCCAGATTCCTCTGGAGCCCAGTACAACCTCTGGGTGTCTCCGTATTTGGGAAGCAATTCCTTCTAGGTCTGCCTAATCTGTAAACTTGCTGAGGTTACACTCGCTCCATTATCTAGATCATCCACGGAGCAGCACAAACCATCCAAGGCACGTTCCACTTAAATCGGTTTCCAACACCGTGCCAGTAAGCATATGACAGCAAAATCCTGCTCCAAGGCCTAGCTGTTCAGATTGCAGTCTTCCACTTTTGAATAAATAAACTGCTCAGCTGTTTAAATTGTCTGTGAGGTAAGTCAGGCATGCACAGTATACTCTCTGAA
>VYXD01013294.1:0-37466 GCA_013397195.1 Hylia prasina | reverse complement strand
GGCGGACACGGGGAGATGCCGTACACGCACCAACCTGCTTCCAGGGTGTCCCGGCCTCCTGGGGCTGTCTGTCCCGTGCGCAGGAGCCCCTCGCTCTCCTGTCATATAGCTGGCAGAGGGATTTCCTTGGATCCTTATGGAAGCGTCTCACCCTTCTTTTCCCCTCTGGAGGGTGTGGGACCGCGGCCAGCCCTCGGCAGCCCCCTCCCCATCCTGTCCCCCACCCTCTCCCTGCGCTCCGCCGGGCCGTGCGTGCATGCGGGGCGTGGGCGCGGGCTGCGGCGGGGACTGACGCTGTGCTTTGCCCTTGCAGGCAGCGAGTCCCGCCGGCTCCGGACAGGAGGGACGAGCCGCGACCTCCGCCCCGAGGGCGGCGATGCGGGGTCCCCACTCCCCACGGAGGGGCTACGCGGTCCCCGGCAGCCGCCGCCGCGAGAGGCCGGGGGCTCCGGCGCGGAGAACGGCAGATCGTCGGCTGCAGGCGGCAGGAAGAAGACGCGGACCATCTTCTCCAAGAGCCAGGTGTTCCAGCTGGAGTCCACTTTCGATGTGAAGCGCTACCTGAGCAGCTCCGAGCGGGCCGGGCTGGCCGCCGCGCTGCACCTCACCGAGACCCAGGTGAAGATCTGGTTCCAGAACCGCCGCAACAAGCTCAAGAGACAAATGTCATCCGAGCCCGAGGGCCAGGGGCCCGGGCCGGCCGAGCCCCCCGGGGAGCCGCAGCCCCCCACTGCCGCCTCGGCTCTCTCCTTCCCGTCCCTCTACAAGGACAGCGCCCTGCTCAGTCGCTGCTTGCTGCCGCTGCCTTTTCCCCTGCTCTGCCCGGGCAGCGCCATCCCCTACCTCTGCCTCCCCGGGCCGGGCAAACACTTCAGCCTGGTGGACGGGGACGTATAGCCTCTCCCCTGGCCCCCGACCTTTACTTGCCGGGGGCCGCCCCCATTTTATTTATGACCCCGCTGTGCCGGTGGAGTGTCCGTCTTCGCCACAGCCGCCACCCGGGCTCCCCCCACGCGTGTCCGTGGGCCGCCGGCACGTTGCTAAATCTCGGAAGGGCGCTGCCAACCCTCTGTCCCTCTTGCAGCGCTTTTTCTGCGGTCGGGACGGAGGGGATAACACGGAGCCACCAAAGAAACCGGGACGTGCTCTGCCTGCCTCCCTTCCAAACGATCCCGTTCCGGTATTACAGGAGGGCCGATGCTCTGCCTCAGTCCCTGGGGACTGTGTCCCCGCGTCTGTCCCAAGCGCCGTGACGGTCGCTTTACCGTGAAGCGAGACGCGTTTCATACAGATTGGTAATGGCGAAGGCCGCTCCGTGCTTGTCTATCCCAAACTCTCCACGTCTAATATCCCTCATAGTAGCTTCTCCCCACCTTTTACATGATCAAAATGTAGACTCCTTTCCTCAGATCTGGTTCTTAAAAACTGTGACCTTTCTGCTTTTTTCCCCTTCTTAAGAAGCATCCCAAGATCTCTCTTACACATTTTGTGCTAACTGCTTCTCAGACTGGGGCTCGTGTGATGTTTTTACGGAACAAGACAAGCTGTCTCTTGTGCTAATCCCGCCCCCCGAAATCCCGAGGGACGGTTTTACCTGCTATCCTAGGGTAGAGAAGAGGGTAGAGAAGAGAGTAGAGAAGAGGTTTTATTCTTTTTTTTAATATATATCTTCATATAAATTTGCAAACGCTTTTGTCGTCCTTTGGTTCCTAAGTTCACACGCTTTATATCCCAAGTTTGGAAATAAACTTTTCAGAAAGTTGAAACTCCTGCTTTTTCAATAGTCACTACCAGGTAATATCAAGGGAAAGATATTTCCTAGAGTGCATCGGTGGTTTTTATTTTACAAATAAAGAGCACAATTTTAAAATAAAAACACAATCGTGGCATTACGAAATTCACCCTTGCACGCGCGAAATGGCAACTCATCGATTTTCCCAGGGGGGAAAAAAGCACGATAGCTGCTATAAAAGAAGGGGTTTTCTTTCCTTTTTCCCACTCTTCCGTTTGACTTTCCGTGGGCAGTTGCTGCAGACGCGCCGGGACCCCGCAGCCCAGCGCGGGCGAATCCCCGCGGCTCGGGGCGGCTGCCGGGGCTCCCTCCCGGCCGGGGCGGTGCCGGCTCCGGCCGAACTCGGGGAAACGCTTTCCTCGGCTCTCGCAAGTTTTCTGGCCGCTGCGGTGATCTAGGAGTGTTGTTTGGCCTCTCCTCTCGCTTTTTAATCCGTTTCGAGTCAGTGTCGAGTAGCAAGAGGTGTCTCACTGGGTCCCCTTGCTCCGGAAAAAAAAAAAGAAAAAAAAAAAAATCGAGGCTGCGGTGGGGGTGGCGTAAGCAAGTGGCTTGAGGGAACCTGCCGGGTGCACTTCACAGCTCAGGTTTCCCCAGACTGCCACTCCCGGGAAGGTGCAGGCGACGAACTGACGCTCTGGACCGCACGACTCAGGCTTCTTTTGTCATCTGAACGTATAATGATAGTTAAAGAAATTAAAATCGTCTGAGAGTTGCTCCGTGGCTAAAAACACATTTTCCAGAGTGATGGTCTATGGTTCCTGTTTTTCTGTATTTCATAACTGGTGACCTATCGGAACCTTCCTTTGGTTGTTTGTTCTAAATATTTTCCATGTCTATACCCCTTTACTTGGCTACTGTCACCAGATTAATTAATACCAATAGGAGCAGATCTACCTTTTTCTAAATTCCTACCAATGGAAGTTTAATCAGATGCAACAGCTATACACTAGGGTCCCTTTCTTTAGTTCTTTAACATGGAACTAAACTTTAAATAAAGTCACTGTCCTTCCACATGATTGCAGCCTCGGATGCCTCCGTGGTGAAAAATAACCATATAAGAAATCGTTATTCTGCAATTAATCTACTTTTCACTACATTTATCAAACCATTTTCAGTCTTCTCCCTGTTTTATTTGCTTCCTTTCCAATTGTTGCTGGAGTTACAGAAGCAACTGAAGGAAAATACGAACCCACGGAAACGAGGGGATGTTTGTTTTTTTCGATAGAAACAACAGGCAGAATAGTTCTGCAGGCAAGAGTAGTTAGCACGCGGTGAGGTTTCACAATTCGCTGCTGCCGGACCCCAAAGCTCCGATCGTTCGGAGTTAATGAACAACGAACGCCCGAAACACACGTGCAGCTGGGCAAAGTAATTAACTACCCCAAAATATTCGTTTCCCATCAAGGCAAAAGTGGTTGTTCTGAGAGTATTGGCCAAAAATATTATCCAGAGTGTTGCTACACAGGGTGACCCGGCCAGTGGCAAGGGGGTTTCTCTGAAAAAAACCAAGTTCAGGATGCGTCGGGATTCCCAGCCAAGCAGTCAGTGCTGATCACACTGAATATTACTGACATTTCTTTTACAGCTGTAAACAATTGTGTTTGCAAGTATTAATTGTTCCTTACTACAACAGGAGATTGCTACAAGCCACGGTCTGCTAACCTGTTGATGGGAGACTTCAAGGAATGAAACAGACCACAACAAAACTAAACAAGAAAACAGGCAAACAAAGCCCAAACAACCCCCCCAGATGAACCAATAAACAAAAAAACCCTCCAAACTTCAACCAAAAAAACCCTCCAAAGCCCTCAAACCCTCAAATCCCCAAAAAACTCTGACAGACATAACAAGCAGTTTGGGAAAAAAAAAAAAAAAAGGAAAAAATCCAACCAACCAACCAAACCACCAATTCCAACTCCAAACAGCAGCTGATTAGCTGCTAGAACTGAGATTTAAAAACCTTTCTAAAGGTTTGAAACAATGAAAAGGAATAGTGCGATTGCTTGAGGAGTGTGCGGAAGACAAGGGGTTTTTCCACACTGTCCATCAAAAGCTCAGATAAAATGATTTTTTTTTAAAATTATGATTATTAGAATAACTAGAAGCCCTGCTGGTGCTGGGAGATCCCCTGTGTTAGGCACAGGGATATTGCACATATCCAGCAGGCTCCCTCGGAATTCTTTATAAATGGAATAGGAAAAAGATATGTGCCAGCCTTGTCAGCCCCCCTGATGTTCAGATTTCTGCTCCTGACCAGGCTGGTGCTCACCTGCACCAGGTGAGGGAAGGTGTGCTACAGAGAGAGAAGAGTTAATCAGCATAAGATTACTAGGTGTTGATATAGAATATGAAAACTTTCCTGCTTCTTCTCCCCTTTTCATGGATTTTTGTTTTTTTTCTGACTTGAAATGATAACTTACCTTTTCTTCCTTTCTTAAGGAAAGGTTTGAACTTACTACACATTTTATATGTTTGTATACTAAAGAAGGGTTTCATCTGCCTAAAGAAAGGCTTGCAAGTGTTACCCCAAAGAGTTGTAGTATTTAATGTTCTGCAAGGAAGCCACCAATGACTGACACTGGAGGAATTAGACGAAGAAACAGGAGTTTCTCTTCATAGCTTTATCTCCCAGGGGAGACACCTTTGAATCTAGGCAAGATTAATAAAACTTAAGGAAGATAAGAATTCATTGCAGAATCTCAGAAGAAGAACAACATGGACAATCCAAAATCATAATGAACAAGAAGAAATAATTTTGGAGAGGCACAGAGTAAAAATGATCTCTCTGCATTTTTTGTGCAGCGGAGGTCTAAATGCATTATTTTTTGGAAAGCGACTAGTTTATTTCCTTTTCCTGTTCATGTGAATATATGTAGTGGTTAAACTTTTTTAAAGTTTAACCTTTTTTAAAAAAATTTTTTTTTAACCTTTTGCAGGTTAAACTTGGGCTTGGCCTGATTCTGCTTTCCCTTACAAATACATGGTGAGAAGGCAAGGATGAGACCTCTAGAATATGTCTGACTCAGAGCAGAATTTGTCAGATTGAGTCCCTAAGATCTTCGCTTTTTAAGTTATAATATCCTCACAGCTGCAATGTGAAATAGTAACCATATTGAAAAAATAAATTATGGATTTATTGGAGAGGCTTGGAAATGCCTGAAACAAAATGTGCATTTACATTTGTCTCGACGCTGATGTTGAACATGCTCTTGCATCCTGAGATGTGGTTGTCAACCAGCTCATCTGTCACTTTAAAGTAGAGATCATATAAGTGGCTTATAAAAAAACCCTGTAATGTGCTTATTACTAAAAATAGGGTCCATCAAGGAGCATAATTTCAGAAATATTTATCTTTTGTTCCATTCTGTGTTGCAGTACCTGGGAAGGGCTCTGCTCCTAAAAGGATGAAGCCCTTTATTTCAGAGAAGAATTTAACACTAGAGAAAACCAGTGAGTTGTGGAATGGGAAATGGTGATTACAATGCAATCAGTGCACAAGAAGGGACAATCATATCTGCCTCTTCTCTGCTCTCCACACATCAATTACATTGGTGCTGGTCTTTATATGAAATTCAATGGAGACCAGAAAACATTACCAGACTTTCTAGGAAAAAAAAAACCAAAACCAAACAAACCCTAAAGGAATGTCCAGTGTGAACACAGCACAACATTCCCTGCTGTACCATCAAAATCAAGTAATTTAGCACAATAAGCAACTGAGAATATACAAGCAGAGAAAGTCTGCAAGACCAGAGAATCTGCAGTTAATTAGAAGGAGCAGGAGAGGAAGACATGGACAAGCCTGAAGGTGGCACTAAGAAGGGCAGAAGCACAGCAGCAGGTAAGAGATTTTCAACCAAATTTTGTTGTGGTCAGCTGTGGGATTTTTAGGCCCTAGTGGGCAATGGAGGCTGCTTTTACAAGCAGCTGTGTGGTCAGGGCATCAAGAGATGTGTCTGAGCCAGCAACCCAATAAACCAGTTACAAATCATGAGTCTACCAGGACAATTGGGTATTGTGTCAGACCAGAAATGATGGGGGACTTTGGGGACAAATGCAGTAGCAGATCACTGGGTAAAACCTCATTGTACAGACCCACCTGTGAATTTTGGTTCCCCAGTCTGCTGCAGTCACATGTGTCCTTTGGGACAGTGATTTCTGAGCTATTCTGGTTGGAGCAGAGGCCACCCTCGTCTGATCAAAGGTTTTTCATCAGTTTGTGAATTGCTACACAGGAAGAAGTGACACTTTACTAAACAACAGATCCTCTCCCACAGTTTTGATTTTTTCATTACTTTCACACTTAGATTTAGAGATCAGAAGTATAACTTTTATAGAGGATGCATCATATGATAAATCACTTGGGAAAGTTCTTTTTCATGGCTGTCTTCTATTTTGAATTAAATTATTGAACCAGCATGGCTCTTATCATGTGGGTATGTCATTTAATAATTGATGAAGATCACACTTGGATGAATCTGGATTAGCTTTCATCCTGGCTGTTCTCCCCAAATCTGCCTGATCCTGCTCCTCATTTCTTTTAACAACCAGCTAAAGGGCAGCTACAAGAACCTCAGTTCTGCCTATAGGTTTTATCTGGGAACACTCAAAGTCTTATTTGCGACCACTAATGAGAAAAGCAAAGTTACACACAGAGCCAACATGACTGTGAGATTGGTGTGAACTCTTAGTTATTTCTAAACGTCATAAACAAAAATATTTTACTAAAAATAATCCCTACATTCAGTTTTAATGTCTTTCTAAAGTAACACTGATGCTCAAATCAGAAAGGAGATTTGTCTGCCAGTTAATCAGGAGGTTGTCTGCATTCCAGTCCTCTGGGAGATGCAGATCAGCCTACACATGTACAGACTGTACTCACTGTGAGATATATATACTTCCTTAAATTACTCCTGACAACATAAATATTCCCTTTTTCTCATTTTTGTAAATAAATGATAAGTTTAGATCTATTTTGCAAATAAAGAGCTGGGACTCATGGATAAATGCCTTCCACTCTTTCCTTGAAATGGTTGCAATGTCTACTGAATCTTTCACTGTATTACTGAGTTTTAGTGAATCCTTTGTGTGAACTGATAAAGATCTGAACATCCCCATGTTGTTTCATGAAAACTGATTTATAATATCTTTACACTGATTCACAATTATCATTGGGAATCATTATAAATACCTGGTGCTCCTGTGTTTTCAGGTATGTATGTGCTTTAGCATATAATAAAACACTAAAAAACTCTAGATGGTTAAAAAAGTTGTGTTTTTAGCAATCTCCCATGTTTTGTACATGTAGGATTGTTTGATGACTTCTGTGTCCCATACAGTGATGTAACTCTGCCTTTTTGTGCAGCACAAGGGAAGCAGTCTGGAGCTGCTACAGTATATTGCTGTGTAATTTCAATGTTTGCTTAGAGAGTCATTAATGTGAAATTATAGATGCAAAGAACCCTAATTACTTTGTAGGAAATGTTATGTGGTAGGATGTGCATGTGTTTTTAAAACACACTGCAATTTGTGGATTTGTAACTAAATATCTGCATTCAATTTCCATTATTAAATAATTGCTTCACATATGTGTTTGCTTCCCCAGACTACCAAACCTGACATTTAAGTGGGTAAGGAGAATGGCACTAGTTTGTGTATCCTTCTGTTAACAAGCTTTTGATAACCATGTGGTAAAATTGTAAAACTGGGATGCAGGCAAAATAGAGGAAAAGATAACAGCTAAATTAAAAAAGAAGTATGCTTGGCATTGCAAACTTACAGATTGCATCATAAAACCTGTGAAAAACTATGTGGAAAATTAAGTTATATTTTCATATTAAGCTCACAGAACTAAAAACACATCAAACAACAGGCTGTTTTCAGTCTGTTTCTTAGCATTTCCATGATGTTGTTAGTAGAATATTATTAAAAATATTTTTTTAAAAATCTGATTTAGAAATGCAAAATATTTTGAAAATAGGTACTAAAACTAGCAACTCCCTTGTTAAGGCACATGTCACCTTTAATGAAACTCAGTCTCAGTCATTTGCATGTCTCAAGGGAGACAGAGTCTATAAGCATTGCTATCAGAAATAGCAGGTGACTGATACAGTTAAGGCATCCGTCTCCTTTGTCATGTCATTGGACTCTGATCTAAATCAATGGGGAAATGTCCCCTAATATGCCTACTTGTCCCTTTATTGAAAAACCTTTTGCCCTGGGTCAGATGCCAGGATCGATGAATCCTCATGTTTTCTGTTGAATTCTCTGAGTTCTCGTGTGCAAGGGGTTACTGAGGATGGTGACAGCAGCAGCAGGGACCAGCATCTGAACTGAAAGCGCCTTCCACACCAAATCTGGCTGGGGACTGCTGTAAGCAAACCCAGAAACATTTTAAGTGAAAGCAATCTGAGAAGAGACTGGCAACTTCTGAAAGGCATGCATATGTAAACATGTGGCTTTTCACTCTACAGCTGTATTTTGAAGAAGTGTTATTGTCAGCCTAGACTAGATTACTCCGACCCTCACAGATCTGCTTGGAGGCTGAGTAGCACATCTAGTAAACTCATTGGGGTATTGATAGCAAAGTGACTCAAGTGGCCTGGAACCAGTCTTTTTTTTTTTTTTTTCTTCCCTGAAAATAATACGAGTCCTTCTCTTAGTAAAAATGCTCAGAAATTCATGGTTTAATTTGCTGGGTGCAGGACCTGAGATATGTGGTACACCAGGTTCTTAGAAATGGCCAAAGACAAGGAGAAGCTCTTGCCTCTTGTGAAAGATTTTCCAGCTCTGCTGGAAAATCTGCTCTCTACTACAAGGATCAGAGGAATACATGGTTTATATTTTCAGACTGTTTTATATATTTAGGTTACTCCAAACCATCTTTTATGAGTATAAAAAAACTACAATGAAATGTCAGATTCACAAATCAAACATTTCACACTTCCAACACGAATGAAATAAAGGAGCAGAGCACTTGTCTTCAACAGAATTTGCAGGTCAAATCCTTTTCCGGTGTCACACAGCATCAGCTTTGCAAAAATTAAAATTAACACAATAATATATAGGTCTGTGAAATGGGGTTGAGTTTCATTACTAAACATATTGTATATGGCTTTTGGCTCTATTTGAGAGTGTTGATTCCAGTTTAGTTTTTAATAAAATTAGTACTTGCACCTGACACTACTCTTTTCCAGTGGCGGTGGAGCAGATCTATAATTGCAATTATTCTCCTCCTGGGTGATTTAGCTCAACTCCCTGTGCCATGCAGGATATTCCCCTACATTATTTCTACTACTTATCTAATCTATTATTGAACAGTTCTGGTGATGGTGCCTCAATTACCTCCATTACCTCTCTCCCAGTGCTGGACACTCTGATATGATTCCCTCCCACCCCCAGTGAACAGCTCGGGTTGTGTGACATGCAGTTTTAGGCTCTGCTTCTTGGTTTGATTGTTTTCACACTCAGAGAAATCTCCACTTTGAAAAGGTTTATAGTGTCATCAGGACTTGTGTAGTTTCTTCCATCCCCAGGCATAGGAGCTGGGATCCCATCCAATCCTTCTACCATTGATGTGGCTTTTCTTTACCCTTTCCTGAAGTATTTACTGCTTGTGTTCTGTCTTGTTGTCTTCCTAAATGCAGAGATAGAATTGCTCATACTGCAGTGAAGTAGTACCTAAGCTGGTGATGTACGAAGTTTTAAAAAGTTTCCTATTTCCCCTTTTCTTCGTATTTCAGTGACACAATATGATGATAATTCTATTATTTTTGTTCAAGGTCTGTGTTTAAATATGTTGCTCAGATTTATTTATAGAATAAATCCTTTTATCAACCCACCTATTCACCTATCTCTACACTTACCCACCTTGCCTGCCTGTCAATATTTCTATCTCACTCTCACTCCTGCTGTGCCATCTCTCCACAGTATATTGACATCACCACATATTTTGCTCACAGAAGCAGATCTATGGCACCTACCCCTAATTTCAAGTAAGCAGCACTTCTCTCAAGAGCATCTTTCAGTGATGCTACTGCCCTAAATATTATGTCCAAGAGAAAATGCTAAAGAAGAAACATGATTTATTATGTAATTAGCATAACAAAATGGGACCCATCTTGGCTATGATCTTAATGCTGACAAGCACAAATGTATCACACATCAGTGATGATGCTGATGGTGTGGTTAGGGAGCCTCTGCTGACAAAACATGAAGTAACTTGAAATCTACTCCAGTTTTCTCACTCTGTGTGCTGGAGAACAAAGCCCATTTAGGGAGGTCCTGGATCTCACCTCACACAGATATGCAAACCAGAACCTTCTTCTACCTGTGAAGATTTCCAGGATTTCCATGGTCACATACATAATCTCTATTACATCTGCATGTAATACACTCCAGGGCATTTTGCTGTGCTTCTCGGTTACCTGTGAACAGCTGGGAATGGCTGGAAGAGCAGCACAATTCCTCAGGGCAGAAGGTGGAAGATAGATGTGAGGAGAGCACCCACACCCTTAGGGCTGGCTGATCTCCAGGAGAGGTGTAGTGTGGACTCAGATTCGTGCCAGTTTCCTTCTATCACTGCTGTGGGAGAAAAGGGCTGTCAAAGGTAAAGTGCACAACCTTTCACCACTCAGGGCTGGTGCTGGTGCCCTCCCACAGCTTCTGAGCAGTAAATCTAATTCTGTCAGGATGTCAGGGCACTTCAGGGGTTAATTTGGCCTTATATAATATGTATTGCCTTGGCATGCATTTAGTAGGCAGTATCTAACCAGAGATGAAAAAGCTGAAGAGGGGAGAATTAAAGAAGCTGCTCTTTATTAATTAATTAACTTGCCAAGCTGATCAGGGTTGTGTGAGAAATCTGTGACAGGGTGAAGGTGAGATTCCAGGCCTACAGAAATTTACTATCCTGACAGGTGGAAGACAATCCTAATAATGTCTAGAATATCAAAGTTCATGCTTCCTTTTTATTATTTCCCCTCAGACAAGGAATACTGGCTATAGATCTGGTGAGAATTCTTTCAGCAAAATATTTCTTTAAATAAATTTCGCCTGAAATCCATCATGGGAAAGGAAGTATTTGGCTGAAATTATTGGCTCTTGGTCATTCTGGAAACACTGCAAAATCATCAGAATTTGTAGATGCAAGATTTTCAAAATAACAAGTGTTAATTTTGGGACTTGGAACAATGTTTTGGGTTTTTTTTTCTGAAAGAGGAAAGAGAATTACAGATCAACTGAATGAAATTCCAAATGTCTGAAGAAGAAACAAAATGTTGACCAATAAGGGAAATTAAATTTCAAATAATTGTGATTATTTTTCCATTTTTGACAGATTTATTTGGAAGACAAATATTTCAAAATTCACTATTTTTGTCGACATGTAAAATTATTTCATTAACAGATTAAAAAAATCAATAAGGATTAAAGAGGAGAAAAACTCAGGTCCTTCTGACCATTTTTCTCTAACTTCACCATTCAAAACTGTGTTGGGTTCTTGGATTTAAGGCTTCTTGTCATGTTAGGGGCCAACCCAACCCGAAGTCATGCTTTGGGTTCCCAAGTTATGTGGATACCCACAAAATCCTCACCCCACAGCCACATTTTACTGCACAAGTAAATGCATGAAGACTGCTCAGGCAGTATTTCCAATGGCAGTATGGTGAAATCAATGTTGATTTTAATTCTACTTTGGAAGTACTCCATGGCTTAGCTCACAAGAAAAAAACTGAGTTCAACATTACGTGTACAAGTGTAAGAAATGGAGTCTGACACAAGCAGCAAGAAACATCTCTGCACAGCCCAGCTTTGTGCACTTTGAGAGACCTTCACGACCACTCTCTGGAGCATGAAATAAAGGTCTTGAGTGCAACTGCAACTCTGCTGAGTGTGTTCATGTTTCACCATACTTTGGTTATCATTCCCTGAAGAGAGTGAGAAATCATGCCCTTTCTCCACGACTTAAGCAACCCCACTTTAGAAGTAGCACACACATTTTTTATGAGCAGTTGAAATAATGTAAACTCCAGAGAACTTGGAATGCAGAAACTGAACAGAGGAAAGTTTTCACTCTCCTCAGCAGGAGGCTGAAACCTGTTTCAAAATATTTTAAAATCTATAAATATCAGATTTAGTGTCAACAAAATTCAAATTGTAGATCCCGAGAGGATAACATGTTGTCATTGGAAACCTTTAATAGTTAAGGGCCCAATTCTACAAGCTCTCCAGATGAAAACAAACTCCTGTTGGAGTAATTCTGAGAGAAATATTCCAGAATTGGGATCCCACTTGCCTGTAAATCAAATGAGTACCAATGGCATGCAAATTAACTACCAATAGTGAAGTAGTTATTATGCCAGGAACCAAATAAGTGAGTCCTGAAAACAAAGTCAGTAATTCACAGTTTTAATTGGCTCTGTATGAATGGAAAGAGAACTCCAAAGGAGGGGAAGGCAACAGCACGTTGTGACAATATTTGGAGAAAGATTCAGTGAAAGTTACCAGTCTGTATACCAGCGACATTTCTTTCCTGATAGAGTAAAATGTGTTTAATTTACATTATAACTTATGTATTGGATATTACCAATGGTGATACTCTGGTTTTGAATTAATGTGATCAAAATGAGTTCATTAAACCACCATCAAAATAGATGCTTGTATAGAAAATATAGAGCAGGTCAAGCTGGCTGAAAAGGTGTGATGTAGATTAAAGTTGATCTCAGTGTAGTGAATGTCCATTTGTGATCAGGTGCAAGGATTTAACATTTCTTTCCTGATAGAGAAAATTAAAATTTAAAGTTAAAATTTAAACACTGCGTTCTGTTCCTGAATTATGACAGAAGGATTCACACCACAGTCTGGAGCTGCAGAGGATTCAAACTTCATTTCTTCAGGCTTCATGAACAAATGGCAGAGCTATGAACTAAATTATGTAAATAATTAAGCTTAAGCAATTAGAACATTTGTGACATTATAGATAATTTAGTGTCTATAATCTGATCTGATTTACTAATGAACTCTTGATTTAATATCTCTTGTTATCTGACATGCCTGGCTGAGTATTTTTAAGATTTCTGCTGAAGGAGGGACCAATAAAAATTCATACAGTTCACACTTACGCGCTTTTTTTACAGACAAACAATTGATATAATCAGCCACTATACTCAGATTTTTTTTTTTTTCTGTAGAGCAGAGACCTTAAAGGTAGTTTCATTGTCTGTCTGAGGACTTTCTGGTGAAAGAAGATGTGATCTGACTTTGCCCTTCAACATGCTCTACCAGTTTGAAGTCTGAACTCAATAGAAACACAGTCTTGAGACTTCTCTAAGTAACAGTGCTGGAGAACTGGTCCTTGGTCGCATCTCAACTTAGTGAGAACATAAGATTGACTACCACAGGTTCTGTTCTGTACAGGACATGTCCAAAAATGTAGTTCTGTGAAAATATATCTAATGAGATTCCTAGCTGAACATAGCATTTGCCCAATTTATTCATAAGTCAACCAAGGAATACACATATGTGTTTCTACAATCTATCCTTAGGAAAGTATTCAGTAAGTACTCACAGGGAAGAAAACCCTGCTGAGCTAGTTAATCATTATTTTGAGAGCAAAGAAAAAGGAGAGCTAAACTATAATTATAACCTTGGTGATAATGTATGTAGGAATCTTTCTTAATCCAGGCTAATCTTGTTCCATGTTCTTGCCTACTATAAAAATCTGAACGATTTTTGACAAGATCCAAAGTTTTGTCAGTTGTTAAGAATTAATTGAAAAAATTACTAGAGCACAGCAGCCATTTCAAAGGGACTGACCCAGAACCAATTAGAATTTTGTAACAATTGACCATTCACCACAAAACAGTTATCATGAGCTTTGGCCTCTGAAGTGTGGTGTTGGGGGTGGGGGAGAATCAGATTAAAGAAACTTTAATTTTTTCCCCTTTAACTAAAATATCGTTAGTAGCGGCTTTCTCAACACAACTATCAATCAACTTATCTGGGTTTTAAAGGCTATGCTCAGCTTGCAGGAACAGCACTGCAGAGTATAATGGATGCTTATCCCCTGGCTTTAGATGATACACAATATAGGTTACTATCTTGAAAAAACAGGTCAGACATAGGAACATTCTTTATCAAATTGCTGTTGACAGCCCAAACAAGAGATTGAAGAACACCACAAAAAGGTTCTTTCATCTAAAGACAACAGAGTTTATAATTGGTCATTCTTTCGTCCTTCATCCTCTCCTCAGCAGGAAAAAGAAAATTCTTAGTGCAAGCTCCTTTCTTGAGCATGGTCAGCATGAGGGTAGGCTGGTGTACACTGAGAAATAGGTTCAGTGTTCAGTATTTTCTCTTCATGTTCCAGCTACTGATTGGGCAGGAAAAGCCAACAGTGGTCTTAAAATTTAAAAGGGAGTGAGAACAAGGTACAACTTTGTGCAGGATTATCAATATTTTGGGACAACAAACATTTGATTGCTTTGAAACAGGAAATAAAATCAAAGGCATAAGTATTTACCAGATTGTTCTATAGTATGTGTAATATTCTGTCTCCTACCTTCAGTCCAAAGAAAACATATGTGGTGGGTATGCAACATAGAAATATGTTGTATACATGAATAGAAATTTAATACATAGAAAGATGCGTGTGATCAGATCGTATGTTTTACTCTTTACTGCATATATATACACATATAGTATAAAAACATAAAAATATTAGACAGATTGAAAAGGATGCTAGAGTCAAATATTTAGTGTTGAAGACTTTTTGCAGAGGATCACTACATTTAAGATGAAAAAGAAAACTTTATTCTGGCTTTCTGCCTGTTTCAGGCTGTTAAATTTCACCCAGTTAGCTCACCCAGTTAAACTCATTTAAGTTGCCTTGGACTGGTGATGCATATGTCCAGATCATGTGAACTAAAGTTGAAAATACCAGGGATTATACTCAGACTGTCCCCTTTGGTGTTTCTCTCTAACAGTCAATCCTTCAAGAAGAATAGCTAAAAAAAAAATGAGATCGGAGCAATTAAATCACTGTCCCACAAACACTTTCACTTTTGCTTACCCTGACACATGTGAGTAGCTCCACTGAACTCAATATAAAGAGATATCAATAGGACTGGTCATGTGTAACAAGTTAAATATATGAATAAGTGGGTTTAGATTTAAAGCCTGAAATCGGCCTGGAAAAGTCTACAATAATATTTTTACATATTTTATAAATTAAATTAATCCTGAAGAAAATTCATGCAGGAGATTCATAGAGTGCATGAACAGATCCAACCACGACCCTACAAAAAAGCTCAACTCTGACCATGTTTCTTTAGCTCTGAATCAGTGCTCTGACTTGGCAATAGCAAAAAAAGCCCAGACTGCACCAGATAAGGATCTGCACGGATCTGTAAGCATGCTTCTCACAAGGAGCAGCACCCATAATGGCTAAAAGCCAGCTAGAAAGGCAAAACCCCTCAGTTAAGTTAGGCACCTACATAAAGTACCTGTCCAGGAACTGAGTTTCATTTGTAGCAGTCACAGAATAAAACCACTTGTTACAAGATTAGAGAGAGGAAAAGGCTGTTGTGTGCTTTTTAAGAATTTATAAAGGCCTTTACTGAGTTGGAGACATCTGTAGGGAAACTTCCTGGGTTGGAAGCACAGGTCTGCATGGCATCCTTGTTTTTGAAGGTAGGCAAACCAAGTCCTGCATGATAAGTTTGCTGATGGAGACTTTTTTAGTATGAGGTCTTCCCATCTTTCAGCTGGAAGATGATATTGATAGTTGCTACATGGGAATAGGTAAGGAGAGAAAGTTTGTGACAAATTAAGGAGTCTAAAGATGCTTTACTTTGGGTTTCTTGCATACAACTTGGAAAAATTTGCAGATTGTGTTCTATATTTTTTTACAGATGGCTTTGAGTAAAATCATGCTGTTAGTAATGAATCCTCTCATCTCCTTCCTATGAAATTCAGGATGTTTAAAGGCAGGAGAGGGGATGAAATGTGATTTGAAGTAAAGCTTTGATTGTTCTCAGTGGCACAGCATTGCCCAAACATCTTAATGGAGCAGAGGAAAAGGAGATCTGCAGAACAAGGACTTCTTGGCTTCCTTCCTTATGCAAAGGAACAATGTGGGAGTCTCACTCGAGCTTGGTTTCTAGATGAGCATAATTCCAGTCACTTCAGTGGATTTCTTTCAAATTCATTTAATGTCATTGTGAAAAGAAACAGACACAAAGTTTTCTTTGGCACTGCACTTTGTGTTGCGTCACTGTCTAGCAAGCTTCCCATTGCACGTTTTTCCAAAAGGATGCATCTGCCAGCCCAATACAACAAAAATAACTTGCATGTGTCTTATGTTAAAGCTGAATGAGAAACGTGATGCCACATCAGTGTTGTCCATTCAGAACTTAAAGCCCTGTTGCCTCATAAAAGATATCAGAGACACTGTATGCATATTTTTTCCTTTCCATATTAAACAATAAAGGTTGGGATCAAATCCTAAAAAGCTTCCATTCAGATAATTTTTTATTTTTGCTTGGCACCAAGGCCCTTTTGTGCCATTTTGCTATACTCCTCTGCACAGCATAATCAGTCTTGGAATCATTTCTGGCCTTATTTTAATGGTCATAACTTGGTGGTAGTTAATTAGACAAATCCTGAAAATCTCAGTTTGCATACAGTCTGGAAAACCTGTGATGCTCCAGAGGTTTTGCAGACTCCCAAGAGATCTTCTATGACTTAAACATTTATTTCCCCTTCTTTTTCTTTCTATCTGATCTGCTTCACACATTTATCTACTAAGTCTCTGGTTTTGCCTTGCTCTATTCATTCTTAAGTCTTAAATCAATCAAGTTTTCTAGAAAGAGTTCTATTGTATTCCTATGCTGGGAGCAGAGTGCAGTTTTCAGGATTCCCTGATTTTGCTCTCAGACTATTCAGCGCAGTCTTGTCAGTCCTGTCTTGAGCTCACCCTCCCTCTGTGTGAACTGGACTGTGAGCTCTGAGACAAGGCCAGTAGCTGCACCCATGCAAGTGTTTCAACTGGAAAATTCATTCAAAACTCAACCTGCCACAATAAAGTGTGTTTTGTTTGGCTAATTTGTCATCTGTGATGATATCAATGAAGTGATAGCTTGGTGGCAGTCTAAAACAGATTTTACTGTTCATCACTGTTGATCTAAATGAGACAAATTGTGTGTTTTCCTTAATGTGCAACAGGATGGGGAACAAAAAAAATTTCTACCAAAACTAAGACTCAAACAAGCCCGGTTTTTCCCATGACTGAAGGAATAGACTCTTAATTTGCATTCCCATCTGGTCTTATCTCTGTTTTTCTGTGATTTATTATTCACCAGAAAGCTGAGAGGCTGTGAGGGCCCATGTACTCTGTGACAAGCTGATGCTGTTGTGACATCTCACTATGTCACACTTCATGTCAGGGACCAGATAAGAGCATGAGGAAATATGAAACAAACAAACAAACAAAACACCAAAGAAAACCCCCCAAAACAAAAAGAAAATAAAACCCCCAAATAAAACTCCATGAAACAATTTATTCATTACTCAGAAGTTGCAGTCTATATAATTTCCTTATCCACCTAGCAGCTTTCCCTAGTGCTGTTTTTTTCTCATGTTTGCCAGCCAAAACTGAAGTTTTACAACCTTCATCACGTTCTCTCAGTGCCAGACCTCCTATCTGTAATGCTGACTGTGATGGCAATAGCAGCAGTGAAACAGTGAAAAACATATTCTTTATTCTGTTATTCTAAAGAAGGGATAAAATAGACAGGGCTTGTGGGTTGATGCAAAACTGTAGCTGCCATTTTTGCCTTTCCTTTTATAACATTCCTTTTTATTGTGATCAATACTGAATTTATTCTATTTAGCAGTGCCTGATTGAAAATTTTTCCATCTGACTTTTTCTTCAGGTTTGAATTATAGGATGGAGTTGTAATGCACATTTATCACAATGTCTTCTTTATGTACTTCCAGTTGTAGCACACAAATAACTGAGGAGAGTTTGCAATCTCTTTTCTATTAAGAGGAACGTCTAGAAAGAAACTGTGATTGCCCCAGTGTTCATGGTGAGAAATCAGCTATTCCCATCCAAATAAACAGCATTTGGAGGTTTTTGGTTCATGCATTGTGTTCAGCCCACATGCACACAAGAATTTCCCATGGGATTTGTTGGTCAGTGGTAATTGCTCAGGTAAATAATGTATTATTAAGCCCTTGGCTGTGTATGTCAGTGAAGATTTTTGAATGCAAACTGTGATCGTGGCTCCTGCGAGCACTCATGGTGAGTCTTTTTGTTTTTTTTGGAGAGCCTTTTTTTCCAGAGTGTCTCTGCTTATGAAACCTGAGGACATAGATCAATTTTGAAATATCATGTTTATAGATATAGAATATCTAATATGCTATATCTACAAACATGTGTGAATTTCCTACAGTACAAGAGAATCAGTGCAATGATTGGAATCACAGAACAGCAATGAAGGTCCAGCTTGGATGGACAGCTGCAGGACTTCAGGCTTGCTCAGAACCAAAGGAAACAGCAGTACAAAAAATGCTGAAATGTCACCACTAAGGAAAGGAAATATAAAATTAGGCAGAATGGAAGCTAACATCAACAGACTCTTACCCAGAATATGAAACATTCTGCAAATAACTGTAAAGCTGTGGTGTGAAGCATGGATGCTGCTGAGAATAATCTTAAATATCTGAAGGTGGAAATCAAAAATGAGAATGATAAATTTTGCAGCATGCTGAGACCCCTGCCAAGGTGCTGAGCACTCTTAGCTCTTAACCTGATTAACTCAAACTGTCCTAGGGGTATTTACAGCTTCACTGCCTCAGATTCCTACAATGTCCATATTCATCTCATTGTCAGGTCTGTAGTAGAGGTACAGACAGAAGAAGAAATAGCAAGTTTGGATGTAAGCGGTTTTCCTTCCAGTAGATAAAAGGGTTTTTCCTTCCTGGTAAATACAAACACTGAATACTCTGAAGATTTTCTGTGCCACTAGGAAGAGAGGTATGACTTGGCAGATGTCAGAGAGCTCTGGAGGTGGGAGGCTGGAAGCAGGATCTGGTTTTGTCATGACTCTGTTCCTACTGTGGGGAAAGAGGATGAATTGCTCACCTCCTCACGTGCCTGCCCACAGGTGAACAGGATTCCCAAAGCTGTCCTCTGAAATACCCCTCAGACACTGAGGACAAGCCTTCTAAAGAGCTCCGACTTCTGCTCATCCTACCCTCCTGATCTCAGTCTGAATGCCTGGTGTGAAATACCCCTCATATGCATTATGGCTGGAGTACAATTGCACAAATGTATCACAAATAAATATGTTTGCCTCAAATTACCTTCCATCCAAATTTTAAGTTGGAGTCCATTATGGCAAACAGCTTAGAGAGAGGAACCAAAAAGGCAGCTTTGAACAGCTAGGACGGAGCAAATGTCACATATTTTGGTTGCTTGCAGCAACAGCAGCAGACTGTTTGTCCCTGGGTGCAGGATGAGGTAACAGCTCACCCCAGGGCTCAGCTGTGTCTCCATGGCCACCCACACAAACAGATTCGGGATGTGGGGTGTAGTCATGGAGCTGCAGGGGAGAAAGGAAAGGCAGGAGCACATGTGGGCAACCTGGAGGGTAGAAAGTGAGGTCACAATGTTAAATGGAAAAAGAAATAGATTCTTTTCTGTGACAGGGTTCTTTCCAGGTGGAAACATTAGACAGTGTGAAACTGTTGTTCCTTGTATTTTCCCCTCAAAAAAGTGAATTTTCTGCACTATAAATAATAGGGGAGATATATGTAACTCCTTTTCATTTTTGATCTGAGTAAAATGACAAAGTTTGAGTTGAATAAGAGCAGGAAAAGTATTTTTCCATTCAGTCTGGATATCTGCAGAAAGAAAATTTAAATAAAATAGGACTTCTTTTTCCCCCAACAAATGTTTCAGTCAAAATAATTGAGATCAAAAGTTTAGTGCATCACTGACATAAACCAAGAAATATTTGTCTTAGAAACTCAGAAGGTGCATCAGCTGTATTTTCCTCATCCAAATTAAAATCAGTTGCACCTGGACTTCTTCCTTTACTTAGCACAAAAAGCATAGCTGTAAGCACTTTGACAATATAAATAAAATTAATTATTATTTTCTCATGTCATAGTTAGGAAATCTGCTTATAGGTACACTAGGGTTGTTTGGCATCAAGTCTGGGCTGAGGGGTTTGATGAGAATTAGGAGGCTCTTTAAAAGGTTGGGTCACCTTGGATGATGCATCAGTATAGAAAGTAAAAGTTTTTGTCAATATCGTAAGAAAAAAAAAGAAGTTGATCCTTCAGCAATTATTTTTGGCATACAGGAGAAAAGAATATGAGTCCTTGTGTAGCTGCAGTTCTGCCTGTCCTTGGGGCAGCTCTCCAACGGGATGTGGTGGTGGGAACACCTCTCACACCCCCTGTTTCAAGAAGAGCAGCTGAAACAAACATGCTGGGTGTGCCTTGCACTCAAATGTTGAACAATTACAAATATCTTTGATGTGCTTCTGTGACTCCTTTGGATCCTGTGTCTTTCTGGAAGCTCACACGACTCCGTCCCTGGAGCCTGCACCAGCCCTGAAAGGGCCAGGACCCCTGCTCCAAGGAATGTCCATTGCTGTTCTGCTTCTTTCAACAGTCCTAGAAATCTATCCTTTGGGATGTTCTTTGGGATTAAAGAAGTCTTTCATACTGTATTGCAGCTACTTTCTCACTGTATTGCAGCTGCTTTCCCTGGTTTCTCCTTCTGCAGGAACATGTTAAAAGACATTCATGGAGAGCAACTTGGAAAAGCCCCAGAAGAAATACAACTGCCTGTTAGCAACATTTTTACAGAACAAGAACTTGTACATTTTTGAGTTGTCTGGTCAGCACATGAATGGCAAAAAAATGAGGACTTGCTCCCATATTTTCTCACTGTGTCTTAACCAGGCAACATAATTTGCTCAGATGAAGTTTCCCATCACTTTCCCAGCTCTGTGTTGTCTCCTGGCTTTTCCTTTTATACATGGGTTTTTTTCTGTTTAGCTGGTTTATGGTCAGGCTGGTTCAGGCACAGGAGAAGGCAATGCAAAACACCCAGTTATATGGTTGCATGATATGACCAGTTTCCAGATTTCTTGAATATGTCAGAGCTATGAAGGGTTTGAACTCTTAAACCACCCTGCAAGTGGGTGCCAGCAGAGAGGGCTTCAGGAAGCAATTGCTCTCCTCAATACTGTGGTTTGAGCTAACAACGCTATATACTGGATTTGTCTTTCTTTTCTAAATAAAATAGCTTTAATACAATAACATTTAATGTAAACTTAAATAAAAATTCAGATAAGTTTTTTGCATGGATGAAATATTTGGGTTCCTCATGTTAGGAAAATAGCTGATTAAGGCAAGTTACTTCCCCTTTTACCTTAATTAGCTCAATGTGCATAAAAAAGTCATCTGATACTCAAATCTGCCAACTTTGGCTGCTATTTACTTTCCTGGTGGAATTAGTGGACACATCAGAGATCTGTGAAATGATTCAGTGAAATCAGCAGAATTAAATATCCTCTGGTATTTTCATCTAGCTGTGATGAGCATTCTGTGGATTTCAAGCTCCATATTCTGGAGCTTCTTGGAGGCAACTTAGTTAAATACATCTTGTCTGAACCAGGGTGGGGAACGTGGTCCTGATGCACTCACCTTTCAAAGAGAATCCTTCCCATCAGCTTTATTCCTGTTCTAAGCTAGCAAAGCAGGTGGATATTCATGACCTATTTCTTATCTTCCTGTTGTGCCTAAAGGAAAGAGGAAAAGGGCTCTGGCTGTGCCTTCTTTTCTTACCTTCCCACTTTCTGAAGCCCTGAACCAGGAGGCTTCCCTATAATTTCCAGGGAAAACACTCTCCACAAAGCTGCACAGCCTGCAATGCCAGCTGTGAGCCCAGAGCAATGCTCAGAGGTGAAGGGAGACAAAGATGGTGCCTTTCCTAATGAGCTTCCATTAATGGATAATTTATAGTGCGGATAATGAAAATATTGATTTGGGCTCTTTAACTTTGAAATATTACATTTTGCTTGAGGCAATAAAGACTGTTTGTCATAGTGAAGATAATGACACTGTGGAAGCAAGCAATGCTTTTTGTCACCTATGGGTTTCCACACAAAACAGGGAAAAAGTATTTTCAAAAGTCATGAGGTTATGAAGGGCATGGGATTCATTTTTATAAGAGAGTAATGATGGTATTTCTAGAGAAATCCCTTACTCGGTGACATTTAAGGGTGGGAATAGTGTCTCAAACACATGGCAGTCCCAAGCATCAAGGCCACAGGTGGTGGTACAGATATCCTCTGGTGAAGGCTGGCCTCTCATTTGGAAGAATAATTTCCATTTGTAGACATCTTGATTTGGAAATGAATATTAGGAAGTGAGGAGTCTCCAGAGTTTCAGCCTTGTGCCTACAAGCTGACAGATGGCTTTGCCAGGCACTTCACTGTCTGACTGTACAAAAGCAGGGTGTGCCATAAGCTCAAATGCAGGCTGCTTTCTTTAGAAAAATGGATCCTCCTGCTTCTGTTTGCCAAAGACTGGAGATTATCTCAGAAGGCTGCTGGGAAAGTGCATTCAGTGGTGTTTGTAAAATGATATTCCTGAATTGAAGCAGCTACAGTTTGCATTGAAGAGAAAAGCTTCTATGAAACTTACTGATATTTTCAGAAGATGAATCTGAGGTCTCAGTGTTTTCTCTACATGACATATAACTTACTGATCAGTCTCTTTCTGCTGTTTCCAAAGCATTCAGCAGCTTGTCACGGTCTGTATGTGAAGTGCTGCAGCATCTGACACTGCTATGGTCCCACACTAGTGGAGAATGCTGAAGCAGACTGTACACAGATAGAAATAGTGCTGGCTATTAAATGGGAATAACTAGATCTATTTCCATCATTCAGTCTCCTAAAGTTTTGACAGCTCGATCAAACTAATGAACACAAAAGTGACAGACATATTGGTTCACTAATATTAGGTTACCAATCTTTGCCTTAAACCCCCATTAATGCTTCTTCCCTTGCCTGCTAATGCGAGGATAACAGATAGCAGCCAGACTTTCTGGCTCTACCCATGTGCAAAACTTCTAAACATTGGGCCATTTTTGTCTCCCACTGCACTTTGCTATAAAACCACAAGGTTAACACGACCTTCTGGCCCATTCCATTTTGTGTCTTATTTTGAGTCGAGCTTTGTTAGGGACAAAAATCTATGTTATATTCCATCTGATCAAGTACCTCATGCCATCTGTATTCATTTAGCAATACCTAAGATGAGAGAGCATTACAGTGGTATTTTGTACATAGTATTGATTGCCTTCATTTGTAGCTCTTACAGACACCAGACACTGTTCAGTTTTAAAGTTGAGCATCAGATTTCCCATCTGTAATCTCCAGGTGCTTTCTTTCCCACCCTCCTCCTTACACAGAA
The DNA here is from genome assembly GCA_013397195.1 of Hylia prasina. Classification (NCBI taxonomy): domain Eukaryota; kingdom Metazoa; phylum Chordata; class Aves; order Passeriformes; family Sylviidae; genus Hylia; species Hylia prasina. The sequence goes on along the minus strand of VYXD01013294.1, from coordinate 14,176 downwards.
GCTTTCAAAGACTCTGTTTGAACTATCTCTCTTTAAAATGATTGAAATACTGTTGCATATTATACATTGCATGCATGATACATGTTTTCATAATTTCATCTGTTGTTATACTGGTTAGTTTCCCAGTGTCTTCAGTGGAGAAATGTGTTTAAATCCATAATTTTACTCATGTCTTCAGATGTATTTCTTTGTACTTGGTTGCTATTTTTAGCAGTAGCTGAATATTTTGCATCCTTGGAGTGTTGAGGTGGAGGAGATCCCTGTTAGTTCAGCTCTGTATTTTTGTTCTGCTTGTGTTCAGCTCCTTCTTCAGAGCTGGCATGGTCACAGACCTGTCTGCTTGCATCTTGGCATGAGTAGGTGCTCAAAGCCAGCCTAACTGACAAGGAATTAGATGAGTTCTGGCCATGGAAATACACATCAGTGGTAAAGGAAAAGACTACTGAAGCATGGGGTATTTTCAGCAAACATGGATTTTGCACTTCAGCGTACCAGGTGGAAATGTGAAGTGCTTTCCTGGTTAAGCCTGAGAAAATGAAACCAACTGGTTTTGTTAGAAATAGTTCAAAAGGAAAAAAATGTAATATCATTGAAAAGGTATTAATTACCATTATTGTTTCTGCCTGTTACCACTTAGCAGAAACTTCTGCAAGGGTTAATCAGATTGTGGCTCAGCAAAGCATTCAAGCACAAAATCAGGTTTAGACCTGCGGATAGATGCCTTTATCTTCTGAAAAGCAGACCATCACCCACACCAAGAGAAAACATGTTTGATCCATTAATATCTGTTTAAAGTTACAAAATATCCAGATAAATCTGTCAAGAAAGCTTGGAATGGCAGCACCCATGTAATCATAAACAGGATTTCCATCACTGACTCTGGGGGCGAGTTTCTGAGCCAGCAAAGACTTGGAAGGTGCTACTGTGAGAGCTACTGTACAAAAGCCAGGGGAAAACAGAAACAATTCCCAATAGGAACAGAAACAAGTGGATGTCCTCAAAGTGCTTCAGAATATTAACAGCCTCATCCTTCCAAACCAGTGAAAGGAATGCACTTTGGGGTAGTGGCTTTTTATCCATAGAATCATATCATAGAACCATAGAAAGGCATGGGTTAGAAGGGACATTAAGGATTGTCCAGTCCAACCCCCCTGCCATGGACAGGATGCCATCCCCTAAAGCAGTTTGCTCAAGGACTCATCCAACCTGGCCTTGAACACTTGCAGGGATGGAGCACCCACAGCTTTTCTGGGCAACATGTTTGAGCATCTCACCATGCTCTGAGTAAAGAATTTCTTTCTGACATCTATTCTAAACCTCTCCTCTTTTAATTTTAAACCATATCCTCTTGTGGTGCTGATGTAGCTGCATGCACCTTGCAAGCTGCAGTGCTCTATCCCTGGGGTGAGAGCAGAAATGGAAGATGCCTGTTCTCTCCATGTGTCTGGCAGATGTGAGAGGGTAACCATGTCTGTAAATCTGCTGCCTCCAATGTGACTCTGGGGAGTCTCTTCTGCAGCATCTGTAGAAGACCCCATCCAAAAATGAACCATGGATGTTGTGCAGAGAGTCTGCTCCTATCCCTGGCTCCTCACTGCCATGCATGGCTGATTAAAAAACCTGCTGGAGTATGAAGTAGAAATGGCTAGATCTCTATTTTTAATGGCTTGAATGAACTTCAGACTTAAACGGCTTAATTTTCAGAAGAAGGTGAAAAAATCAACTGAAAGATTTAGTGAAGATTTGATTTATTAATTATCAGGCACTTGGCCTGTAAAATGAAATTTAGCACAGGCAGCACTTATCTAGATGATCTGTTTGGGTAAAAGCTATTTCTGAATAACAGTAGAGTTGTTTTCATTGCTGATCTTTAAAGGGTTTTAGATGGTAGAAGAGCAACTTTGCAGCAATAGGTCATTGTTACCAGTATGTGTTTTAATAACCTTTAATATAATAATGACAAACCCAGGAAAAAGATCTTCAAATGCCAATGAAAAGATTGATCACTTCCATAGGCGTGCTGCATCATTCTGTAAAGAATAAAAATGCATAGGAAAGGTTTGCAGAAGCCTATTCCCTGCAAGCAGACAAAATTTATCAAGGAATGTCTAATGACAATCAAGCAATTGTTTTGATATAATTGTTTTCAATGAAACATAAATCATTGCAGATATGTCAATGTCTTCCCTTTTTTTCCCTGTCTCTTCCTGAATGAGTCCACATTTCCTTAATAAAATCCTTCATAACCACAGTATGTAGGGCAGTACTGAAAAAATGATATTGCTCATCACTTGGATTGCTCACACTTTGCCTCTGTTGAACACCAGGAATAGACTACTCTAAAATGCGTTAAAAACAAGTGGCTGCCCCACTTCTAGGGAAGGTTCATCCAGTGAGAGAGAGGCATTGAACATGTTAAAAAAGCTATCTTCAAAAAAACCCCAGAAAGGCTCTAAACCATCTCACAAATATTCCTGCTTTGCTGAACACAAGTCTTTGGCTTAGAATCACCATCCCTGAGAGTGTTCAAGAAATGACTGGACGTGGCACTCAGTGCTATGGTCTAGTTGACAAGGGGGTCATCAGTCAAAGGATGGACTTGATGATCTTGGAGATCTTTCCCAACCCCTAATGGCTCTGTGACATTGCAGCAGAATTGCTCAGTTTTATCCTAATCAGGGTGCACTGGCTGGTTCATCCACGAGAAGCAAGATCTGGGCAGTGTCATGGGCCAAGAGAAGGAAATGAAACTTCAGTGCTGCAAGGGAGACAGGAAAACAAAGTGTCTGTGCTCACCTGCCAACTTCCACAATACCAGGCTGTTAAAGGAATTTGTGACTGCTGGAAAACATGAAAGATAACATAACAAAATGTTTTTTTCTTTTTTTTTAAAACATGGGAATGCTAAGGTGCAAATTAGGAAGCAGCTTGTGAGCAACTTGAGTTTTAAAAATACAGGCATTACATGGGGAAATCCTCCTGTGGAATGATTTGTGTGCACTGCTAGGTAGTTAGGACCCTGTGACAGAACAAAATGCAGTTTGTGGTCAGGAGTGATGAAATGTGGGTCTGTGCCAGGGAATTTTGGAGGACATGCCTTGGTCTGCAGCTTTAAGCAGCAGATTTGCTCAGTAGTTTTGCATTTTTCAAGCCTCATATCAAAAGAAAGGATTGAGATAAAGAATTTTGCATCAAGAAACTTTCCAGAGGCCTTCCAGTGTAGTGTTTCAGTAGTCCAAATGTCCAGAAGAGATGTCTGAAATGTGGAGCCAAGTTCAAAACATCTCCAGACATGGGATGGGCATTTGCAAGGCTTCAAGCACAAGGAACTGGCCTTGGGAATGCTTTCCATAGTGTAACAAAATATTAAAAAAATCATGGCTGAAGTAGATATATTGTCTATTTTGTGACTGCAATACATGTGATCTAAAAAAGGCACCTGAAAGAATTAGGACTAGAGGGAAAAGAATTGCCATAAATTATGTAGCTCTGTTAAGATCTAGAACAATTCTATAATATTCCATAATTCTGTCACTATCAACTGAGGGTCTTGGCCTTGGAGTCAGGATCAAATCTCCTGGTCCTTGATAGCAAAACCTAATGGCCCTGTTTACACTGGATTTTACATTGGTCTTGACAGAGACAGAATTGTCCCACCAGTGCCTCATTTATCATGGTGGTTATATTGTTATGGTAAGATGTAGTATTTCTGGTTTTTTGCAGAGTGAGGTGTGTGTGAGCAGATATTTAAAATGCCAGAAAAATAGCAAGTTTCTGTTTCCCAGGGTCCCTGCATGTTTGTGTAAAGCATTTGTGGACAGTGTGAGGGACAATCCAGCACAGACCATGAACTTTTAGAAGTTTATCACCTCTTGGAACAGAAAAAACAATGTGGGAGGTAATTTTGTCTTTACATTCCTTGATTCTGATTTGTATAGTCATCTTTGTCTAATTCCCACAACAAAACTTCAATGCTATGATTATAATCACTCCACATTGACATTAATGTCAAATTAGGGAGGAATTCGTTGTGGTGTGCCCAGAACTGAACATCATGGTTGCATGCTTCATCATCCAGACTGTGAGAAGGAGTGTCACATTTAAAAATAGGGGCAGATAAAATGGTTGGAAAAGACAGCATGTAACTCTGGGAAGAAAACAGGGCTGCAGGCTAAAGGTACCCTCTGAATTAAACAAGTTGGTTCCATGCTGCTGACCTATCTGCAAATGTAATTGTGCCAAGCATTAGAAAAACAAAAGAAACCACCAGAGAAAATAGCATTCATCTGCCATCTAATACTGTTTAGGACATGGGAAGAGGTCATCTGCTTTCACTTCACCATTACTGGTTTGTAACCATTGAGGAATCTTTAAAGATCTGGCTGAAAGCCAGTTTTCCAACAAAATGAGAAATGAGGGCAATTAAAAAATGGAAGCCAATGATTGTCTGTATATTAAAAATCAAAGGAAATTGAGAACCTTGTCTTTGAACAATAAGAAATATTTTGGCCCAGAGTGTGGTATTTAGCTTGGTGGAGACAAAAAGCCACTTCATCAATATTAGCTCAGTGCAGTGCTTTTGGCAAAGACCTAACAAGTTATCAGCTGTTATCCTCTGTGGAGCTGGGGGAAAGGAGACATTCCTCTCAGGACACAAATTCATTTCTACATTGCCATAATACAGGTCCTCTGTTTCTGATCTGTTTTCCATCGTTTCTCCTATTGACTGGTTAGAAATTGAGACGTGTGTAATAAGATAAAACATGTCATTGGACTTCAGGCCTTTTCACCAGTTGCTTCAACAATTTGGATTCTGAGACTGGTTCTTAGAGGCACATTTTTGTGCTGACACATGTATATAAATGACCCTTATCACTGGAGAGAAGGGGGTTACAAACAGCTCTTTAAAAATCTGGCCACACACTCATTATATTCACTGTACTTGGCATCATGTCACTTGTGATCTAGTGGGCTCCATTCAACTTCCATCCTAAGGCCTCTGCTCAGAGAGTCACTGTGATTGTTTTTAATGCTGTGGCAGGAACAGATGGCAAACATATTTTAAAGCACTAAAAATATGGAAGGGCAGTAGAAATCTACATGGCAGACATCTATTAAATACCCACAGCTGTGACCAATTTTTTTTTTAAAATAATAATAATAGATATAATAGATGCAAGCCCAGTCCCTAAAAGGAAAATCTCCCTTGAAATCAGCTGGCATTTTGGATTTGCCTGGGTTACAGCAAAGGACAGGATAAACTTCCTCTTGTTGTTTCCAGTTTGTTTCAGTCATACTAATGAAAAGGAGCAAGTGAGTGTGGGGAGGGACAGCTGAACCCCGACTCACTGTGGCAGAGCAGCACGCAGAGGGCAGCCCCTATAGATCACTGTCTCACGGGCGTTGTGTTTCGTCACCCTGAATGGGCTCCCATCACAAGATTGTTACAGCCTCCGCAGATGTTTCGAGTTTCTGCCCGTCTATCACGCTCCGGGAGGATGATTTCCCTGGGAAGATGCCCCGTGGCTCCGGCAGCGATCTGTGCGCGGAGCTGTCAGCCTGAAAAGGCTAACGCCCATCCGCCCTGTCACATGCTGTAATCTCACAAGTGCCAAGGCAGAAACCTACAGAAAGAGTGCAGGATACTTCTTAATGAGAGGCTTGTCACAGGCTAATGACAAAGCTGAAGAAGGAGCTTCAAGGCCAGAGTTTGGTTCTTAAATTTTGATGAGGAGCTGTTTTCTAGGAGCGTAAGGAAGGGCATTAAGAAAGAGGAGCACTGTGCCAGTGAGAGAAAGGTTATTCTCAGCTAAGAGGGTGTAGGGGGTGCTGCTCCTGTTCTCCCCAGTGCTGGCAACTGGTGGCTGGTGACTCATTTCTCAGTGACATCAGCACCCAGGCAAGCCCATCTACCCTCCCCGTGGTTTTGGCCCTAGGGGTGCCAGCCTTCCTGCCCATTGCTGCCAGGGCAGTGGTGCAAAAGCAGCACAGCCTGGGACATGGGGCAGGTCAGTCAGCCCCAGGATTTGGGGTAGGCAGGGTGCTTCCCACAGGGGTTAGGAGGCAGGCATTGTCTCCTAAGAATCTTAATACTAATGAGCTGGGAGTTCTCATTCCTCCATAGCACACATAGTGCTCTGCTTGGCTTGTTCAGCCCTAAGAAGTCCTCCAATGCAATATTCCCACAGCAGTGCTTACTCCTGGTTGTGTAGCAGGCAACATCAAGAGGAGATCTTCTGACTGTGACTTCCTACTGAGAGCTCACAGCACTCAGGTTATTTGGGTGTGGGAGGAATGGCTGTATCCAAATTCTGTCCTCCCAAAGCAGGACAGAGGGGTAACTGCCTTGACAGCCAGTGTACTGCCCCAGGATGATGTAGACCACCGGGAAACTTCAGTGGAGTAACACATCTGTAATTTTACGGGGTCTAATGCATGAGGTGTTTGATGCAGGTCTGATATGGTCTAATGCATCTGTGTCCTCAGAGAGGCCTGTGCTGGAAAAGGTTTTGGAAATGATCCCGTGGACACCTTTGATTTGATGTGAATTGTCACCCAGATCAGCCCCATAGTGCCTGAAGGCAGTGACTTCCCCCACTAGCAGGGTTGATGCCCAAAAGTCCACCCCACTGTGCTGAAGGCAGCACTTGGGCAAGGAGTGGAAGATGTGGACCCCCTCTGTGTTACCCCAGCAGTGCTCAGGACACTGCTGCAGGCTGCACTATACCTGCCACAGGTGTGCCATGGCTGTCTGAGGGTTTGGACCTTCTAAAGTAAAACTCCCTGATTTTGTGGGGCAATATTCCATGTGTTTGTGTTAGTACTCTTAAAAACTGAAGCATCAAAAAAATTTTGAAATTCTGGCCTTTTTGGTCTTTAATGTCGCATTCAGAGGTCCCTTCATGTTACATATTCTTCACAGGGAACCAACAGACATTTTAAATTAATTTCCCCTGTAGGAAATCAAGTCAGGAATACTTTTTCTTTCTTTTTTTTTTTTTTTTTTCTGTGAAAAAAGTTTGAGGACAGGATACAAAGAGGAGGGAGCCTTCAAGGGGAAAATGTTCTGAGTTTGGTGTGCCAGACTGGAGCTTTCAACTGCAGCTGCCTGTTGCTCACAGACACAAACACACACACACACATATATGCATGCATCTCAGGCTTGATTTAGTTTGGCTCAGCCAGTAGATCCCAACATGTACTTGAGGAACCCTCCCCAAACAAAAACAAGCTCTTATCAAAGCAGAAAGCAGAACGCCTAGCCCAGGAAAAACTGTACAGCTATTAACAAGTTATTTATAAGCAGCCTGAGCTAAAAGCTAACATGTGGCTGGCTTTGGCCCAGGGATGCTTGCTGGTCTTGGGCAAGGACTAGCATGAGCTACACCTCATCATCCTCCCCTGTCTGGGGGAGGAGGCTCACTGTGCCTGGTGACACAGTGGGTGATGGCAGGCAGGACAGGCAGACTGCTGGTGCTCTGTGTGTGGAAGGTGGATGGAAGGCTGTGACTCCCAGCAGGGCTAACAGGAGCCATACTCAGAAACACAGCGGGTTGAAGTGATATAATTAATAGGTGTCTTCAAATATAATTATTATGGGTGCAACTCCGCATCTTCAGTGGTATAATGTTAAAATGAAAAAGTAATTATAATAGAGATGCACTAATCTAGCCAAAGGCAAAATATAAACAATTTATGTTACAGCTATTTCCAGTACAAGATTTTCTTCTACCTTTAGGCTCTGTTCTGCAAACACTTGACATAAGTATTTAATTTTGCATAGATATATAGTTCCACTGAATTTGGTGAGGTGTTTAAAATGAGCAAGTAAGACATTGGCTACACTAAGAATACCTTGCTGTACATGAACACAAAATCATGGGCAGGTAATGTTGCTTTACTGCTGATACAGCTGTGGTGGAATAAAGCATTTAGCATCAAAATGCCAGTAGAGTAAATGCACCCCTGAAAGCCAGACAAGCTCAGTCGCAAAGGCAACTATTTCTGGCAGAAGTTTATCTAAGCTATGGGGAAAATCTTAGATATTCTGGTGCCCATTGTTTTGTCCTTTTGCTTGAGGGTTTAAAGGCAGGAGGCGATGTTATTCACTTCTTCTCTTGTCCCCTTGCTATGGCCCTGACTATGATGCTTCAGAGCTGCTCCTCACAGCTCTGACCATACAGGAAAGCAGTCTAGGGTCTGAAGTCAAGGCTTTGTCTATATACAGATGACCCCTTCATCTCACTACACAAAGAAAACAAAAGACTGTGTAGACAATTTTAACTGTATAGCCTTTACTGAAATTTGAGATAGTCACTCTCTGGGTTCAGCTTATCTTTATCACTGATTTTTAGGGTGGAAATTTTTGCATCTGATTCTGATCTATGCAGTTCATAGTGTGAATGAGCCTTGTAGTTTCCTCCCATGCAGTCACACCAAGACTCTTTACATTTAGAGTATATGAAACCCTCACAGCATCTTAACATAAGCTTGGTTTCCGTGCTGATGGATTGCGTGCCACTTATCGCTTCAATAATGAAATGGTGTCTGCATCTTAGAAATGTCATAACTGAACTCAGACATATTCTTCAGATTGTGATATTGCCTCTTCTTCAGCTGCAGTGTTCAGCATTTACATAGCACTGTCTTTTTTCCTGCCAGTGAACCCATTGGGAACAGCATGTGGGTAGCGTAGCCAAGACAGCGCTCAGAGACTTTAAACAGCATGGCTGAAGTCCAGGCCCTGTTGAAGACATGGCAGCACTCCCACTGACTTCAGCAGAATCAGGATTTCACGGCTGGTGTGTGAAAAAGTTTTCCCAACACCCAGTATCTACAGATTTAATTTACGGTACAGCTTGAAAAAAGGCATAAAAATACTTGGCTCAGATAAGGTGCTTAAAAATAAACTTAATTGAAGACAAGATGAATCTCGCTTGTCTCTTCATTCAGGGTCAAAAGGCATGAATTTCATTCACTAAATTATCAACACTTAAAACTTTTTCTGCATGATTAGACTATTACTAAGAGTCAGGACAGCAGAGATCCTCCCACTGCATTGACCTGTGAACTTTGTTAAATCTTTTGACAGGGGTCATTGTCTATACCATGATAGTGAATGACTTTCCAAAATGGAGCCATTCTTTCAGTTGTAACATGAAGCTGGTGCTCTTTTCTTATGGCTTGAAAAAGTTAATTTACATTGATGACATTTCTTGTCAATTTATGTGCCATCTGAATTTGCTGATTAGTCACAAATGATGTGCTGCTTGCAGACTGCTGTTATTGCACCTTTACAAAAAAAAACTTCAGATACCTCAAATACTTTCAGAATTAGAAATAACTCCTTTTCTTCTGCAAAATCTTTGTGAGATTTTAATCAGAAACTAATACTTAAAGAATGTGTTTACCACATGAACTCTCTGCAGGGTCTAAGTGGGAAGTGGCAAGTAAGTTCTAGGAAGAACCCATTTATACCTTTCCTCAGTAGAAGTACTCCACATTTCTAAATGTCTTGCTATAGCTTACATCTGTTGCATCATTAATGGACGTGTAGCTCTTCAGGATTCCCAAGTTATAGTTTCCAAGTCCTTTAGTCTGAGCTGAGAATTTGTAAGCCATGTCCTCATTCTCAAAGTCTTTCCCTACTTCCAGTTTCCTTTCTTCTGTGATATATGTTTCTAATTTCCTGGAAGTGTCTTGCACCTCTGAGGTCAGTCACACTTGAAATTGAACTTCTTTGGGATTCAAGGATCCTTCAGTAAAATTGCCCAGTTACTGTCCTCCATACCAAACTTCCTTAAAACACTTTTTTCCAGTGGTTCATACAAGAGAAAAACTGGCACTGATTAGGTGACTGATCTGCTGGGGCCATTTCCTCCTGTGATGGTCTCAGTGGTCTCTTTTGTCACTTGTGCCTCACTTTGAACCCTGAAGATGCTCATGTTCTTCAAACATAAAAACAATGTACTTTTAGCACTCATTTTAGCTCTCTGATGATTTAAATGTGTTGTTCTTACAAGCTGAGACTTTAAGGCAGTCTTAGTAAGGCAAATTCTGCTCTTATAAATATATATGGCTGAAATGTGAGAAAATTTATAGCTTTTCCAAGGTGTGAAGGCTGTTCTAGGGTACTAGCAACTCTCCCCTCAAACAAAAGGATGGGTTACAGCCAACCATGCTTTTTGGATAATTTAGTGAATGTTCATGGTTACTTATCCAGGGATTTCTGGCAGATTAGTAATGAATTATTATGATCTCTTTCTTTGACAGTTCAGCTGTATACAGGACTTACCAGTATTATTTTGTAGATGGCCTAATTTAAATTATGAATGATTGCTATGTATTATTGAAGACTTCTCTGTCTTATATTGTTATTGCTGACACAAGTAATAACTGACCGTTTTTCTGATTAATGACATCAGGGAAAAAGAGGTTGTGGCTGGACTGCATGTGGCCTGCCAACAGTTTGTAACAACATACATGGCAGAATATTTACTGACCCAGACTAAATCAGCTTGGGAGGCTGAGGGTTTTCTCCTGCCCTCCAAGTCTTCACAACTTTGGGGAAATATTTCTCTGTAAGGACTGGGGAGGTAGAAATTTCTTCCCCCTGGTGCACACAGAAGCCCAGCATGACCCACAGCATTTCTGGATAACTCATATCCCTGATTAGGCTGCCATGGGACACAGCAGCACCTCAGCTCAGCTGCACTCTGTGGTGACAATCATCTCTCCTGGATCTCTGACCTACAGGGTGTGTGTCTAATGAAAATATGAGCAGTTTTGGTGATAAGGTCAAGAAGTTTTCTTTCCTAAGGGAATAAGAACCTGGGGAGATAAAGTCTCTGTTATAATAAGCTAAATAAGTAAAAAATCTTCCCTCAGAAACCCTGTAAAAGAGGTTCATGCTTGTGAAGCATCATGTAGGTCTTATCATTAGTAAACCTATGAATTATAAGTTAGTGGTCCTGTGCCTTGGCTGTATCAACAAATGCTAGTAAATTTAGGCATGCCCTGGGATGGGTGTCTGGGCTCTGAAATGCACATTTTGGTTAGTGAGTTGTTAAAATGGTCCATTCCCCCCTTGGTTACATGCTCTCAGTGCCAGTGTATTGGTACACAAGTATATATTTTTAATTAGGATCATTCCTGTGGCTTTCAGCCCTGGCTACAGGTAGACACTGAGGTGTAGGAGAGAAACCAACATTTCTTGTATTCATTTGGGACTACTGGGTCACCCTGCACATCCAGCTCCAATCCTTTACCTCTGATTCTGAACACTGGATAGGGATTTTTTTTCCTCCCCTGTAGGCACCTTTACTCTTCAGCTCTGCTTAAACTGGTATCTTGTCATAGAATGACAGGATACCTCAAAATTAAGGGTAATATAAGAGTCCCTGGTGAGGCCAGCAGGGAGCCTGTAGGGCACAAGGACATGCACCAGTATCATCCACAAAGTGAAGGGAACATCAGCTCACAATTTCCTGGAGAACCAACAGGACTGGGGCTGAAGTGTTTTGGTTCAAGGCCAGAAGCAGGCAAGCAAAACACAAGAGGATCTTGGCTGAAAGTGATGGAAATTACACCTGTTAGGGAACACAGGCCCCACCAATCTGTATTGAGTAATGCTTTCAAATCTTGATGGTTTTGGATGTGATTAATAAACTTAATGCCAAAATCAAAACTGATGACATCCAGACCAATCTGATGTTAGTTCTCCTTTCTTATCAACTTCCTCTGTTGTTTCTTAAGTTCTTTTTTGGTCTTTTGGACTCAAATAAAACACCCAGATATGTTTCTCAGTTAAAATTGTCTCATTTCTTTAGGAAAGCTCAGAGAACTAAACATTTTTACATGGCTTTAATGTACAATAATTAGTCAGATTAACTTCATTCAAAATTGAACTGATGTCCAGATTTTCATATGGATATCAGTAACATTTCTGTCAAAGTTGTTCTGAAAATTAGACAAATATTTTTTCTCAGAATTTAATAAAGATTATGCTGGGCAGGAGTGAAAATTTGATGGATAACTAGAATGGACAAATAAATGTGGAAATTATTGTATTTCAACTGTAAAAACAATCTCAGTAAATATAAATCAGTAAATATATGATAGGAAACAATTTCCATTTCAGAATATAGAGGGAATTGGAATATTGAATAACAGATCCAGTAATAGGGACACTAAATGAATCTACTAATGGGATAACTGGAATGCACAAAAAAGTTTAAAAAGGCAATTTTTGTGTGATTTTGGGAGGCATTTTGAAGAACTAAAGAAGAAATGGGAGGTGATTGAGATGCAACATGAGTTTGCAAGAGGATTAGTTGTGCAAATTCACTGACAACTTAATTTTTAGACAGAAATTTAATTTTAATTAAAGATTAGATCTATCTACTTATAATAATACACTGATTATGCACAAAACTATGCAAATTTGAGGCAAACTGGCCCTAAAGAAAAATAAAAATAAGACTAAAACTCCCAAACTTGTTAAAACAGCTGTTTACAGATAGCCCTATTTAGGCCATAGTTTTCCTTAAATAATGGTCTTCAAACAGTCATTTATTTTAGTTTATTTAGTTAAAGTAGTTTAATTAACTAAATTGAAATTGCTTGCAATCATAATTTTGGAGTTTTTACCAAAACCAAAGGAGAACAGAATGAATGGAATAAGAACTGTAGAAATAAAAATGAGATTAAATATAATAGTACAAATGATGTATTTTTAAGGATTTATGATATTAATTTCTCTATCAGACAGGCACTTCTCAGCTGAAAATTGCAGACATGGAGAAAGGTTTATTTCCATTTGCTGATTAGAGAATGACCTACGAACAAGCAACAGGTTGGGCTAAGGCAAAGACAAATGTGATCTCAGGGAAGGTGTTTCTAGCAGAAACAAGGACATTCTACAATATTATTGCAAAATTTTTTGAATACTTCATCTGTCTCACTGGGCAGTTACCTCTTCCTTCTTTTCGTTTGCATCTCGTTCAGAGAGGGGCCCCCAAGGTGCTCCTGGGAGAGACCCCAGGCTGGTTTCAAAGCCTGGCAGGGGGAGGATGTGCTCCTCCTGAGCAGAGACAGCCAAGGAGGGGCAGAGGGACAGTGGAAGAACAGCCTTGGCACAGGGAGAAATGGGTATGAAATGACTGTGAGCAAGTTCTAGCTGGAAATAGGAGAGGGTTTCTAAGGCCTGGAGGGGTGTGCTGCAGGGCTGCTCTCCAGGAGAAGAGCTGCAGCCAAGACTGATTCATTTCAGGGTAGAATTTCTTGCCTCTATTATCTGTACTATGTAATTTCCTTTAGCAGCAGGGATGAAATTCATGGTGCAGGATGCTTTTTTTAGTATTTCCTTTACTCTAAGAGTATGTGAGATGCTTCCATTAGAATATTATTTTGGCATCAAATGTACTTTAATTTTAATTATTTTAAATATTGCTATTTATCAAAAGGGTCAAATTCTGATATTTGGAAAAAAGATAATTTTAGCAAATATGCATTTAGCTTCCAATTCTAATTATCATGCTCCAAAACAGATATTAGACCTCTTCAAAGAAGAGGCCATTCAGATATTTTGAAGAAGGGCAAATGCTCATTTTGCTGATACCTCTTTTCCCTTAGTCTTCAGATATCTGAACTGCTTTGGTTACTTTTTTTTCCTCAAAATTTTCAGGTTTCTTATGACATCTGACATGGGAAATATTTGCTTTAGGCATTGAAACCTGTTTAAGCCATAAAAAAAAAAAAATTCTTGGAATAGATGACATTAATCATATATGGTATTTCCAAATCCTTCCTTTAATGCACTTATCTATATCTATGGATATAACTGTTTGATGATATTTTTAAAGATATTCTTTATATAAAAGTACCAAGAATCCTTGAACAGTGTTCAGATAAAGAGAAACACACTAACTACAGGAATGTTGTTTCAGAATTGGAAAGTTCTTAAGCCACTTTATACACTAAAGCTCCTGAGAAGACTTTACGGAGGACTTAGAGTTTTACTGGATGGTAGATAGATATTTCTTTAGAAATAGCTATATTTAAATAATTAAACATACCCAGGATTTATTTTTAAAAGCACAAATGAACAAAATAACACACCCTTTTTGGTACTTCAATATAAAGAATATCCTTAAAAATATCATCTAACAGTTATATC
>VYXD01013293.1:473303-510431 GCA_013397195.1 Hylia prasina | reverse complement strand
GTCTCCTCACTCCTCACCCCAGTGGAAGCCCCATTCCCCCCAGGATAGTCTTGCTCAGTTCGCTCCACCTCCCCAGGACAGCCTCTATCCCCTCTTCCCCCCAGAACAGCATTTCCCTGTCCCCAGTTGGAGTATCCTTTCCTGCTCACCTCCATCACTCCCTGAGAGCCTTTCCCATTCCCGCTGGGGCAGCCCCAACCAGCTTCCTCTGTACCCTGGGACAGCCCTTCCAGGTCCCCTCCACCTCTGCTGCGATGGCCTTTCCCGGCCTCTGCAGTGACTTCCCAGTGCCACCGCTTTGCCCGTCCCGCAGCAGAGGCACCAAGCTCTGTACTTTCCCAGCCCCAGCAGGCTCCGGGTTGCCCATCCTTTGCTTCTTCATTACTCTGCCCACAGCGGGCTGAGACAGTGCCTGTTCTCATGTCTGCAGGGTGGCACGGACAAGCAGCACCCGCTGCTGGGACATTCCCACAGCCAGCACTCCGCAGCGCCAGAGCCAGCCAGGTAATTTCCATAGCTCCTGGAAACATTCTGTTCCCAGTTCCCAGGCCCCGACAGAGAGGAAATGCATAAAGAAAACTCATTGTGTGGCTCAGGTCAGTGTTAGTGGCCCTGCGAGTGACAGGTGCCTGTAGGAATTTGACCCTGGGTGTTGCTGCATGTCAGAGAGGCAGGGTGGTGGCTGTCCCTGGCTACAGACAGTGGCCCAATGCCACAAAGCTCCTGGTCCTGGATGGAGGTCAGCCCAGGTGGCATTTGGGATCAAAAGGCAGTTTCAGCATCAACACCCACTTCCCAAATTCATCTGGGGTTTCCACTCACAAGGAGGGGTTTGGGCAGCAACAGGACAGGCTCAGCCACGGACCAGACACAATGGTTGACCCACGGTCAGCAGGGAGCTGTCACTTTCCTTTGCAGGGAATTCCAGCTTTTTAGTATAAACTATTTAGTATAAACTATTCAAAACCTGGGAAGCTGCCTTGGAAATGTATATGTTTTTAATATTTACAATGAGGTGTTTTCTACTCTTTTGCTACAACTTGTAGTTCTCAAATAAAACATTGCAATTCCAATAAGGACCATTTTGACTCAATTTTACCCACTCCTTGTTTCCCAGTTAATACCTATTAACTGGGAGCAAACTTTTCCCAAGGGTTTCTGAGGATGTACAGCTGATGGATGTACAGCTACTTCTGCTCCCTCATGGCTCCTGCACCCCCTCAGTCAGTGACTGCCCCACAGGTCAGCTGCCAACCTCCAGGCAGGGAACAGGGGCTGCTGTGGGATTTCTTGAGCACTCATGGCCTCTGTCCCCCCAGGAGCTGTTGCCATGCTCAGATCAGTAGCTCCAGTGAGGTGCTTCTTCCAAACCTAAATGTGCAGTTTAACATGGGAGGGGAAATTGGTGCCTGTCAAGAGCTCCCGGGAGCTGGGGTAGCAGCAAGTGTGAGCTTGGAGCTGTGAGCCCAGGAGGCCTCAGGAGCTGCCTCAGGAGCACTGTGTGGCCAGGAACGTGCTTGGGGACCTGCTGGAATGTGTCACAAGCAGCAGGGCACTGCCTGAAGATTTAAGCCAAAACCCACTTTCCCAGCTGCATGCACTGCCAAATACTGTCACAATCCAAGAGCCTGTAGGGACCTGAAGTAGGACAGCATCCTCCAGCACAAAGTGTGATCAAACTCCCCAGCTTTGCTCCTCCCTTGGGATGCTGTGGGGACAGACTCTTCTGAGCCGGGCTTCCTGCAGCACAGCCTCATAGGCCAACCCCAGACTTACCCAGAGTATCCTTATTCACCCAGGGCCTGGGCATTACACCATACAGGGTGATGCATAAATAAATATCCTATAATGCCTCCACCACCAGAGCAGGGCACATGCTTTTGTTCCAAGGCAGATCTCATTTCCCCATGCCACATCCCACAGCACATCACCTCTAAAGAGGGTGGTCTGGAGCACAGCCCCTGCCTGGTGCCCAGCAGCCCCTCAGCACCTCTGAGCAAAGGGCCAATGAACAGTCCAGCAGCACCAGAAGGGTGAGAGGTGCCCATTGCCCCAGATTGTGCCAGGTCAGCTGCTGGGGCCAGGAGAGGTGGGGGAAAGGGGCTCATGGTGAGGGTAGTTAAAGCCATCTCTGGTGCTGGCCTGACTGAGCTGGGGCTTGTAAGCAGCTGCTGTTAGGCCAGCAGCCGTGAGCTGAGGCAACATGTGCAAAAATGAGGAAGTGACAATTGCTCCATTTCCCTCTCCCCTGAGTGAGTGCACCCATTTCCTTTATTTTTGCAGAGAAATAGCCCAATCCTCCAAAACAACAAAGTAGCTCCAACCACAGCTTCCCTTTCAAGCTAAATAATCAGTTCCCTTACTGAAACCTGCTTTTGGATGGGTGAAGAGCTGCAGCCCCGGCACCCCGGCAAGAGATGATTACCCCTGGGCCAAGGACAGGCTCCTGGCCCTGAAGGTGAAGGGCTCAGAGAACCATCTTGGGGCTCAGTGATTAGACTTACACGAATCTCCTGTGGTCTCCCAAGGAGCCAAGGCCCAGGCTGCACACAGCAAGCCCTCACAGCCTCTGAATGTGATGGTGTTCACACCACGTGGACATAGGTCCACCATGACTTCCAAGCATCCAGGAAGAAACCACAGCCAGGAGTGGCCTGGGGCCACCACTGCTCACTGCCAGCCACCTATGCAGCATCAGGAGAGCTCCAGGTGCTATTATGGCTGAGGGAGCAAGTGTGCTTGGGCCTTGCACATAGGGAAATGCAGATATATTGCAACAGCAAAAGAAAAATAACTGCTGAAAATGGGAGAAAAAAAGCCCCCAGTCATCAAGAACCAAGATGTTTTTTCACACTGAATTTGGCCGTGTAAGGCACATTATCTGCCGCTGCTACAGCAGCAAAAATATCTGGCAATGAATAACTTACTGATTCAGTATAGTAGATAGCAGGGGCTGAACTGCAGCAGGAAGCAGAGAACAGACATTACAGCAGGCATTACAGGAACAGCCAATCTGAAGAGCACTACAGCCCTTTCAACAGATCCAGTTTTACAGCATGTAACTGCAAAGTTCCATTTCCAACAAACATGTGAAGGCCCATCAGTGTAGCAGAATCAAGACTGTAATTTTAATGTGGCTGTCTAGGCTAATTCACTTGAGGGCAAACACAAAACCAACACCATCCACAGGATATTTAATGCAGTCTGCTTTTAAGCATGAATTTCACAACGTGGAACTAGCCACCCTGAGATGTCACACTCTCCTATTATTCCAGCTACACCTTGGTATGAGCACAGCCAGTTTGCAATGCTGTGGCAGAGAGATGCCACATGCCACTCCTGATCCATGTATAAACCCCATTCACAACCCCTCAAATGCTGCTCAGCCTTTCTGTGCAACCCATACCCATAGGAGCTTCTGCACCTACAAATGGGCAGGAATCCACTCCTTGTTCCTGGTCTCCTCAGTGACCCAAACTGCAGGCCAGGGTCTGACCATCTGCCTCTGTACCTAACAGAGAGGTTCTATACTTAATGGAGACAAGCATTTCACTGTGAAATAAATAATCAGTATTTGAAATTATCTAAGAACTTGGTTCATATTTAGTCAGTTCAGTTCTTAAAAGAAAATTCTGAAAGCACGAAAACTTGACTCCTTTAACATTAATTCACATGTACTTGAAAATAATTTTTTGCTTAAAGAAAAAAACATAGCCTTCAAGTATTTCTGGACTAAAAAGGTAAAAATTACGAATTTTTGAGTCATGATTCCTAGCAATGCCATGTTGATCCATTTAGTTTTACAAGGTGCACTATAAAACTCAGTCCCTCAGGAAGGGTCACAGTCAGAGACACGAGTTTTGGAAGTGGCAGAGAAAACCACACAAAAGGAAGATCTCCACCAAGACAAACAGCACCCAACACCCCAGACCTTAGAGAAGGCTGCAGACACTCCTCAAGTTGCTGAATAAGACTCTCTATGGATGTTCCCTCAGTAAAACATCACCTGACTATATCAAATGCCAACACTGCCAAGTGTTACACAGGCTGTCTTGTACTCAGGTGTGGCACAAGAAGCGCACCACGTTTGGCTACACCTGCTTCCTCCTAAAGGGTGCACAGTGCTTGTCCAGGCTGGATCACACCACACAAAGGCTCATCCCACACAAAGGTCAGCTACATGCAGCAACCACAGCACTGAGTACAGGCTACGTATGGTTAAAATTGCTTTTCCTTTCTAGGCCAATTATGAAAACTAAAGCCAAAAGTTTTAAAGAATGGGAGGAAAACACCAAACAAAAGCCTCAGTGTGACTATCAGAAGTACCACTTCTGTCCATCAGAATGGCACTATCATCCTGGTGGATGATGCAGGACTGTCTCTGGCCACTGCATCATGATCATCAACTCTCTGGAGTCACACACAGCAGCTGCCCTGATTCCCACTCTCCTGAGGGTCCAGCCTGGCCAGCAATAAACCTCGGGGGAAATCAGGGAGAGGACAAAGGTAAAAGACAAAACATGCTCTTATTCCTTGGGGGNAACTACCCAGTGCAATACAACAAGCAGCTATAAAACAAATCTGATCCCTTCCCTCTGCTAGCTGCAGAACAGGGCAAGCCCAAAACCTGCAGAAGAAAAGCCTGAGCAAAAGCAGCAAGGTAAATCCCATTCTGCAAAGTGTAAGAAGTGAAGGAGGAAATGGGGTCCTCCTAAGGAACGCTGGTTTTAACAAGATCACAAAGTTAATTGAACTTGTGCATCAGTTTAAATTCAAGTTAGAGAACCTCTAAAATTCTGTGTCACGCCTCAGTATACATATGGTTGTGTCCCCTCTTCTGCAAACTACAGACTCAAGTTTGACAAGCTGCAGCCAAGTCCAGTTCAGCCTTTTAGAAAGGCTTACCCCACTTAAGAAACAGACACAGCTGTACAGAAATGAATTTAAATGCACAGCTCTCTTAAAAATAGAAACATATCTTTAAGAAATTATCTCCATTTTCCCAGTTTCCAGTAACCAGTCCACAGCTCACTGAGCACAGCCAGATCACTATCACCTTGGTGGTGATTGGAATGTTCAGAAGAAATCAGATGCCTTTCTTCTTTTGGGAAGCTGCAGTAAATTGTCCGTGATGGATGTAGTATCCTGAGATACTGGTGTCTGAGATACTGTCCTAGACTGTGGGGTGCTCTGGGGGGTCTGAGGCCCACTGGCCAGGGTCTTGTAACCAGGAGTTCCTGTGTGGGCTGGAGAGGGTGTGTAGCTGGCTCGCAGGGCTTTGTCGGTGTATTTACTTGCAGTCCTGTTTACAAGTCTTTGCAAAGCTGGTGACATTGCTGGGCTTAGTCCTTTTGGAGTAAGGCTGAAATAGAATAATCAGTTTTATGAGATTTTACAGTAAAAAATCTGCCTTTATCAGGAAAAGCAATATTGCCTCCCTACATCAGTTCCCCCCACAGAGGAGACCCGCTGCCTGCAGAAGTCATTCTGCCTGCAGGTAAATGCAGCTTGTCTCTCTACAAAAACAAGTGACAGAAAAATCTCCTACATCGCTCCCACCCCTGAGCGGCACTGCCTGACATTTCCTTTGAGCCCATTCTGTCCTTCCCATGACCCCCCAGGCAACTCTTATCATGTCTCCTCTTTGCAATGAGGCAAGACACTGATCCAGAGGCATCACTGGGTGGCTCTAGGGCAGAGCAGTAATGTGGACAGAGTGTCAGGGACAGCCAACAGCCACTTTCCCCCAGGAATTAAGTTTTTTAAATTCTACATTTTTAATTTCTGAAAACTTTCAGTCCAAATGTACCTCTTTCTGTTTCCAGTGTGCTTCCTTACCATCATTCCTCTCTTTCCATATGTGCTGATTTACATCTCATCAGGTAACACCCACCCCCAGTTCTGCTGTCAAAACAGAAGTATCACCTGGCCAAGTTTTCCGTCACTTTTCGAAGTGCCTCCTGCTTCTTCGCTCGGTTTTTAGCTGCCACTTCATTGGCCATCTTGAGTCCTAACCTCTCACGGCGCCCAGGCTCCAGGATCTATAAATGCATCACACAGTTCACTTGTCAAGGCACTCAAGAGCGCTGAAAAAATGAGTCAAAGCACCTCCAAAGCTGGATTCCAATGTACAGGGATCTAAAGCAGGGAGAAGTGGGGTCAGCCTGCACCTCTCTGCTTCTGTGTAAAAGCCAGAGAGGACACAGGCACCTTCAACCTGCCTTAGCAAGTAACAAAAATTGTAAAACCAGTCCAGTCAAGGAACCAGCCATTACCTCTGGCATTTCCTCCTGCTGTTTCTCCTAGACAAACAATGTCACCTGTGTCTTGCCTGGCCTGTAGCCAGCCAGCTCTCAGGCATACACAGACATTGCTAAACAGCAGGAGAACCAGTCAAGACCTTTGGAGTCTGACAAAACAGAGGCACATACATCAAATTACACCTTTCTTAAACTAAGAGTGTCACACAGCTCACATTCAAAGACACCAGCAGGAGACAAGTAGCACACAGAATTAGGTGCCATTAGAAAAGCCAGAATGTCTTTTCTACTCTCAATTGATACACCTGCCTCAGGCTGCAACAGCCAGAAAATAAAGACAGAGGGAAATGCTAAAACTTCCAACTATTCACATATTAAAATCAGAAAAATTGAGCGTGTCTTCAGCTTCCTCTGAAAGCCCCTCTGTCTGGGCCCACCACCAAATGTAGAATCTCATTCTCCTGCCAGCAGTGTGTATTCCACCTCAGGTAGCTCCACCAAGAAGATTTCATGTGGATCCATGCTCACCTCCACCCTCCAAGCACAAACTAGATTATTAGTTTCAAGGACTGAGAACACCACCCAGCGATGTGTCACACTCCATGTTACTCTACTGCTTACCCACCTGCCTTTCCCTTCTTAGTTCTTCCCCCCAGAAAAGAATGTTATGCTGACATGAAATACCTTGAAAGCTGGTCCAGGTGTTCTGTCCACATATGGTCTTTCTGACCCTTCCAGACGCAAAGGGGTGCTTTCAATTTCACCCCATGTCATAAAAGGGGACTCATTCACACCTAAAAATAAATTCAGCAAGTTATGCCCATGCAAGACATTTGACAAATTTGACTATTCATTCACCACACACCCCCCAAACAAAAAAAAAAAAAAAAAAAAAGGAGGGGGAGAGAAGCAGAAAATTTATCGACAAAGGAGCCCCTCCACCACAGAGGAAATCACAGCCAATGTGAATAGTAACATGTGGTTCCTATTAAAAGGGATTGCCTGTTGCTGTGTCACCCTCTCGGTTACAACAACCAAGCACCACCCTTTCCATGTCTTTATTTTTCCATTAGCTAAGCTTTTGATTTGTGATGCTTTCATTTTTCCCTCTACAGTACTAGTCCTCCCCTCTGTTGCTGTATGAAAACTCCTTCAACACGAGAAGCTCTTTGAGTAGGAAAACAGGCAGAGGACTTAAGGAACATGTAATAGCCAAACGTACCCTCCAATTACCTCAGGGACAGCCTGTACCAAACAGTGACTGCACTTGTCTAACAGGTGTAGAAAGGATTCTAAGAGCCCGATCAGTCTCTGGTTGGAAAATCCCACTGTCCAGGGTTTGGAAAAGGCATTTATGATGGAGAAAGGAGGTGCTCAAAACGCCACCTACAGGTTTTCCAAGGGAAAGCCCCAGTATGTTCAGGTGTTGGCATAACCACATAAAGCAGAGGGAAACAGCATGGCTGGTGCAGAACAGCTACAAATTCAGATACCATGTTTCAACTCAAGAAAATAATCTGGTTGTTCTAACTGAAAGTACCCCACAGCTAGACCATTTCTGAGCAACGGCACAGCGACTTGCTCAGAGTCTCTTGGCGCAGCGTGATTTCTCCTACCAGTGTGTTGGAATAGGACTTAAGCCCTGTATCCAGCTGGCACGAGGTTTTACCTCTTCATCTAACCCTGTAATAACACCTTAGTGTTGAAGAGAGCATCAAAGTAAGTGCAGTAATAGTCCTCTTAAACCAGAAGAAATAAGGAAACCCTCTTACCTGGGGCAGGAGAGGGGGTAGCCACAAATCCATATCCATTCACTTTTGGAGACTCTTGAGGTATCAGCTCTTTCCCATCGGGTCCCACTTTGCCCTGCTTGTACTGAAATAAAAAAGACAATGCCATTCACGTGGGAAAAGGTGAGAGTCAGCTGTATCCAGCACACACACAGAGTTCTCTTGGGGCTTGACACAGCAGAGGGCAAAGCCAAACTAGGTTTGAGTAAGAAGTTATCCAACCTGAGCATTGAGTGCTGCGGCTTGTTGGAGCTGTGATTTGCTCACAGCTTGGCTAAAAGGGTCCTTCACAAAACGGGTGTTTCGATGCACAACTTCCCTGGGCTTCTTAAAGACATCACTCTCATCAGGTACACCTTGAAAAAAAATATAGCTTTTTAAAAAAGGGCTCTTTGCTCTATTTCACTGGTTCATGTTTATAGCCAAAAAAGAAAACTACGTTTACAATAATGTATATTTTTCTATAGCAATAAACAGCCTAACAAGTGCAAGGAGATTCTCTGAGCAGAAGAAAACAATGAACAAAGATAATAAGTGCTCATAAAGAAGAGAGACCAGGAAAGAGCTGTGGCTGCTGAAAACAAGTACTTCTATAATACAGATGAGCTTTTCAATGGCAAATAGAACATGATCAAACTTTGGAATGAGAGGCCAAGGAAAAAAGGAAAAAACCTACTTCTTAAAAACAACTTTAAAGAAGAAAAAGCACAGCATTACCCGTAAGAGCTGCTCAGTCACGTACAGAAATGCTCTAGGCACTGTTTGGAGCCCACTCACACAGACCCAATGTCTCACCTGTTGGATAATACATGAGGGTGTTTCGAGCCGTGTATTCCCAGGTATCCAGCCCGGCTTTCACGTTCTCCAGAGCTTGCTGCTCGGCTGAGGGAAGTGCCAAGTTTTCATTCTGTCGCTGAAAGAGCAATGGAAAAAAATATTTAAAGGTGACCAAAAAAAAAAGTCTGAAGCAGCCTCCTGCAATCTTTTATTCAGGCAGACAGAACTTGGGAGCTCAGTCAAAGGCTCAGCCACCTGCCTTAGTACACTTTGCATAAGGTATATAATAGACTCTGAGTGATACTTGAGATAAAAAACGAACACTCCCTCAAAACAACAACAGCAAACACCCATATGTCAGTGCCAAACTTCATTAAAAGGCACTGCATCCTATATCCATCAGTGACATATCTGTGCCAGCTGCTCACTGCTGATGGTTAAAGACTGACAAGGCAGGCCCAGAACAGCTCTTGGACCTCCCCTGCAGGTAGCTGAGGGAGGCAGCACAGCCAGCCACGCTCATGCAGTTCTGTGCTTCAGCAGCTGAATGGATTATTATTGATAACAGAAACTAAAAACTGAAATAA
Source organism: Hylia prasina (assembly GCA_013397195.1). Classification (NCBI taxonomy): domain Eukaryota; kingdom Metazoa; phylum Chordata; class Aves; order Passeriformes; family Sylviidae; genus Hylia; species Hylia prasina. The sequence goes on along the minus strand of VYXD01013293.1, from coordinate 501,017 downwards.
GACAAACAATCAAATGGCAAATAATGAAGGGCTGATGGACAAACAACAGGAACTGTGCTCAGCTGCTCTCCCTGGGGTTGCTGCTTACAGAAGAGGCTGCCAAGGACAGCAGTACCTGCACTCTGTGCAGTGCTTTGCCATCTCAAAGCTTTCAGAAAAGACAAAGCCTCAGCAACTAAGTCAGCTCTGTTCTTGTGTGACAGAAGGGGAAAAAACAGGACTGCACAAGGAAGCAAAGAACAGTCACAGGACCCAGGAAAGTGAGCCTTAGCAGAAACACAGTGAAATGGTAATTCCTGCAGTGTCCCTCTGGAAGAGCAGAGACAGAGCTGAGGCAGTTCTCTACCCGGGTGTACTCCTCCTCTGCGCTGTACAGCCAGGCATGCTTGACTTTCTCCTTCTCTTTGGCCACTTCCATGATCTGCTCAAAGGAAGCATTATCCTCACTCGTGTGCTTTGCCAAGAAGGTGTCCAGGCTGGGAAGAGCATCTTGATCATCTTTTTCTGCTTCTCCTAACAAGAGAAGGGAAGAAGCTTGAGGAAGGTTGATTCCTCTCTTTCTCTGAGAGCACTTTATCTACATCTCAACCCTCCCAGCAGCAAGCCTTCTACAGACACACCAATAACTAACATCAAGCTTGGTCAAAGAAACAGATCCACACAGAGTGGTGCAGTAATAAATCAGGTCTGGAACACATACAACCAACTTTCAATAAGCCCTTTCATGACATTTATAGCAATTTATTTTAAAGGTGAAATGTACAAGTGGCCAGCTGCCGGGAGAAAATTTTTTTTCTGAAGAATTCAGCTACGCAATTCTACTACCTTCCTCTGCAGTCTTGATGCCAGCTTTAGATTTATTTCCCACTGGAAGGCCACCTGGGTGCACTTCTGGGGTTTCAAATGTGGCTGGGGTAACATCTGCCACAAGAAAAAAAAAAAGAAGTTCACCTGGTTACTGGAGCACAACAGGATTTGCTGTAAAGATCATGTACCAAACTAGTAACAGAGGGCATATCAAGAGAACAACAATTAAATTAAAATCTTGTGAAAAAAACTCCAAAATGTTCTATTCAATTCTGTCTTAACCTCCAAACAAGATTTTGGCCTCACCTAAGACTTTTTTCTCCTGCTGGGAGAAATTCACAGGAGAGTCACAGCCCAGTATATCTGCCACCCTACACCCTGCTTTTGCCAACAAAAGCAGCAGCAGATCAAACTGAGCCCAGGCCAGGGCCAGCACCTGCAGCAGGAGAGGAAGGGACACCACCTGGTGACATGTGTCCTTTGTCATAAAAAAGCCACTTATCCAAACACCACTGCAGGCGTTGGGCTTTAAGAAACACCTGAACTAGAAGTGAAAAAACATAAACCAGAACACAGAATATCTGCTGTGGGAACCTCTGACAACCATGAGCTTCCCACACCTTCTGTCCCTATTACATGACCATCTCAAATGTCTGTAGATGCAACAAGAACCCCTAACACTACAAGCTAAAAAAGGATTCAAAACATAGCTTAGAATTTTTCATAGTAGAGAGCACATAACATTCCCCAGGGAGCAGGAACTTGGCAAAAGATGCCTATAAGGAACGGTTATTAAAAGGCTGCTTTTTCCAAAGACACCATCAAAGAGAAATTCAGCATGAGCCACCAGACACTTGGCTACTGTTCAAACTGGTACACTTAGCTCTCATGCAACATCAAATTTGAATCTTTAAGATAAGCACTGTCAGCACATAGTTAGATAAAGTGGAGCAGCAATATCAGATACAAGGCCCTTATGCCCCATAGAGCCAGTTTCTTACAGGGTGCAGGTGTGTCTCTCAACGATTTGCTCAAGGAAGAGCCAAACTTGATAGCAATTTGTCTCATTTTCTCCAAGTCGCCATTTTCTTCAGCCTCCAGATAGTCCTTCTGTGCTCGCAACTTCTCCACATCGGGAAAAAAGTCCCGCTGGATGATTTTCTCTAAGCTCTAGAAAGAGAGAGACAACTGCAACGCCCCGCTGGGACACCTGGAGTGGCGGCTCAGCTCCGGGCCAGCAGTGCAAAGCCACGGGCAGGGCGAGCAGCCCCCGGGCCCAGGCCCGGTGGCAGAGCACTGACAGCTGTGGCCACAGGAGAGAGCCCGAGGGGCGACCCCAGCGCTACTTCGACCCGCAGCCGCGGTTGCAGCGGGCAGCGGCCGCGGGCCGATCCTGCCGGGCGGATCCCAACCGGGCCGGAAGCGCTCGGCTCAAGCACCGGCGGAGCGGAGCCTCCCGGGCCTAGGCCTGGGCCCGCCGCCTTACCTCGATATAGGCCTCCTCATCCAAGATCTTCTTCGGGTGCTTCGGAGCCAGCGACACCACCTCCTTCACCGTCACGGCGACGGGGCCCGCGGCGGTAGCCGGCACCAGCGCTGCGGGAGAGGCCGGGGGCGCCGGCATCGCCTCCATCGCGTCAGAACCGCTCCGCTCCTCCTCCTCCTCCGCCTTCACCGCCGCGAGAGCGACGAGCCCTGACGTCACATTTCCACGCCGCGGGGAGCGCAATGCCCGCCCCGGCACACGCGCGGGTCCGCGCGCGCCCCCTGGCGGTCCGGAGAACCCGGCCGGGCCCGCGCCGTGACCGCGGCGGCGCCTCGGCCTGAGGGCCGGGATGGGAGACGGGATGGGAGACGGGATGGGCGCCGGGCGGATCCCCCCTATGCCCCCACCGTCTCTTCAGACCTCCTCAGAAACACCCCGGGCTTCCCGGGGAGCGGGATCCCCGCTGGCCGCTCGGGCGGGGGTGACAGGGCAGTTTTATTGATCTCGCTGTTTTCCAGCTCGTGGGTTGTCCTTGGCCCCGCCAGGAACACGGACACGGCTGGCTGTGACAGCGACTGGCTGGCACCAGGGGTTGCCTTGCCAACCCTCTCGCCACAGCAGGTTCATCACCTCTCCCCGGGGCTCTAGGGAGAAACCCGTGTTTCTTTGTTATGAAATAAATCGCTTGTCCGGCAAGTTCAACCCCAAAAGCAACTCTAGATGCCACTGAGGTGCTGCAAACAGGAATCATTCATTTGCAGGATGTTTTGCAAATCTACATCGATAAAACAAGCACAAATACTACGTGCACAGAGCAAAGACAAGAAGGGGAGCCTCCCCTTCTCTTAAAGCACACGCATTTAGCACCGGCACAGCTCTGTCCCGTCCACGTCCCGCCTGCCGAGTTACTTGCCACGTGAACTAGGTTTGAAAGGGGCGTTTTGTTACAAATGCATATTATATAGTTGGCTCTTCCCATATACTGAGATGAATTTGAGAAGGTTGTACTGTATTTTATTAATAGAGTTTAGAAATATAATAAATGTATATTTTCTGATTGTAACATAGTCTTAAAGACTGGGGGTTTTTTCTTTGTAGCATCTAAACTGGCCAAACCAGAAGGTAAGGGGAGTTATCCTGCATTCCTGCATGAAGATTGCTGAACCTCCGTTATCAAGTAATGAAGATGACCACAACCTTGGGAGAAGAATTTATGGTACCTGTGCTATCATACGGAATGGAGCCACCTGCAGATGGATTTGCCAGATAAAATGACTGGGGGGGAGTTGAAACTGAACAAAGAAATCATACCCAAAAGAAATGTTTGAATCATGCATGTGAATTTATAAATATGCAACAGGCTGATAGTCTTAAGGAACAAGCTTTTGTTAGCGAGTGTGCTGGCTGGTTTGGTGCCAGACACCCTCGGCCAAGCCTTGCGTTAGTCTGTCTCTTAATTGTCTATTTTCTTATTTTTATTAAACTTATAAATTTTTCTAAGAAAATCATTTTTCACACATGTGAAAGTGCTATGTCTGCTTTTACCTGTCCTCCTCGTGTGTGACTCACAGAGCTTCCCTTTTGCTGCATTAGCCCCCTCGGGTTACCCCCCTGAGCCTATCAGCTATGGGCAGTGGGTGCTCTTGGTGCTCCTCTGCAGCCTGTGAGCACTAACAGCTCTCCTTGGGGGGCTGCTTGGGCTGTAGGATCAGTGCTGAGGCAGTCACCCTCTTCTGATGCCGCCACTTCGCCCGACGATTTTTAAACCAAACCTAAAAAGTGCAAAACAAGAAAAGGGCTTTTGCATGCCACGTGTTACTGGGAGGGGGACAGGCAGTGGCCCTCCTGGGCTGTACTGTGTGGGCTGTAAGATACTGTAATATACAGGCTTGATGCAAAATGTAATCAGTCTCTCTGCTGCAATTTTGCTCAGACACATGTGAGGGGCACGAGGGAGTTGGGACGACCCCCCCCATGACAAATTCAGAAGTCATGCAGATCATTTTGGTAAGGGATAAACACTTGGGTGCAGGGGATGAGCAGCAGAGCTGGGCATGTCTGTGTGTGACAGGTGATTCTGGGAGAGAGGGATCATGTGAGTCTGTAGGACTGGATGTCAGTACAAATTAGCCCAGCTGAAATGGGTTATAGTCTTTCACTGTTCACCAAACTTAAACTCTCTTTTGTCAAATGCACAAGGATGGATTTTAAAACGAGGCTGTGGGTCTGCAGCTCCCCAAAAAAGACAACACAATGCCCAGTCTGTATTCCTGGGGTACTGCAGCCACCTGCCCCTCCCCAAGTGGCAGAATCTCACCTCTACCCTCTCCTCCTTCAGGTGAATGCGGTTTGCCAGGTGCTCACGGGTGACAACGTCCGGGTACTGGTTCTGGTGGAAAAGCGTCTCCAGGGCCTGCAGCTGCTCCTCGGTGAATATGGTGCGGTGCCGGCGTGTGCGGCGCTGGATCTGGTGGAAGGGCTGCAGCTCGCTTGACTTCTCCTGGGAACTCTGACAGACCCTGATTGCGGGGTGGAAGAGCCGCATGGGCCAGGGGACCCGGGCATCTGCCAGGGGACAAGGATAGCAGCAGCATTAGAGGTGTGGGGCTGAAACACTCATCATTCGCAAGGCAGCTGAGGCATGAGTGGCATCCCTGCTACTGTTTGGAAGGAGGCAGCCAGTCACCTGGAGTAGGTGGCAAGCTGCATGGTCATTATGCAAGTGGGAGAAGAGTTTAGGGTGTGACTCTGGGAGAAGGATGCAGGTGATGAGCACTGGCTGGGTTTTCTTCATTCACTTACCAGTTGCACTACGGCCAGCTCCAGAAAATAACTGCCATCAAAATTGGTGTTTCAGCCCTGACACAAGGGAATTCTGAACTTTCAGGATGCTCTTGAACTGCATTTTTAAGGGTTTGTTGCTCCCCCCCCCCCCCCCCCCCCTCAGTAATTTTGCTAGACGTAGCCAAAACTCTTTTCCTTAAAGGATAAGTGAGGTTCCCCAGACCTGGTGTTGTCAGGAAGCACAGGCACAGCTCTGCATATGGGCAACGTGACCATGGGGTCCCACACTCCACAGAGAGCTTGCATCCCTAGAAGCATCATTCTCTCAAGCATTTCACACTAAACCAGTAATATCCAGTAATAGTTAGCACCCTGTGCTTTTCAAACCCTGGTAGCTTTGCAGGTGGGAGTGCCCACTCTTAGGAGCCCTGCTGAGGACAGAGCTTGGTTAGCTGGGCCTGGGGCCCAAGACCACCGTGGCCAGATGCCATATTGTCACTTAACACCCAGGTTTTCCCCTGCTCACAGCTGTTGCACAGAGGCACCAGCCCCTCTGCAAGCCCCATACCCGAACCAAACCCAAACACTCACCCAGCCAACCCGGCAGGTCCTGCAGGGAACGGGCACTCATGTGAGAACAGCAGCAGCAGTTGCAGCCTGCCCCTTCCAGCTCTTCCTCCTCTTCCTCCTCCTCCTCCTCCTCCTGCAGGGAGCTGGCTGGGATGGTCTCCAGCTCACACAGCCTCTTGGGTGTGCAGTCCAAGATGTTCCGTAGGCACAGTGGCACCAAGACCTGGGGGCTCTTCTCTGCGGGGCTGGAAAGGATGTCCTCGATGCTGAACGGACGTGGCTTCTTCAGGCCCCTCCTGCTGGCCTCAGCACCTGACACTGGCTCTGAAGACATCCTGTAGCAGCAGCAGCAGCAGCGGCTGGGGAAACAGCCAACCCAACTGAGGGGCTTTGCTCTCCGTGCACAGGCTCCCTAGTGGGGTTTTGCTAGGGAAAGGACAGCTTATGTGGCTTTTTAAATGGACTGGCAAATCCATTCAGAACCACTGCTTTGTCTTGGGGTTTCAAGTAACTCTCATTCTTGCAGCTGAGGTTTTATTTTATACACACACACACTCTTCCTCCCTCTGACCTAACTGTGTTATGACTGAAGCCACTCTAAATATATATATAGAGAGAGATATAATCCCTTTGGAAAGAAAACCATAAACCCCCCTGCAAATAAAATAAATTCTAACTAATCTTGGCAGCTTTGTGAAGGGTTAGTGTGGATCTAAGATTTAGCTAATCCCACAAAAATGACTGGAGAAGGAAATCTGATTTCTCCATCTCGGGTGTAGATTTGAGGTGGTTATGATCTCCATTGTGCTGCAGCCTCCTACCAAGGAAGGGGGAGGATAGCTGTTCCCAGCCCAGAAATGGACCAGAGGATTAACTCCTTAAAAGAAGCAAATTATCCCTTTCTCTGGCCAAATGAAAGCTTTCCCATCAAAAGAGAGCTGTCATATCATACAATATGAGAGAAGAGAGAGTTCAGCTTAATAAAAAATCACTTTTAATGACAGCACAGCCTTTGGCTTTGCCAGAATTCTCTGTGAAAGTTGATTTATTTTCTGCTGAAAGCAGAGAAATTTTATTTTCCCTCCTTCCCCTTTCCCCCATCTCTGCTGCCCTAATCACTGTAATAACGCAGATGCTTTGCATGTATCCAACACGCTCTTTGTCAGGATTCAAAGCCCTTAATAAATTAGATTACTGGCTGCTTGCAGCAGCTCTGCGCCACAGCTTAGTGGCATGTAACCACCTCCCATGCAGCTGAGCCATGCTTGTGCAGGGAAGGGAAGGGAAGGGGAGGATTATTGGTGCTGCTGCTGCCTCTATGTGCTCTCAGTGAGGCCCTGCAGCCATCCAGGCAGGAGTGTGGACTCAGTGCCACACACAGGCTTTCCCAAAGCCAGTTCTGTTCCCAGCTCCTGCCCAGCCAGAGAAACTGGAGAGACGCCATGGCCAAGATTTGGGACAGCAAGGGAAGCCTGGCTCTGCCCCTCCCAAGGGCAAACAGCAAGGCCTGGCAGCTGCAATCCACAGGAGGAAAGAGAACATCTTGGATCCTGTGGTTTTAACTGACATGAGTAGCTGGGAATTAAATAGAGAAGGTGTGGTTGAGATCAGGTTGCTTAGCAAAGTTTAAACCCAAGTTCTCTTGCCCTCAGTGAGTGGCAAGGCCTCAGGAGCTCATGTGGGCAACACTCTCACACCTGGTGTTTCCTTGCAGGGGAGTGAAGATCCCATCATGGTACACCAAGGAGACACATAGGCAGGTCCTTGTGAAACCACTGGATACCAAAGATCTTCCCACTGGACAGCCCAGCAATGCCTCCAGCACCCTGCAAAACATACAGCCAGTTCCCAGGAGAGCCTCTCTCAGCTCCCTTCTTCTCTCCTCATCCCTGCTCACTTCCTGCCCTTCCTCACCTGTGAGTTCCTCAGTGCTGGGCAGAGATGCCCCATAAGCCGCTCTACTTGTGAGTCACTTAAAACCAAACTGCTATTTTCCCTTCTATGCCTTTATTTTGCCTCTGCTTCAGCTGTTCCAGTGGTGTAACATGGATTATAACTGAGCTCTGTGAATCTTTACCTTTTGAGATGAAGACACCTTTGTAGCTGCTCAGTCTAGACATGTTCACTGCCCTGCCAAGGTGTCAGTGCTCCAGAGAGGCACTGGGGATGCCCTAATTCCAGAGATCACTGAAAACTGCTCCCAGCTTTTATGCAAACACTGACACAAGGGATGTCATAGATGTGGGGCCAGGTTCTGCTCCTCACACTGTGCTGGTTGAGAGGGACCATAGGGCAACTGAGCTGGGACATGTCATGGGCAGGTGCAGGATCTGGCCAGTTCTGTTCATATGCCTGAAGCAGATTAATTCTCCTTCCCCATCCTTAACAAAGGACACTTCTCCCTGGGCATCCTGTCCCAGCCCTGCCTTCCCACCCCACATACACTTAGCCTATTAGGATCTCCGCTGATTGCTTTCTTTCATTCCTCCCGTACCTTTCACTACAGAAAATGGACTGGTAATACTTCTTTTATCAAAGAATTATGGGATTTAGGAGCCAGATTGTACAAAGAGACTTTTGATAGCAGCTGGTAATCAAATCCCAATTGGCAGACACTTCTCTGCACCCTGTTACCAGAGAGGAATAAAGGAAAGGGATTTCTGATGTTCTGTTTACTGAGCCTTTGGGAGATAGGATCACTGGGCTATTTCATACTAGAAAAGGAAAGGAAAATAAAACAAGAAAGAAGAAACATGCAGACAAGAGAGGACAATATAGATATAGATAAAAAGAAAAGAATCAGGCTCTTATCATTTTCTTATTGGTTAAGGAGATTCCAAAGCCATTATAGAGGATTAGCAAAAAGGTTAATCTGCTTTAGCTGTTCACTTGTCAAAAGTGAATTTATAGGGTTTGAAAATCCTTCCTATAGTGAAACAAGAAAAAAATCTCCCTTTCCCTCCTCTGCCCCTCCCTTCTGCAGGCAGCACAAGGTGATGGGAACAGGAACCCTGGAAACCCTATAGCACGGCAGCATTCTCCTCTGCCTTGCCCCTGCCCGTGTGCTGGCACCTGTAGGAGCTCTCCTTCTGCTTCTCCTCACTCCCTATCACCTGTGTGGGGTGGCTGTGATGCTGAGGAAATGGAGGATCAGATCTGAGAGAGGTAACCATCCTCCTGCACTCCTCTGCCTTACCTGGGACAAGTCCTGGGCTCTTTCACTCATTGACATTGACAGCAATCAGGGCAAACGTGGACCCCTCACTGGATTTGGGCTTCCAGGCTGATTTCTAAAGCAGAACAGAGATGGAGGCTGCTGCAAATGTTGCCAAAAACGACAGTGTGGGGGCTTTCCATCCCCAAGGGAAGTGCTCAGCCTGGGAACCACATCTCAGTGTCCTCCTGGCCACCCAGTGTAGCCACTGGGGTGTGCCAGCTGTGTTTTCCTGGGCTGCCCTTGCCATGACCCATCTAAGCAGCAGATGCACATCATTCTCTTAAGAGCCACTGAGAAACAACTCAGGGTAAAACAATCCTTCAAGATCAAAAACAAGAAGCATTTTCTGTGTAGCTGAAATTCAGTGGGATGTGCTAGTCAGGTGTTAAAACTGTTTAATAAAAATCCAAAAATGGCAAAAATATTGGATGCTTTGGATTGAAAGGGACCTTTAAAGATGATCTTAAAATTGTGCCTATTAAAATTGTTCAACTGTGTACCAACTAGCATTAAGAACTCTAATAAACTCATTTTGATTTGATGACAATAACAATAAATCTATCTCTCTCCCCAAAGGCCGTTTAATTCCATAGGAAGAAGTGGAATCTCTCCACTGGGTAGTAGTGTTATTAGTGACATTACTAGTAGGGATGCTACCAATAGTGGTGCTGGCTATCACAGATGGTGTACGTGGTGTAGCGGGAGGACTGTGGGGTACCAAGTTTCTCTTCCGCAATGAACCACGATGGAACCAGACAACTGCTTCACCCTGAAGCATTCCAGTTAGCATTTCATAGATCTTACACCGCCTCATGCTGTCCAAATCCCTCTGTGCTCGGCAGGCAGCACCGGGCTTTCGGAAGTTTTGGGTTATCGTGCTTTTTCCCGACTAGGGAAACAGCTTGGGATGATGATGCTTTTTAATTCCTGCCTTGCAGCCGGCGCGGGTCGCGGCCGGGTGGAGGAAGGATCGATCGCGGGTGCCGGCCGGGGCGGAGGAAGGCTCGATCGCGGGTCCCGGCCGGGGCNGCCGCAGCGGGCCCAGCTCTATGGTGCTGCCGCCATGGGCGCCGAGCGGGAGGCGCGGGCCTGTGCCGCCTTCTACGGCACACGGGACCTCTCCCCCACAGTGCTGTCCTGCCTGCGCTGCCTGCGGCATTTCGCGGGGTAAGAGGGCGAGCCCCAGGGAGGGGGCTCCCGGTATCCCCGGTGGCGGGTGCATCNATCCCGCGGGCGCGGGGAGGGAGGGAGGGAAGGGGCGTGAGAAGATCGATACCCAGCAAGGGGTTCGAGCCACGCTCACGTGCCCCCCATTCCCTTCCAGCCCTTCCCCTCCGGTGATAGTAGGGCTGCAGATTTTAGGGTTTTCGAGCCCTTCTGCCCGCGCCGTCCCTCCGTCCTCACTCCAGTGCAATGCTGAATGCAGCTGGGAGAGAGGAGCATAGCAAGCTAGGGCACCCCAATCCCAGATCCCACGCAGGCGGGGTATTTCTCCATTACGAACTTCACCGAGCCAGGGTATCCTCACCCCTATCCTTGTCCTGTTCCAGGAGTACTGCCAAGAGATGCAAAGAGAAGCACCTGGAGGAGGCTCTCCAGCTGACACAGGTTCTGAGTGAGGGTCTGCAGGCGCTGAGTGAGGCAGAGGCACGACCCCTGCTCCGCTGTGTCCTGGCTTTCCAGATGGAGGCAACCAGCAGCTCCAGCTCCTTCCAGAAACTGGAACAGGTCTGTAAGGCAATTGGCTGGGCTGGCTTTGCCCCACTCCTGGCGCAGCTCTGGGGCTTTCTGGCATCCTTACCAGCAAAGGGGCTCAGAGGTGCTGCAGGCTCCTCCAGTAGCACTTGGCTGTTGGTGTCTCCCAGTGGTCTAGGCAGAGCAGCTGACTTGGGGTGTCTCTTAGCAGATGGTGACCCAGCTGGCAGTGGGGAAGGAAGCCTTGTTGGCCCAGGAGGTGGACATGCTGCTGGCTGGCCTGGCACTGCGGGGAGAGGTGAGAGAACCCTGGCTGTGCAATGGCACTGGCTTTCATGGGGACTTGGCTGGAGGCCATGTGTCACAGGGACCTCCTGGTTTGGGCTGCCTCCAGTCCTTCACTTCCCACCATTCTGGGGATTTGCCCTTGCTTGCAACTGGCAATATGTGGCTGCCTATCACGCCAGCCCTTTGCTCATCCCTGGGCTCTGAGCCGCAGCATGTTGTCACACAGGACAAACTATCCTTCTGTCCCTGCAGGTGCTGTCTCCTGAGGACCTTCAGTCAGGTCAGCCTCTACTCCTTACCTTCAGGGGTTTTCTCCCAGCTCACACCATCAGTGCACAGAACACTTCCTGCCAACCCAGACTGGGTCCTCTGTGCTCATGGGAGGAGAATGGGGATCTGCCATATCCATGTGATCTCTACAGTTGTCCCAGCAGCATCCAGCTCTGCCCACCCACAGCCAGAAATCAGACAAGCCAAAGCATCCCCTGCATCCCAGCCCCGTCCTTACCTCACTTACCAACAGCCCTTGGCTGAGGTGTGAGCAGGGCTGGCTGCAGGAGGGCCGGGGGCTGATGCTGTCCCCTTGCCTGCAGTGTCCATGTTCCTGGAGGAGAGCAGCCTAGGGCGGCAGCACTGGCGGCAGAACCTGGCCCTGCTGCTGCAGCGCCTGGTCACCACCCTGCGCTGGGTGCTGCAGGGCCGGCCCACACCCGGCAGCACGTGGGGCTACCTGGTCATCAAGGTGAGAGCCCCACTGGGGGGCGGGGGAAGGATCAGTACCTGCAAGGACTGGCGGGGCACTGGCAGCAATGTCCAGACGGATGCAGTGCATTGAGCTGCTTTGAATGGCTCTTCCTGGGGCATTGCTGCTTTTTCAGTAGTAAGGGATACTGATCATCCCTGTGGTACCTCCTGCTCCTCCAGGCCTGCCTCCAGGTTTTCCAGGTGCTGCCAAAGGATGTGGCCCCCCTGGTGTGGAGCGTATCAGGAAAGAGTGAGACCCTGCAGAGCCTCTTGGGACTGCTGCTGGAGGTAGCTTGGGGGAAGGTGCGTACAGCCCTGAGAGGGATGGAGCTGCCTGTCCCAAGGAGCAGAGCAATGCTATCCTTCCCAGTGCTTTCCCCATTCCCCTCCCCAAGGCAAGCCTGCAGAGACAGCCCAGTGTCTGGCATGGCTGAGAGACCCCATGTAGCTGCTTGCAGGGGCAGTTAAAAGTGGCTGGGGTTTAAATGGTGTTTTGAGTTGTGCCTTTGCCTCCCTGCGAGTTCAGGCTCTGAGCAAGGATACGAGGCTGCTGGCAGGCACAGCCCTGAGCATGTTGGTGAACACGGCCCCCCACCCCCAGTATGGGGCCAGTGCTGTGCTGACCCTGTTCCAGCTCCCCAGCCAAGGTGCGTGCTCCATCCTGAGCTGGGGACAGCCTCTGACTAAGGGTGTCAAAGGGTGACAGGCATGTTTGGGTGTGAGGGGACCAACACCAGAGGCTGGTGCCATGCTGGACTTTGCTGCCCATCTCTCGGGGTCTGGGAGCTCCAGCCATCTCCAGCTACCTCACGTGGATGCTCTGGAATGAGCCATGGCAGTTGCTGTCAGGACAGCATTTGGTTTTGCCACCTTCCTTCCATCCAGTGCAGCCATTTTCCAGCAGGCACTGGGGAGCTGAAGTTTGGGGAGCTGGTGGTGATAGTGCCCCCTGTCCTGGAACCAGATGGGCTGGAGAAGCTGGTGCTCACCAGAGGTTTGCTGACGTGCTGCAAGATGGACATCCTCAGCTGCCAGCTGGAGGGCCTCCCCCACAAGGTAGGAGAGCTCAAACCTAGTGGACAGGCTTGAGGGAACCCTTGGAGAGGGCTGGCAGCTGCCTGTGCTGCCTGTGGATCCCTGGGGGATGAAGCCAGGCTGAACCCCTCTGCACCAGCAGCTCCATGCATCCCACTGAGCACAGCCAGTTAGCCAAGGAGCCTGCGTTTTCCAAAGACATCCAAGCAGGGATTTCTCTTTCCTGGGGGACTGGGAAACACAGTGGTGCCAAAAGCCCCTAGACAAGCAAAGCAGTGTTCACCCTGTGTTCCCATGGCATGAACCTGGGGCTGTCCCTGCAGAGCACAGCCTCAGCTCTGCCCACCACTAGCCTCTCCCAAGTCCTCAGGAGCTGAAGACTTCCAGGCAGGGAGCAGAGGTGAGCTCTGTAAGAGCAGGTGAACCAGGCAGCACTCTCCTTGCCTGTCTCACAGGCAGGGTTTTCTCCCTGGAAATCCTGTGCCTGTCCGCTCCCTGAGCTGCTGTGCTCCTGCAGGCCTGCCTGCTGCTGGACACGGTCTTTCCTGCTGTGTGTGCTCTGACCAGGGAGCAGAAGGACTGCCACTACTACTGCTTCCAAGGTAGGAGACAGTGACTCTGCCATGATGGGGAGGTTTGAAAGGTTCACTGTGCTCGTGATGCTTCAGCTTCTCTCAGGGGAGATGCTTTTCTGGGTCTTGGTAGCTGGTTTGGAGACTGGTATTAATTTCTGTTCCAGTCCAATGGACACTTAGCCTCCTGGGGTCTTGTGTACCTAACAAGAACTGCTGCCTCTGCACACAGGGTCCTTAAGCCCACAGTCTGGGCTGGCTCTGGTGCTGGTGAGTCTGGGGTGAGGGCTGCAGCAGGGCTCTCTGTTTTGGCAGCTTGTGTGCTGTGGCTGCAGCGCCTGAGGGAAGGCCTGGCAGCTCTTTGGCACCTGACGGGGACCTGCATCCTGGCCCAGGACACTGAGCTCCTGCAGGAGGTCACCCAGCTGCTGTGGAACAACGCAGAGACCCCGGTAAGGACAGGAACAGCTCTTCCTTCACCTGCCAGGGGATGGCAAGACATGAGAGGGAGCCCACCCTAACCCCCTGTTTGCTGTCCTTCTCCCACAGGTGGAAGGTGTGTCTGAGTTCATCCACAGCTCCTTCCGATTGCTCCTGGAGATCTACCACCTGGAGTGCCAGCACTTCCAGGACCGGGAGAGACCCCTCTACCGACAGATGCTACAGAAGGTGGTCTCAATGCCATGGCAGATCAAAGCAAGATATGTGCCCCTGTGTGCCATCATCCCCTACATGGGCAGCCAGCAGGTAGGGAATGCAGACGTATGGGGAGTCTTGGTGTCAGCTGGCTCTGCTGCTGAGGTGGCACAGCCTCTGTTCACTTCCTGTCACCTTCTACCCAGCTCAGCTGTGTGGGCAGGGAGCCTTCCCACCCAGAGGGGCTATTTTAACATCCCTGGGGTAGTGAGCTACAGCAGTACATCCCTGAGGAGTGCCAGTGGGAAGGGAAGATTTGCCTGTCAGTGCCCACCAAAAGCTAGACAAAAGCAGCTTTGAGGTACCAGAGATGCTCAGTGCCAGGGGTGACTGCAGCGCAGCCTGTACCCATCTGTCTTTCCCCCAAATGCAGCTTTCAGCCCGACAGGGAGATGAGGGTCACCTGCCTTTCTCCCAGGTGCTGGATGCCTACCCGGACCTGCCACAGCATCTCTTGAGCTGCCTCTCCACTAACCACCTGTGTCCCGCCGCTGCCGAGGTCTACAAGGTCCTGGTGCGGCGGCAGTGCAGTGAGTGGCGGGATGGGCAGCGGGGCACAGAGGTGGCCCTGGCAGAGCACTGGGCACTGTGCTGGCTCCCCCTGCTCTCCCAGGCCCTCTGCTCTCCCCTGCCCATCCTGCAGAACAACGCTGCTAACCACCTCCTCATCTGGACCCTGCGGCAGCTCCCGGCTACCCAGGCACCCCTGGCCGCCCGGTTTGGTGGCCAGGATGCGATGTCACTCCGGGCTTGGGTGTCACTGCTGAAGGCACAGAAGAGTGTGGCAGGGGCCCTGCCGCTGGGCGATGAGGTGCTGGAGCGGCTCTCCCACTGCCTGGGCAGCCGCGAGGAGGGCGTTCGGCTGACAGCGCTGGGTGTGCTCTGCTGCAGCCCCAACACCAATCAGCCCCTCTTGGGCACGGAGGTGCAGCTGCTGCGGGAGTTCCTGCCCTTCAACCTCAACTGCGACTCCTCCTCGTTCCGGCAGCTGCTGCAGGCAGCGGTGCGGAAGGCGCTGGTACGGCTGCGGGACAGCTCGCTGGCCCAGCTGCGGGGGAAGCTGCCGCGACACTCTGGGCCAGGCAGGGGAGCTGAGCAGCTTGCCCAGGCTGTAGGTGAGGCAGCCACCCAGCGTCTTCACCACAGCCCTGGGAGATTCACATGTGCTCCTTGGCATCCCTTGCTGCCATCTCTCTGCCCACAGGCTTTGTGGAATGGTTGCTGCAGCTCAGCATCACCTCGCTCAGGCCAGGCTCCAACTACCAGAGGAAGAAGACGGCTCTGCTCCTCCTGGCTGCGGTTTTGGAGACCTGCACAGACACCTGGAGCCCCGACAGGAAGAAAGGCCAGCCCCCACGTGAGTACAGGCAAGCTACCCGGAGTGTCGCCCGCAGCTGTGGGGATACTCCCAGCCAATCCCATCCCACCGCCCTGTGTCCCCACCACAGGGACCATGGCCACACTGCTGAGCTACGCCAGGCAGAACAGCTGCTGGGACTTCTTCTCCCAGCCCAATTTGCTGGCGCTGCTGAGCTGCCTGCAGGACAGCACTAACGAGGTGAGCCTTGTAAAGCCAAGGGGGGGCGTCATAAACATGTTTGCCTTGGCCTCAAGCAGGCTCAGCTGGGAATCCCACCATTCTTCCCATTCTCCCATGTCCCACTTTTCCCCATGTCTTCTCTGTCCTGGCAGATCAGAGACTTGGCCTCGGAGCTGCTTGTCCGCTACTTCCCCCCAACATTTCCCGAGCCCATTGCCCTGGCTCTCTTCCAGCTGGCCCAGGACACCCTGGGCAGCCCCCGAGTGCAGGAAGCTGAAGCTGGAGCTGTGCTGATGAAGACCATTCTGCAGAAGTATGAGCTCTTGGCATCCCCCTCCCTCTCCCTGCAGTGGCACAGGACCCTCCAAGAATGTGTTGGCAGCACTGTGGTCATAGATGGGGTTTGCAATAGCCTTGCAGTGGGGAGCTGGGGAGGGTCGAGGTAGAGGAGTCTGCACCAAGGGAGGAAGGAGCTGCGTAGGACAAGATGGGCAGGAAATTCTCTGGTACTCACAATACGATCTGCCTGTTGCCTCAGGTCAGACAGTGGCACCATGAAGAGCCTGTCCCTGGAGGCTGAGGCAGCCCTGATGCTGCCCAGCCGAGGGCTGTGCTTTGCCCAGCACCTTCTCCACGTGCTACAAGCCCAGTACAAGGTGGCATGCCAGGATCTGCTGTGGGCAGCAGCCACCGCACCAATGCATGGTACGACCCCAACTGGGCAGGGCAGGGAGCAGCTCCTGCAGCAGCTGCCTGGGAACTGGAGCAGGCCAGAATCATGGCAGGACTCAGGCCACAGCTCCTTGCTGGTGCCACATCCTTGCCTTGGTTTTCCTGTTTTGGCTCTCCCCCTGCCTTGCACACCCCTCACGCAGGGCCCTGTTCACTTTTCTGCCCCTGAACCCTGCCAGCCATGGGCTCAGGCAGGAGAGCCAAGGCTGTGCTGACAGCACAGTGAGCAGAGGTGGCTGTTCTGCAGGAGCCATCGCAGCCCTGCGCCAGTGCCTGCTCCAGGTGCCGGAGGTGGCCGTCTCCATGCAGGCAGCAGAGTTGGTGCAGAGCTGGCAGGAGCTCCTCACCCACCTCGTGACCACAGTGAGGGACATCACCTCCCTTCTCTTGGGTGCTTTGCAGAGCCAGCCCAGTGCTGATGAACAAGGTGAGTGTGTCCTCATGAGGGCAGAACCAGCCCTTGGAACCATCCCTGGGAACCACTGGCAACTCCATCACACTTATTCCTGGCCCAGCAGCCCTCCAGCTCAAGAGGAATGCACTTGCTTTGGGCTCAGTGCCTCCAGCAGGGGACCATGGTGGGGCTGGGCCTGGCTTTGGGTCCCTTTCTGAACTCCATGGGAAAACAGCAGCACTAGAAGCAAAAGTGTTCCAGAAGTAGTGAGCTATCTGCCATATGAAAACAGTTGGGAAAGGAGGGGCTGTCAGAGCCCTTACAGGCCTTGGAAAGAGCAGTGGGAAAAATGCAGCTGCATTCCTGAGTGGGGCATGAGGCAGAGCAGGAGCCATTGCCGTTTGTGTGCATTCTGATGGGACTGCAGGTCCTCCCAAACCCCAGCAGCATCTCCCTCCCACTGCCCTGCACCACTCTCCTCAAACTGGGCTTTTTCTTTTGCAGCTGCTGCCCCATCATTTGCAGAGATGGGGAACGCCATTGACTCCCTCATCATGCTGGGGAAGGGCCAGGGGCAAGAGGAAGAGGATTCAGTCCTGCTGTCAGAGGAGCACAGCCTGATCCTGACGTGCTGCTGGGTGTCAGTGAAGGTGGGGACTCCTCCTTATGGCACTGGGAGAGAGGCAGCCCAGCATGGCATCCATCATCCAGCCTACCCCAGCTGCTGCTTCACCTCCCCTTGGGTCATTCATCCTTTCTCAGGATGAATATGGGGGAATTTCTGTCCTTATCTCAGTGCTTTCACACATGTCCTCACCCCCTTCCAGGAAGGACCAGGCTCCCCAAAAGCAGCCCCCTCCCTGCCTGCCCTTACAGAGCCCAGCCTCTTCTGAAACACTGATAGTCCCCTGCTGTGGCAGAGCCAGGCTACCTGGCTTGCAGCCCTGCTGCCACCATCCCAGCTTCTCCTCCTCCCTGCCAGTCTTGCTGACCCTCCTCTTCTTCCCAGGAGATTGGACTGCTCCTGGGGGGCCTGGCCGAGCTGCTGCTCTCCCCAGCACTGCCTGCTGAGCTGGGGCGCCTCCTGCCACTCCCCACCCTGCAGATGGCCACCAGGGTGTTCCAGGAAATCCTGCTGCGGTGCCGGCACTGGGTAGGAGCACAGATCTGAGCCCTTTGCCATCCCTCCAGCCCCATCCCCACCCTGGCATACTGGATGGAGGGAGGGCAAGTGCAGTGGGGCACGGTCTGCTCTGGGGCAGGACATGGGGATGGCTGGAAGTCCCCTGGCTAGGAGCCCAGTGCCAGACCCTATCACATCCCCACACCATCATGTCATCTCACTTGCTCTTCCCTTACCAAAGAGTTTTCTGGGGCCATGAGGGGCTGGTAGGTGCAGCCTTTGGGGTGCTGGGTCTCACACTGCTCTGCCCCAGGGAGCAGTGGAGGGCTGCAGCATGGGCTTCACCAAATTCTGTGCTGCTCTGCTGAAGCACCCGGATCCAGAGCTGCAGGCCATCATACGGGATGTGCTGGAGCAGGTACAGTACTCATTGTCCCCCTTGTTTTCTGTGCTCCCCAGGGAGCACCACTGACATTTCTCAGTGTCCCCACTCCCTGGGGCAAGCACCCTCCTGGCAGCTGAGATGCTGGTGCAGGGCTGGTGCAAACTGGTGCCCTCCTGGCAGGGCAGCTGCAGGTTCCAAGTGACAGGTTTCCAGGCACATCTCAGGTGGATTTCGTTTCTCTGGCAGGGCTTGGAGGCACTGAGTGGGCCCCGGAGCAGCTCGATCACGCGCCGCGCTGCCGGCTTCCCCATGCTCTTCCTCTGCATCGTCAGTGGGGAGGCCCCGGCGCAGGCACGGCCGCTCCTGGCCCGCTGCATCCAGACACTGCTGACCTTGGCTGCCACGGCACTGCCACGGGACTGGGACCAGACCCTCGACCTCCCGCAGGTGAGTGTGGCGCTCCTGGCTGCTGGAGCCCCTTAGGGAATGGAATGATCTGTGCCAGCGTGAGACCGTGAGAACTCAGAGCGAACAAAAACCTTCAGCCCTGGTCATGCTGTCCAGCCCAGCAGCCTGGGAGCTGCTGCCTCTTGGGTCCCCTGTCTTTTCCCACTCTCTTCCCCTGACATGGTAGCGTGAGCCCCCTCCTGCCATAGTGGCACTGAGCCCCCTGTGCTCTCCCCAGGTGTGTGCCCTCCACGTGCTGCAGACACTGGTCCGTGGGGCAGGGCTGGGCAGGGCAGTGCTGTGCCATGCCACACCCATGATGGCCCTGGCACTGCGGGGCCTGGGATCACCCTGCTGGGCCATGAGGAACGCGGCCATCCAGCTCTTCAGTGAGTACTGACAGAGATCCCACAGCCCCCAGGGTTTGGAACCTGTGTGGGGTGACGTGCAGGGGCTTGACAGGGGTGGATGGAACTTGGCACTGCCTTCTCTGTCCCTGCAGGTGCCCTCACGTCCCGGCTGCTGGGACAGCCCTGGAGCCACAGGGATGGGTGCCCATCAGAGGGGCTGAGCCTGCACGCCTTCCTTGGGCAGCACCCAAAGCTGGGTGCTGTGCTGCTTGAAGAGCTCAAGATGGCCACAGCACCCACATCAGGGGGGCCCCGCCTGCGCCCTGCTCTCCATGCCATCCTCACCCTCTTAGCCCAGCTGCAGCCTGGCGCTGACAGTCCTGGCAGGTATGAGGGCAGTGGGGATGCTGTGCTCAGCCAAGGGCTCCTGCAGTAGGAAGGGCTCCCACGGTGCTGAGGCTGGCCCTGGCTCTTGTGAGATTTTACTCCAGCTGGAGCATCACCACATGGTGCCCTTTTTGCTCCACAGTCCTTCTGCTCCCTTCCTGGGGCCACTGCTGGGGCTGGCAGAAAGCCCCATCTATGCCGTACGAGCGATGGCTGCCAAGGCTCTGGTGCCCGTTGTCCCCCCTCCCCAGCGCTGCAGGCTCCTCCTGCAGCTGGCCCGGCAGCTCCCTGCAGCACCCGGACAGATCCTCTCGCACAACACCGTCCACGGGCACCTGCTGCAGATGCGGGCACTGCTGGCCTCAGCCGCAGACACCGGGGGGTGAGTGTTGCCGTGCCGGGCTCACTCTGTGCCAAACTCAGCCTTTTGGCCACACAAGGGCGCCCGTCTGGGGCCGTGCCCCGTGCTAAGGCTGTGTCTCCATGCAGGCTGTCGGCCGAGGTGCTGCACCCCTTGGCTCTGCAGCTGGAGGTGCGGGGCTGGCTGCTCACCCCTGCCCAGCGCTGCCCGCTCGTCCGCGCCGCCTTCCTCCAGGTCCTCGCCCTCCTGCCCACATCCTTCAGCCCTGGCTTTGCCCAGTTCATCTGTGACACCATCAGCACCACGCTGGGCAGCCTCCCGCAGGGGGGAACGTCAGGCTGTGCTGAGCCACAGGTACCGTTCCCTGCCAGGAAAATCATGGCCATGCCTGACTGGCAGTGAGCCTGGGCAGGGGGACCCGTCGCTCCAGGCTGAGCACTGGGAGGGGAATCCTGTTTTTTTCCTGCAGGTGGGCTCAGCCATCCTCCACCAAACCATGGCCCACTTCATGTGCAGCGAGGCAGTCCGGCTGGCAGACAGCGAGCGGATTGCTGCTGTCTGCTCACTTCTCCAGCAGCCCAACCCTGACATCCAGCGTGCCATCCTGAGCTGGGTGATTGCTGGGGAGGGAGGAACGTGCAAGGAGGTGGAGAACGCCCTTGGGCTGACATTGCTGGTATGATGGGGCTCAAAAGTCACCAAGTAAAGCAGAGGGGCCGCAGTGCACCACGCAGATGAGACCCCTGAGATCCCATTGCTGAGAAGCTTGGTGCTCCCCAGGCTGAGGGTGCATGGGTCCAGGGCACTTGCCTGATCCTGCTATGCTAGGACCACTAAATATGTACCTTCTTTCCCATTGTCAACTAGGAGAGCTTGTGGTCGGTGCTGCAAGAGAGAAGGGACAAAGAGTTCCTGAGATTGTACCTTGAGGCTTTGCTGCATCTTTACAGAGATCCCTCATCATGGTCCCAGGAAGCTTCCAGTAAGCTCCAGGGCTCCTCAGCATCATGCCTGGAGATGCTGCTGCACATAGTGGAGGCTGAGTGTCCTGGGCCTGATCTCCTCTTCCAGGCACTGTGTGCTGCCAGCCTGCTGCTCGCCCACCAGTAGGTCCCTGCTGCTGCTGGGGGGGCTGCCCAACTCTTCTAGCAGATTCACAGAGACATGACTTCTCTCCCATAAATCACAGCATTGCATCTGGCTCCTGTGATCTCAGGGCAGCAGGTGGCCCTAATGGAGCAGAAAGGTTTGCTTGAATTCACTCTCCTTCCCTGGCCTCTGGCAGGTTTGGGGACAAGGATGGGGAGCTGGTGGAGTGCTGGTGTGCGGCGCTGGAGGAGTGCAGCAGGTCCACTTGCTCCGAGGTGCTGCGGCTGGCGGCTGCCCGCTCCCTGCAGCTGGCAGGGGCTGGCGTGGTACAGCAATCCCTGCGTGCTGCCCATCCCTCGCTCATCCCTGTGGCTCTGCGGTAGGTCACTGAGCCCATCCCGGGGGATGGCTGTGCTTGCAGCCACTTCCCTGCAGCCCCAGCCCCAGCCTGCTGCAGGTTTAATGGACTCTGCAAAAGGTGTCCTCTGCAAAAACTCAAGGGTCTTGAAGAAAACCCCACTTACTCAAAAATCACTGGCACTCAAGAGCTCACAGCCTACAGAAAAATGTGTGGGTGGCATTTTAATACAAGCAGCCAGTCCTTTATGAGCAGCAGATGGCATTGCTGCCTTCATCCTCAATCCCTGGCACAGCCCCTACCTTCCCAAGATCTAAGCTCTTGGGTGGTGGCTGTGTCTTTCACAGTCTAGGGGAAAAGTCCCTCAGAGATCTCATCCTTCTGAGATCTCATCCTTCCCTCCCCTCTAAGCAGGCTGGGATGCTTTGGGGCGTGCAGTATGCTTCCCTTCTCTTCCCTTTCCTCAGGCTGATAAACATGGCCATTCACCTTCTGCAAGATGAGGAGCGGGAGGTCCGGCATGAGGCCTCAGGTTTTGCCAGCCTTCTGCGGCAGAGCCCAGGGGAGCTGCTCCAGGATGGCTGCATATTGGTGCAGGACAATGTGGGGCTCCAGAGCCTCCTGGAGCTCCTTCTGGGAGAGTTTGGGGAGCATCCTGAGACTTTCAACTCACTACTTCAACACATCCCCATCCTGGATCTCAGGAGTGTCGTAGAGGAGCTGGAGGCCAACAAGTGAGTTGTTGGACCTGTGGACTGGCATGAGGGAGTGTGGGGTACCACAGGGCCAGCCCTTGGCTTCACTCACACTTCGGCTTTCCCTCCAGACCTGCCAGCCTGTACAAGGAGGACGAACTCAACATTTTTGTGGAGCCAGCTGTCCTGGCACAGCAGCTGTTCCCTGTCCTGGAGAAGCTCCTGGAGAAGGCTTCCACTGGCAGCCCACTCCATGCCTCAGCTCTGCAGTGGCTGGAAGCCAAAGGCCCCGGTGTGCTGAGGGACCTGCAGTACTGCAAACACTGCTGGAGCCAAGGTATAGTGAGCATGGAGTGCCTGGGATGAGCAAAGAGTGTCCTTGCTCCCCAGGGCAGCTCTGCCCAGGGGCACCCCGCCACACTCACGGCTCCTTCACCCACTCTCTCCACAGGGGCTGCTGTCCACTGGGGGATGAAGGCACTGGGCTGTGCCAAGCTCCACACAGCCCTGGCTGTGCTACTGGTTAGGGCCCGGCTGGTGGCACGGGTGCTGCAGGTGCTGGGGGAAGGTGCCACCACCGTGCCAGGCCTGGGCTGTGGCACCCAGGAGTTGGAGCAGGAGCTGGAGCTGGTACAGGGGCTGCTGGTGCAGCACGGGCTGGCCCCTGTGCCAAATCAGGACAATGCACTGGGAAAGCTGGAACCACTGTCAGGGACTGACAGCTCCAGGCATGCAGCAGTGTGACATGACATCCTGCAGCCATCTCCCTCCACTTCCTGACCAGCAGCCAGGCCTGCAGGTTTGGTGGTGTAACTCAGGGGAACCCCACTGACAGTCACTTTTGTTCCCAGTTTCTAACTCTCCAGCTGAGGACTCCAGCGCAGCATGGCCTTGGACCATGTCCACAGCTTCCTTGCCCTCAGCTCTGGGTGGCAGGAGGGAACCTGTGCTCCAGAGCTCTCACACCCCGTCATGCTCAACTCCCACCACCTGTTTTTTTAACCAACACTTTGGTCCTTGGCCAACCTGGGCTTTTATCCCAAATAAAGAGGCCAAGAACATTCCCAGTGTTGAAGCCTTTTAATTCCCCTGCCCAGGAGGGTGGTGTGAGAGCGGGCTGCAGGAGCCAAACCTGTTCTGCAACAGCAAATGGGCAACAGCCACTGTCTGCAGTGGAGCAAGTTCCAGCCCTGGCATGGCACGTGCTCCCGTCACAGGCTGTGGTGCCACCACCCAAAGGAGTAGGGAGTAGGAGTAGGGACCCCATATGAAGGTCATGTCATGCTGGATGAGGAGTGGGGAAGGGCAGCAGCACCACGCAGCCCAGCCTCATTCTTTCCAGTGCAGGCTGCCCACTGCTGGAACTGGACACCAGCACCATCGTCCACATGCAGACTTTGGGTGTCTGTTTAATGTCTCTCTGCAAAGCCCAACAGGGCTGAACTGCCCTGCGTGGCTTACCTGATACTGCAGTGAGTGAGCTCAGACAAGAGGAAGGATGCTGCCTCCATCCTCACTCCACTTGCCAGTTGAAGCTCATTCAAAGTATGATGTCACAGCTGAGTGTGACATCATCACACGTCACCACCACATCATCATCTCACCCAGACTTAACCTCATCATGCTGTTCTTCTACCATTAATCACCTCACTTTACCAATTCTCTTATTTTTAGTCTTTATAAGAAAGGTTTTTCCATTCTTCAGCAAAATATTTAATGAAAAGCAGGGAGCTGGCACCAAGAGTGAGCAGCAAACCTGCAGGAGGGTGAAGTTATGAAAGAGACCACATAGTTATTTCATTTCCCACGTCCCCAGCAAGGAGTGGTGCCATGGGGATGCTCAGCTCACCTTCCCAGGGGGATCCTACACGAAGATGAGAGCTGGTGGGGAGCAGACACAGCCCTCCTGCAGGCCTTCCTGCACCCACGAGCCTTGGCAGCCCACCAGAGAAGCGGCCACCCAAAATGTCCTGGAAGGGAAAATCAGTGAGAATGGGATGTGCCACTAATAAATACAATTTTAAAAATAAAATATAGTTATATATATGGGTTTATATTACATATATAATAATGGCAGTTGGACTAGATGATCATTGTATGTCTCTTCCAATAGAGATATTCTATTCTATTTAAATATGTTTATTTTTATATTATAATCTTGGTTTATAGGACATATTATTAATTCATTTAATAATATGATGGTATGCTATAAACTGTGGCATATTTTAACATAATTATGGCTTTGTATACAAGTATTATAATTACAGTATAAATACAGTATAAAATGCCTTAGATGCAGGCAGAGATGTTCCTTAGGAGAGATCCCAGGGTGGGGATGCCACAAATGAGCACCTACCTGGCTCCTTGCAGCCCGTGTCCAGTGCAGTGGGGACGGCGGTGGGACGGATTCCCCCAGCACTGCACACACACCTGCTTGTCCCGGTGCAGCTGGCGGCTCCAGGCTTGCCCGCGGCACGGGGCTCCCACCTGCGTCAGGCGGTTGTATGTCTCTTCGCTGGGGAGAGGGGAGCTGGGGAGGCGGGAAAATGGGAGGAGAAAAGAGGGAAAATAGTGGTCGGAAGGTAGGGCTTTGGTTCTGGTGGGTTTTTGATGGATTTGGGTATAAAGGGGATGTGGGTTTGGGGTGGGGGGGTGACAGAGGGGCCTTGGTTGGGGAGGTGAGAAAGGCAATGGCTCTGGGGCGGTGCAGAGGGATCCTAGTTTGGAGGAGGGGAAGGATCATGGTTCTGTGGGGCATGCAAAGGGCCATAGGTATGTATGGGGGTGCAACGGGGCCGTGGTTTGGGGCAGGGAGAAAACTAATGACTGGGGGAAGCGAAAAGGCCTTGGGTCTGGGGGGTGCAGGAGGGGTCCCAGCTTTGGGGAGAGCGTTACAGAGGGGTGCAACTCCACACATACCCAGAGGGCTCCTCCGGCAGCGGCAGCCCAGCTCTTCGCCAGGGGTCTCTGAAGTCCTGGCTGAAGGAGTTGGGGAATATCTTGGCTACCTCTGGCAGAAGAGCAGCTGTGAGGGGCACAGGGATGATTAAAGACACCCCGAGACGGCAGCACACGGGGACGACCACGCAGGAGGGCAGCAGGCAGCCCGCGTTACCTTTGGCCGTCCCGCAGGTCGGGTGCTGTCCCAGGCAGCCGCGGCGCTGCTTGAGGTCAGGACAGGGATCCCCTCCGTGCCGGGGCGGCACAGTGACCTGGCGGCTGCGGGCCCTGCTGCCAACCCCGCACGGGGAGCTGCACCCGCTCCACGGCCCCCAGGGCCCCACGGTGCAGCCCACCGCTGCCAGGGACGGAGGAGAGGGAAGAGTTTCAGTGTCATCAACAGTGGAAAGAGCAGAGCAGGGGAGATGCAGCACAGGGCATGTGGGGAGGGGAGGAAGGGCAAGGCCAGTGTAACTCCAGCAGCCCCTCTCCCCTGACCCCTGCCAGTGCAGGGGCATTGTGAGCTGCTTCCGCAGGACTTTATCCCTGTGAGCATCGCGCTGAGCTGGGACCCTGCTAATCTCCCCGGAGATTAGGAAGGGCTGACTGCTGCAATTGTCCAGGGGGCCGTGGCCGGCGCCTGCCTGCCCAGATTTGGGTCCCCAGGGCAGGCTGGTTCTGCACTCCCCAACCCCATGAGCCCTGTTTGGCACCCTCAGTGCAGCCGCCAGTTCCCCTGTCCCGGTTCAAGGCACTGCCTATGACAGTAGCAGAGGTGACACCGGGGCTTGTCCCACACTGACCACTCAGGCTTGCAGTGACAGCGCTACCATCAGCTGCAGACCAGGGGCCACCCCTGCGGGCTCTCTCATTGCACTGGGGCCAGCCAGACATTCAGCGTGGAAAAAAGGGGACAACTGGGACATTGCTACAAACCCAGCCCAGCCGGCATCCCCAGGTACATTCTGTTAACACCCAAAGCGTGGGGCTAACAGGTAACAGCAAACACTCGCCACCGAGCACAGCAGCACAGGGTGGTGTCCCCAGCCGCGGTCCGGCCGGTGCCACCCCCTCCGCCACTCACCGGCACGGCGGCACGTGGCGAGGTAGTCCTGGCAGCAGTCTCCCGTCCTCTGGCAGTACGAGTCGCAGTAGCAGTGAGCCCGGCGGGCGCCAGGGGCCCAGCAGGCGTTGTTCCTGCCAGGGCAGCACCGGTGGCGGCAGCTGCCCGTGGCACAAACCAGGCAGCCGGTAGCCAGCAGCCAGCCCGCCCAGAGCAGCGGGCCCCGCATGGCACCGGGAGCCTGCGAGCCCGTGGGATGGTGGCTCTGCCTCGCACCAGCGGACACTGGATGAGGAGCGGGGGCTGTGCCGGTGGGAGCTCCGGCTGTGCCGCACCGCCCCCGGGCTGGGCGGGGGGACAAAGCCCGTTCCCTTCTGCTCCACCGCCCCTCAAATCCATGGCAGGGCAAGGACTTCACACAATTAACCAGAGTTATTAATAAAGCACTGTGCACAAGACAGCACAACCCTGCCTAGGAGCACCTGATTGGGCACTGCTGGGTTGGAGTTGATGCTGCCCCAGGAGCACCATCTCTGTCCCCCACCCACAGGGCAGGAGCCACTCACCGCTCACTCAGCACAGCCCAGACGCCAACGCAGCTGCTAAAGCCAGACTGATTTTATTCAAATTGCGAATGTAAAACAGAATAATAATAAAAAAAAATCTAATGCAACCCTCACTGGCTTCAGAGCCGAAAGCCGCAGGTAAACCGTGCCCAGGCTTTCCTCCTTCACCCTTCTGTGTTAAGGCTAAGCTCATCGCTGGCTTCAAGAGGGAGGAGGGATGGGTTGAGCCCTGGCTCCTGCACCCCCAGGTCCCTCAGGGAGAAATTTGGCACAAATCCGGTGGGGCCAGCCTGGCAGGGCAGGGCTCCAGCCCCATGGCCATGGGTGTTAGTGAGTCAGCGTGAAGCTCCAAAAGCTACGATGTCACCTACGGCACCAGAGAGGCAGCGGGAGGGCAGATGAGGGGAATGTGGCAGAAGAAAGGGGTTTGCACCCCTGGCCGAGGGGCCAAGCCTGTGGCGTGGGGCTGCAGCCCCTCGCCCCAGCTTGCACACACCCTCAGCTGTAAACGGCAGGTGAGGGGCACCCGGCTCACCCCAACCCCAGCCCACAGTGAGCAGAACTAAAGGCCTGGCTGTATGTGCAATACTGGGCAACCACTGCTCAGCAGCTCGGGGCTGAGCAGGATTCCTGGGATGGGATGGGACGGGACGGGACGGGACGGGATGTTGCACACCAGTGGTCTTGGTGCTGGCAGGGAGGGAGGAGGGAGCTTGGGATCACACCAGGGGGTCACTGCCCTCCCATCCCAGGGGGTGCAGGGCTGTTGGGCCCCCTCCACGAGCTGCTGTGACCCTGCCAGTGGCATTAGCCCCATTGTCAGCTTGTAATGTACAGCTTAGCATTGCACTCATATGGATCAAGGGGGCTCTCAGCATCCCCAAAAGAGCTGCTCCCCGGGCAGTCAGGAGCTTCTGGCTGCTGGGAGCCCCAAGGCCACTATCCAAGGGACATCTCAGCCTGGTTAACCAGCACACACAGCTGATGTGGGGCTGGGGGAAAGTGTCACAGATTGGGATGGGCATGACTGGGATGCTGGGGGTTGGGATGGTGGGATGCTGCTCCCTCCCTGCTCCTTTCAGCACACAACTAGTAATTTAACCTGCTCCAGAGCCTGTTCCTAAAGATAAAGGTGGCCAGGTTTGGGGTGTGCAGGGCAGACCTGGCCCCAGCAGCGCTGCAGGTGGGTGTGGGTTTGGTCTCTGCTCTCCAGCTGAAGCCCTGCAGAGCACAGGAGGTGGGGGCTGCCTGGCCCGGCCCCTCAGTCCGTTTTCCAGACCTTGTTGAGGAATTTGACCACCTCATCGTAGATGATGAAGACGATGGCCACGTCAAGACACACACGGCCCAGGCGAGGCACTGTACCCTTGTAAAACCTGCCAGGGATAGA
>VYXD01013293.1:420941-473250 GCA_013397195.1 Hylia prasina | reverse complement strand
CCTGCCCACCCGCCCCACCAGCCACCCCCACTGCAGAGCTTACGCCAGGGGCCCTTCGTGTTTCATGATCTGGTAGGCGCAGTCCCAGGTGTTCTTGTACTTGTGCGCTTCCAGCCCCTGTGGGAAGGGAAAGGCAGGATCAGCGGCCAGAGCCAGGGTTGCATCTGGAGGATTTCAGGGGGGAGGCAGAGAGCTGGGGGTGTGCCATGAGGAATTGATCTCTCTCCAGTGCTGTAGGACATCAGACCACACAGGGCTGTCCCCACCTCTGTGCAAACACTCCCCATGGCTCAGGAGCAATCCCAGACATCTCCCAAAGCAAACCTCAAAAGCAGTGTGTGCCTGCCCCAGGGCCTGCATGAAACAGCTCCCATGCAGTGGGTGCCCCAGCCTGCAGAGCAGTCCCACACTGGGCCCTGGCACTGTACCTGCATCCTGGTCTTCACCACATCCAAGGGGGTGTTGCCGAAGACACTCGCAGCTCCAGCAAGGGCTCCAAACACCCCGGTTACAAAGGGGTTCATGACCTTGTTGGGATTGTCCCCTGGGAAGGAAGAGAGGTTGAGGGCAGAGTGGTGGTGGGATTCCCACATACATTCCCGAGGGAGCCTGTAAGGAAGGTCCCAGATCTGGCTGCTTGTGGTCAGGGTGCAATGCTGAGCTGGGGACCTTGCAGCAGCACCTGCCCCACACAGCCCATGCCGCACTGCAGGGCTCAGGGTGGATGTGAAAGTGATGCTCCAGCACTAGGACCCGTCAGCCCCACATGCTGGTGCCACCCCACCCTGGTATTTGTTTTCCTCCAAAGTGACTGAGCCATGAGAAACAGGGGGTGTGTGGATGGAAAAATCATCCCAGCCCCCATGGACTAGGGAGCCAGAGGCACAGCCAGGGTGGCCTGGGGGGCCAAGGGCACCATACCTTTGTACCAGTTCCTGAGGGAGGTCATGACAAAGAAGCGGATGGCCTGGTTTGATCCTTGCTTGAGGATGGTTGCAGTTAAACCCTGGTACGTCCCCCTCAGTCCTGCAAGAAGAGGGTGTTGGAGGGGAGACCAGCCTCAAGTGGCAAGGAATAATCTCCCCAGGACACCTGTCCCAGCCTGTGCCCGTCCACTACCTCCCACCCTGTCCCCATAGCATGGCAGTACTCAGGGAGTCAGGGTGCCACTTTCCTGGGACTCACCCTGTTCCCGAACGATCTCCCGGACGCCATGGAAGAAACCACGGTATTTGGGGTTGGGAGAGGTCTGGTCATGGATAAACTTCACCTACAAGGAGATGATGCACTTATCCTGGCTGTACATGGCTGAGATAATGCAGATGTGATGGCCACAAGGGCTGTCGGCCACCTCCTTGCCTTGTTCCAGGGACGGTCCCAAAATCAGAGCCGACCCACGCAGCCAGGGCAGCTCTGGGAGAGATCCCGGGGGAGGCCTGTGCCCGTGGCCAGCAGTGCATTTTGCAGAGGGAAATCTGAGAAACTGCCACTGCAAGCAGCCATGTGGGGCTTACACTCATAAAATGGGTGACAAGACTCCTGGGTGTGGGGCTCCTCCCCGGAGTGGGGAAGGGGCCAGAGCCACCTGACTTGACCCCCACGGGGTTTTCCAGCATCAGATCCTCCCCTACAAAACTGTCTTGGGCAAATGCATGCAGCCCTCAGGTCTCCAGAAGTTGGGCATCCCTGGGTTTTTCCCCCTCCCAGCCCAGCCCAGCGAGGGGTGCCAATGCAGGGGACAGTGGCAGCCACACCCACCCACCTTCACAGTCTCCATGGGGCAGACCACGGCCACAGCCTCAGCCACACCAGCCCCCAGCCCGCAGATGAGTCCCCGCGTGCTGTCCAGCCGCCCCTGCTCGTCTCTCATCTGGTTGCTGAGGAACTCGAACATCCCGAACCTGCAAAGGAGGCACTGTGCCAACCCCTGGGCACCCAGATGGGGGTCTGCACCCCCTGGCTCTGGGTCTATCTCCAGAAGCAGCTGCACACCCTGTGAGAGGACCCTCCCTGCCTGGGAAACCACACAGCTTTGGTAAAATGCCAATGGAAACACTGAGGGCAAAGCCACCCCCTTGTTTACTGCTGTTGGGGGGGTCCCCCCCACTCACCCCTTGCCATGGGGGCACATACCTGACGGCAGCCTTGGGGATGGAGCCGTACAGCAGCGAGCTGAGCCCCCGGTACAGCCCCCGGATGCCATGGTCACGGACAGTCTGCTTCACACAGTCCCCTGCGGCAGAGCACAGCAGTGCCGCTGTCACCCGCCACGCCAAAGACCACTCACCACCACCCTGCCAGCACAGCCAGGCTCCCCAGGAGGCCCAAACCCAGAAAGGGGTTGCTCACCAATGCCCTTGTAGCGGGGAGGGTTTGCCTTCTCATCCAGCTGCAGCTGTGTCTTCACATACTCGGTAGGGAATGTGATGCAGATCTCAATCCCTCCGGCCAGGCCACCTGCATGGCAGAGGAAGGGACACTGAGGCAGGAGCAGCATCGTGCCCGTTCAGTGCCACATGGCTGCTCTCAGCTCCATGACAGCTGAGCCTGGGACCTCTGGCAGCCAGGTCTGGGCTGGGACACGATATCCCTGTCCTCACCAAAATCCCAAGGACTCCACACAGCAGCAGGGCCCTGTGCCAAGCTGGTGCCTCGCATGGGCATCACTGCCCTGCCATGGCAAGAGCTGTTGAGGAGACTGGACAAAGGGATGGGAAAACAGGGCAAAACACTGCACCCACGGCTGCCTATTTGGTGTGTTGTCCCTCTCCCTCTCTGGAGCCTCACACCTCCAGGTGAGCTGCCAGCACTGGGATGTATAAACCTGGCAGTGCTGTGGCAGGCCCAGCACCACTCCCCACACCAGCAGGAGCCCATCTGCAGACCTGGCTGTGCTGGCAGGAAGCACAATTACCATCAAGCCTGTCTGGCTGCCCCGGGCTCCCGCAGTGACGGCTGCTGGGCACTGATTACACCGGCTGCAGCCTTTCCTGATGGCCTGGGCAGCAAGGGATGCTGGCTCTCAGCTCTGGGGCTCCCCTCAGCACGGCTGGAGCCCATGCAGCTGGACTCCGCTGTGCTGGGGGAGCTGGGCTCAGCCCATGCAGGCAGGATGGATCACAGAGCACTTCCTCGCATCAAAGGGTGGCCAGGTCCCGCCCAGCAGCAGGAGCCCTTTGTGCCGGCACCAGGAGGAAGCACAGGGCTGAGCTCCCTCAGGTCGCACAGGGCCAGCTCTGCTCAGCCCAGACAGGGCACGGGGTGCTGCCACTGCGGTCAACGCCACCCTAAGCACCTCCAAGGATCTCCCTGCTCCTTGCCCAGGGAAGGTGAATCCTGCTCCAGCCCACAGGCTGGGGCACAGCCTGTGGTCAGGTGGGCTGCCAGCTCCCAGTTCCCTATACAGTCTCCAGCCCGGCCATGTCCTGGGTGTGACTCAGCACGTCTGGGGCCCCCACTGCAAGGCTTGCAGCCCCACCATGGCCCAGGGGACACCCCAGCAAGGAACACATTGCCTCTGTAGGAGAGGCTGGGACTGCGTGAGTGGTTGTTATCCTGCTCTGCACAGGCTGGTGCCATGGGGCACAGCTCTGCTTATCAGCACCCCCCAAAGTACCCCCATGACGGGATGCCGATAGGGGACACCATGGTCCATGGCTGCTCCCTGTGACAACAGCAGGCAGCACCAACTGGACCAGCAAACTTTCTCATGAAGTCGTATTTCTTCTGCACGGCCTCCACATATGCAAGAGACCTCTCTGGTGTTGCCAGCTCCCCCGTCAGTGCCACTGGCAACTGGCATCCTGGGGAGCACTGCCACCTCCTCTCAGCTCAGTTCTAGAGGGGAGGGAAAAGCAGCCTCCTCACATTGCTCCAGCAGCTGAGCAGCACCCATCTTAAAAAAGCCTCATGCTAGTTTCTTCTCCCAGACACAAAAAGCACCAGGCTGCACCGTCTTACCCAGAGAGCCAAGAAGCCAGGCCAGCCTCAACACAGCTGGGACAATGCAAAGCTCAGCTTTGTGCTCAAAGAGCATCCCACTCCTCCCATTGGCACAGCAGGGATGGGCACTGAGTACTCAAGACAGGACATGCCAGCCCAGCTGGGCAGCATCCTGGCCCCATGGGGACAGGGTGCGAGGTCAGCCCAGCTCTGCCACAGCAAACAAATGCTCCTTGTTTCCCACTGTGTTCCCAGGGGGGTTGGAGCTGCCCAGCCCAGCCCAGGCAGGCCCTTCTCAGGAGGCAGCACTGACCATTGCCAGCCCTGATGCCTCCACAGCACCTGGTGGAGGCAGGGGAGGAAGACACAGGGCTGGCTCACTGCACTGCAGCCAGCCAACAGCTCCCCTGGGGCATCACAGCCACCACCCCCAGGGTGCCCAGAGCACCCCTGCTGCCCCCTCCACCCTCTCCTGCCCTTGGTGTGTCCGTCACAGTGGCAGACACTGCCAGTCCCATGGCAGGGGGCTGGCCAAACACTAATTTCTCCTGCAAAGACAAACAACTCCTGCAGGAGCAGCTGGCAGGCCCCAGAGAGCAGATCAATGAGAAGCAATGTCCTCAAAAAGCTGAGAACCAGCTGGCACCTCTCCACACTGCCACACACCACCATGCCACCAGCCTCACACCACCACAGCCACATCAACACCCTAGGTGCTGCCAAGGCCACTTCCTTCCCTCCTACACTGCAGAACTGAAGTGCTGGACATTTTAAGCGCCATAAATATTTGTTCTCTCTTGGTCCCCCAGCACCAGCTCCTGCCCCAGCACACCCAGGAGTCAGACAGCAAGGAAGCACCCAGGACAAGCAGCAGTCCAGGGGCAACCAGCAGCTCAGATCATATCAGCCACACCAAATGCCACAGTTTGGAAAGATGCTGCATCTCCTGCAACCTGCTCACAGCCTCTGCAGTCACACTTGCATGCAGGGGAGGCAGAGGGTCTGCCCAAGATCCCACGGGCAAAGTCATCCACAGGAGCCTAGCAAAGGAACAGCATGTTGTTCCTGGGAACTGGCAGCCTCCTGGGCCATGAGGTTGCCCTAGCCAAGGATGAAAGAACTGGGCACCCATGCTGCCAGATCCCCTCCCTGTTCCCCAGTGTTGTTCTGGCCTCAAATCCCATGGGAAGGTGCACAGAGCAGAGACTCTGGACACACTCCATGACTTGTAGCAATTTTAATCCATTTTCTTTTGCCCACAGAGAGACAGGGTGGCACAGGCCACCTGCCCTGCAGCCCGCTGGAAGCAAGACCCATCAGAGGTCCTGCTCTGCTGTCATCTCCTCTCCCCACAGTTTTACCCCAGCAAAAAGAAACCTCATTCTATGCAAATAAATCACTCCACTGCCCACGAGCAGCAGCTTTGGCCAATCCCCTCCCTCTCCAGGGCTGCAGGGACTTTGCAACCTGTTTACTCAGACTTTAAACAGCAGCTCCAGCTCTTGCAACACCATGGAGTCAGCAGGAACAGCAGCACTCAGGAGGTGAAAGAGCACGCAGGGCAGCTGAGCTGCCGGGCCAAGGCTCTGGCTGTTCACTGGATGCAGCAGAGCCAGAGGAGAGGGAACGTCCTTCAGGGAAGGTCGCTCTGCCTGGCCCCAGGGAAGGTGCCCCCGGCAGGGGGATCCCACTCCCAGCACCAGGAATGGCTCCCTGCCTGCAGCAAGCCTGCAAGTGTTTCAGCTGCCAGCTATCCTGATATTGCAGGCTCAGTGGGAAGGGAGAGAAGGGAAAAATACCCTGGCATAGTTTTCACAGAAAAAGTTTAGCTCCCTCCTGCGGAGAGGCCCGAGGAGGCCATCCTTTGATGACACACCTGCAGCCCTTGGGCATGGCTGGGGAGAGCTGGCAGGAGGGAGAAGAGGGTTATTTGGGGACAGTGGGAGGGTGCTGCCCCTGCAAGGTTCACACAACACGTGATGGCATCAGCACACACAGGCTCAGCTTCACACGCCATCCTTCTGGGACACCACTGACCACCCCGACCCAGGGCCCCCAGCTCCAGACCCAGGGCAGTGCTGAAGGCAGGAGGATGCAGCTGCGATGGAGAAGACAAGCAGAACCCCAGGACTGACACAAACCAAGGCTGTACAGCCAGGACTGGCACTGCCAGCCCTGCAAACTTGGACCCAGAGGCAAGTGCCCCACTGAACTCCCACTGTCCTGTCTGGGAACCACAGAGGGGCAGGAGCTGGCACTGGCCCCTCTGCCACTCCTGCAAGTGGCTGTGCCTGCAAAAGCATCCTGCTCCTGCAGTGCGATGGAGCAGCAGGTCTCTGTGCAGCTCTGATGAGAAGTGAGCACCTGGGGAGCAATTTCAATCTCTCCATTTTAAGAGTAATTTCACATGCTGACATACCAGCACCTGATTTCCATATAAAAATCACCTTTCAACCTCAGATTCGCTGGAATCCTTTCAGGCCACAGGGAGTTACTCCTAAGGGTCTGGAAGCAAAGCAGCAGAGCTCTCCCAGGGCCCATGCCTGGAGCTTCTCCATTCTGTCAGCCAGATGCTCAGGATGGTGGGAAGGCATAAACAGGCTCTTCAGTAGCTGAAGCTGAGCCCTGAGTTCCCCATTCTGGGGGCTCCCAGCCCACGTGCAGAAGGTGCAGCTGACATGGGCCACACACTATGGGCACGGGGTGCCATCTTGCCCAGCTCCTGGATGTTGTGCTTACAGTGTGCAGCACTGTCACAAGGGGACTTGGTGCCCTTTCCCATTAGCCAACACAGCTTTTGGAGATGGGGAAATAAGGGGAAAAAAACCCCAAGAACCAAAGACCATCAGGCTGCTACGAACCAGGAAGGCAGAAATACCCATCAGCAGCTTATGACAGGTCTCTGCAGCCCAGACTGCCACCTGCTCTCCACACCGAGGGACCAACCCCTCCTGGCAGCCATCCAGGCTGCTCTTCACCCATCCATTGCCGTGGAGCAATCCTGCCCTGCCTGCCTGCAGCTGTGAAACGGGTTTAACAGCTCCACCCGCCCGGCACTTCCCACCACGGGCCATCTTGTGAAACTCGGGACAGGCAGGAGCCTCACTGGGGCTGCAGCTCTCCAGGACACCTGGCTCTCAGCAGAGCTCCAGCACTGCCGTCCTCCCTCTGGCCACGGACAGTCCTTCACCACCCATCTGCAGCCACATCCTTGTGGAAAACCACCACGGGGGCAGCTCTGCCACCAAAAGTCTGACTCAGTGCTGACATGGGCAAGGTTGCTTCCTCAAACCAGACTGTGGGAAGTTTACCTGTGTTTTGGTTAGAAGGGAGAAAACATGTCCTGCAACATGTCAGCAGGCTCAGAGGGGGTCTGTCCCTGCTGGGGTTAGGACAGTCTCCCATCTGACAGGCAAGGCCAGTGGGGAGCACAGGGGTTTGGTATGTCCAGCAGTAAACACACACTCACAGCTGTTTTGGTCATGGCACTGTGCTACAGGCAGGCTGGACAGTCTGACCCCTGCCAGGGATATAGAATGGCAAACATGAGAGGTGCCCCTCTGTACCCTGTGCCACTGTGGTAAACAGCCCCGTGCAAACAGCACTGCAGATAACACTATGGATGGGATGGAATCATTTGTCCTGAATCTTACTGGAACTGTCCTGTTTGAACAGGCTGTCCTTTCACAACTCACCCATTCTCCACCTCTTTGAATTTATTTCTCAATATGACAATTAATCATTATTACATTTTAAACTTCTCAGCTGTATGATGGCAGAAGCCATTTCCCTGTGCTTGCAGTCACAGCATCCTCTGCCTTTGGTGCCTATTCCACCTTTGGGGACTGCCAGGTTCTTTGTCCTGCTCAAGTCACCTTCCCCCCATTGCCCTGCATGCCTCCAGGCCCCAGGTTTGTCACCATGAGCTGCCTCCTGGCCATGCCACCACTTAACTTCAGACACCAACTTTTCAAGTGTCAAAAACCTTCTTAAGACATGCAACAGGGAGCTGGTGTCAGAGCCCAGGGCTGTTGGATGACTCCCCCAGCACAGCCTTGTAGCTGGATGAAGGATCCACTGGCAGGACTGAGACTTCCCTGGGGACAGGCTCTGGTCTCCCAGCCCCCCGCACAGGGAAGTAACTGCTGTACCAAGCACTGGAGCACAGGGAGAGAGAAGAGATGGCCAAAAATCAATCCCTGCTGTCAAGAGATGACCTGAGACCTCAGGGCACAAGCAGGAGCAGGGAAGCTACATTGGCATGCACCACACAGGGCTGTCAGAGCTGAGGGATGCTGCAACATCCCCAAGCTGTCAGCTCATGGTGCTCATTGTCTGGGGAAGATGGGTGACTCCGGATCATTTACATCAAGCCAGAGAAAATGGTTGCTTGCAGAATGTCAAGCAGAGCACCAGGCATGAAAAAATCTCAGAAACTCACATTTGAGAGTCCAGGTTAACCCCAGCTCATACAGAATCCATTCAGACCGAAGGGACACGTCAATGTGGTTTCCTGACCCTGGGGCTGACATTCTCCTCCCACCAGGAGCCTTGGGGCTCTTAGAGGTTTCCTCTGCAGCCCATGAGGGCTCCCAGAGAGCCAGGGACTCCACTCAAGGCTAGCATGGTCCTTGTGCCCCACTCCCCAAACAGGTGACAGCCACAGGAGGCAACTGCAGGAGAAACCACAGCCAGGAATGATGTACTGAGGGCCAGCAGACCTGGCAGGACTGGTTCCCTCCACACTCACCAATCTTTCCCCTGGCTGTGCTTAGCCTCTATCCGTGGCATGAAGGGGAAAACATCCCCCACTCTGCTGTGAGCACCAGGCATCTATCTTAGACCCAGGGAGTGTGCTAGACCACAGCTATTCACAGAAGCACAACCTCCCTCACACCCACTCCTGAGAGCAAAGGCCCTGGAAATGCAGATGGACTTGGGACTTTTGGGAAAGTCCTCTTGCTCTGCAAGAGGCAAGTGTCAGCTTTCACACCCAGTCCCTGACTCCTCTCCTCTGCAGGTACAGCACTCCCTAAGAAAGATAATATCAAGGATTAACAAAGAAGAGGAAACTGAAGCTCCAATTACTGCTTTGTTCAGGAGCCCAAGGTCCCTTGCTGAACCCTGCTTCATGCCCTACCCTCTCTTCAGGCGCTTCTTTCTCCCTGCAGTCCCTCTCTCCTGCCCATGTTCCCCCTAGGACCTTGGTGCACATCACTGCTATTTGCCAGTGGTACCCAACACCAGAGGAGCAGCCACAACACCTGTGAGCTCTTTCCAAATCCAGCACTGTGTAGGACAACATCCAGGCGTTCTGCCTCGCTGGCCAGGCAGGATTAGGTGTAGGTAGAAACACCAACTGTGCAACAGCCCCCGGGTGAGCAGAGATACCATGCAGAGAGCAAGGCAGCTGGGAGCTTCTCCGTGGGAGGGAGCAGACCCCAGGATTTAAAGCTGGCTAAAAACAGAATAAGGCTGTACTTAACTCTGGCGAGGGTGGGCAGAGCCTTTCATCAAATGAGCACTACCAACCACGAGCAAAGTTCTCAGGAGGAGGGCAGCGGTCCGAGGGTTTGCCTGCAAATGGCAAACACCATTTGTGCTGGGCTGGAAATAGCCTAGACTGCAGGCTGACTTGAGCTGACCCAACAGCACCAAAATGAGCTGACCCAACGTGGCACCCAAAAACCCAGTGAAGGAGCACTCCCAGGAACCCCAGAGGTGACTGATGACTGTCCCACCAGGTCTGCCACCAGCATTCCTGTCTCACCACTTAACTGTCTTTATTTCAAGCTCCCCACTGGAGTGTAGCCCTGTGCTGGGAGCATAGTAGACCAGCAGCACCCAGCCCTCCAGGATACTGGTGGGAGGGACAGGAGTCTGGTGGGCTGTTTGGAAACCACAGCACAAAATGGGAAAGCTGGCTGTGGGAGGCCGGAGACAGGGCCAGGCTCCTGGCCTGCCTGCTAACAGGTTGTTAACCAGCAGAAAAAGCTGAGCTGCCTTCATGTGCTCAGGCCACACATGGCCACAGCAGCACCAGCAGCATTGTCACTGCAAGGTGAAGTGCTGCCTTGGCACACAACAGCTGCTTGGACAAAGGAGAGCCCATTAGCAAATTAATTTTTAACCTTGTGTTTTGACTGTTGTGAAAACTGAAGGAGAAGAGCTCTTGGCAGACAGAGCTTTACTTGCATCCCTTCAGAAGAGAGCCAACCCCAGCCTGTTGAGGTCTGGGCAGCCAAGGGAGCTGTGCCTCCCTGGCAGAGGATCCCAATTACACACAGGGTCTGGGAGCAGATATGCACCCAGGGTGGGATGATGGCTTACTTAACTCTACCAGCACAGGCAGATGAAGCACAGAAGAAATGTTCCATCTTAACACCTCCAGCTCTCCAGAACATGGAGCTTTGAAGCACACAGCCCTGTTGTGCAGA
Organism: Hylia prasina; assembly: GCA_013397195.1. Taxonomy (NCBI): domain Eukaryota; kingdom Metazoa; phylum Chordata; class Aves; order Passeriformes; family Sylviidae; genus Hylia; species Hylia prasina. Next base: position 462,871 of record VYXD01013293.1, on the reverse strand, counting down.
CAGCTGTCAGATGAGAAACTCTGGGGGCATCAGCAAAAGTCAGCAGAGACAGCCACAAACAGCACTGCATCCCCCAGAGAGGGGCTGGAGAGCTGAGCAGACCAGGGTGCAGGGAGTTAACAGCAGCTTTCTCCCATTTCTGTGGTTCTCTAATACAATTAGATGCCACAGAGGCTTCGCTGGACTTCTGCCCATTAACCAATTACTCTGATTACAGCCTGTGAGGAGAAGACCAGCATCTCAATAGGGTCTTTCTTATACCTCTGCAGCCTCACATAAGCCCAGAAGGCCCCTCCCTGCAGGTGCACATACAGCTTTGTGCTGTTTTCCCCAGCCTGGCACCTGGCAAAGGCCACAAGCACCATGTCCCTTCCTTTACATTGGGACAGCTTCCAGACATACCCACAGCAACTCTTCTGGCAGGGGAGAGCAGAGCAAGTCTGCTGCAACCTCGCTCACGGAAGGCTGATTCTCGTAAGCTGATGATCCTGATTACAGATCTACACAAGATCTATGAAAGTATCCTGGTACATTGGTCCAGGCAGTGACAACCTGATGCATTCATTGTACATGGACAGCAAGTTAGGAAAGACTGGGAAGGATGGACAAGAAGGAAACATCCTGTCCTTCCCATCCTAAAATTGGATTAAATCCTATTTAAAAGACCTTTAAGTCAAGAGGTCTGAAAACACCAACCCATTTTGAGGTGGGGCAGCAGAGAGGGGCACAGAGCTCAGGAGGACCCTGGTCTCACCGAAGGGTGCACTTGAACGAGCAGGCACCTCTCGTTGGAGGCTGCCTCCTCCTTGCGCCCCAGCCCTTTGGCCAGGCAGCCGAGTGATAGCACAGTCCCCTCCCGGAGGCGTGACCCTGGGAGGCCTCGGCACCCTTTGCACGCTCCAGCGGCCGCATCCACGTCCGGCAGTTCTCCCGGTGCTGCGAGGGAGGCCGCCCGCCTGGGCGGGGGCATGGCCGGTGGGCAGAGCCGGAGCGGCCGCGGCTCCGCTCCCCGTGCGGGCACAGCCCCGCCGCTCACCGGTCTCACGGCTGAAGGCTGCAGCTCTGCCCTTGGGGGGGAGAAGGGAGTTGGACAGACAAACAAAGGCACAGTCGTAGGAGGGTGAATTGGCTGGAAAACATAAAAGCTCTAAACATGCCAGTCATGTCGAGGCTGCGATGGCTCATTCCAAAACAAAGACGCTAATCTCCACTCTGGGAATTGTCCTGCGACTGGCAGGAGAAACCAGGGAGCTAATGAACAGCTACAAAGGAGTTTAACAAGCCTGCGACTGTCTTGGACTCCATTCAGCTCAGAGCTCGAAACAGCCACAAGCAGGAGGCAGACCGTTAACTCTGCCGTTACTGCTGCACTCGGAGCCTGTTTTTATCCCGTGGACGTGGTCAGAACTGGATGGGAAAACACGCCCCGAATCCACAGCGACTGATGCTCAGGCACAAAGGAGGGACCAAGCAGCCTTTAGAGGAGGTGTATCAGCGCAGCCTGTGGAACACAGCTGGGGCAGAGAGAACCGACTGCTGCTGCTTCAGCCCTGTCCCGTAACACCCGCGGGGGAGCATGTGGGGCCCTTGCTGCCACCGCCTCTCCCATCAGTTCCGCTCCTTGCCGCTGAACCCCGCTGAACCCGCGAGTGCCGCTCGCCCCGCGTCATGTCCGAGCCCACCAGCACCTTCCCGGCTGGACCACCGGGTGCAGAAACAGCCTGGCCAGACGCTGGGTTCTCCGCGGACAGCGGGAGCCCCGGAGCCAGCGTTCAGGCTCGGGATGCAGCTGCGGGAGCTCTTTGGCCGTAGCCGAAGGGAAACCCCGGTCCAGCGGGATCGCCTTCCGCGGGCAGCGGGAGAGGGGCAGCAGTCCCGGGACGGAGCATCACCTGCGGGAATGCCACTGCCCTGGGGCGGGTCCGGCAGCCCCCGCCCAGCCGCATGCCCACGCTGGCAGCNGGGGGCGGCCCGTGGGGACCCGGGGAGAGGCGACGCGGGGAGCGGCGAAGCGGGACAACAGCGGCGGAGCAGCGGCGTGACCCAGCCCAGCCTTCGGTGCTGCGGGAATGGGGGTTGCTTAGCCCGCTCCCAGGAAGCCACGGGAAAAGCCTCCGCGTGGGCATGGAGAGGTGCCGGCCCGGCCGGAGGGAGAGGGACGTGGACAGCAGCGCCTCCTCTCCTGAGCAGCATCAGCACCTTCGGGCACGCTTAGGCCAGGACTAGCTCTGAAGCACCAAACCCCTCGGTCAGCGAGGATGCACGACAGTGCGCTCCTGCGCGGTCACGACGTCCGGGGGGAGGGAAAGGGAGGGTTTGCTCATCTCAGGCCCTTGGCTTGAATCCTTTCTGTTTCAGCGAGGAACGGAGACCAGGAATTCCCGGGGGTAGGAAGTGCATGTGAACGCCCAGTGCAGGCGGAAAAGAAACAAAAACATTCTCAAAGTAAAAGGCTGATGGTGAGGGCAGTGACACTCCGGGCTTAGCCGGACTTGGTTGGTGCTTTTCTTCTTGTTGGTTTTGTTTTGTTTGTTTTTTGTTCTGGTTTGGGTTTTGATGTTTTTGGGGGGCAGGGGGTGGGTGGGTGTATTGGCTATTGCTCCTCAATAAATGGGCTGTGCAAATTGCACCAGGATGTGTTTTTGCTTTATCTGCAGACAGAGGAAGACTGCCCTGCTCTAGTTTTATTTACAAGATGCAGGGAAAGAAACCAACACTGTTTTCATTTCCATCCACGATTTCACAGAAACCAGGGAACACTGAAGCTGTACTCCAGAACTATGGTCTTCCTTACACCTGGAGCAGCCACATTACTCAAAGGAGTGAACATTTTGTGCAAGAAGTCACCCCCAGCTGTGCATAAAACAGGCTCCTGTCCAGAGTTGTTCTCTGTGTGCTTTGTGACGTGGTTTTTGCGTTACGAGACCCTGCAATCTGGCAGCTGCCAGCCCTGTCCAAAGGCTCACTCTGCAGCTACACAGCCCTGGCTTCGTGGCTGAACCGCTGGCAGAAAAACCCTTTAGGAAACTGAAACACCTTTATTCTGCCAGGGTTAAAAGCAAACATACTTGCATTGCAGAACTCACCCCCAGGTGAGATCAGAACTGTATGTGGTTTCACAATAGCGTTAAAATAGGCACAGAGTGGTCTCATGCCAAGTCTAAGGCCCTCCTCCTCTAACACAGGGAAGTAAAGGAGGGGGAGGAATTAACATGTGAAGGGAAGGAAGAAACATTCATAGTCCCACTGACAAATGCAGAGCAGCTACTCATGTTCAGGTTAGCATTGTTAGAATGGTAAAGATAAGACAGATTCTTTCTAACATTGCAAACAAACAAATGCATTTGGAGTTCTGATTAACCTCTACAAATCCTCATACCTTTCCATCAAATTATCATGGCTTTTACATCTGCCTGCAGACACATACACCCTGTGCTGTGAGGGCACAATTACCTTCACAACACTGGCTCTTACAGATTCTTGAATCATCAAGGCCTGTGCACAACCTCATCCTGTCCAAGAAAATACCACACCACATGCTTAATTCACATCAGATCAGCCTCAACGGATTCACAGCAGTGCTTACCTTGCTGAACAGGGAAAGGATTATTCATATTTAATCACATGCAGGTTGCAAGCCATCTTCTGCAAGGAGCTGACCTCCAAGAAGCTGCTAACAGCTCTTGTCAGCAGAAAGCTTGAAGGAGAATCAGTGAAACAAGATAAACAATCCCTGAAACACCAGGGGCTGCAAGAGGATGTTTTAAATCCCATTACTTATGTGAAAATAAATACTTGACCAGGCTCACATGGTCAAGAGCATCTCCTAAGAAATGCATGGTCAAAGCATAGAAGAGCAACTACTGTTACAGACACAACATCAAATGCACTATGTTACTGCTCTCGCTTCAGGAATTTTCGTGGAAACAACCCTCTGACAATCTGAACTCATCTCCCTTGCTGGTGGCTGGTGCTTGTTACTGCTGGCATACAAAGACACAAGCATTGTGAAATATGTAGTCAGGTGCTACTGCAGCCTGTGTGCCTCATGGCACCACTCCAGGCTCTAATAATCAGAATTAAAAAGAGCTACTGAAAGTGAAAGCAACTTCCACAATTTATTTTTTCAAACACAAACAGCAATTGCAGACAGTTTTCTGGATCCTTGGAAGCACATGCTTGCTTACATGACAACACTTAGTTCCAACTTAGTCCTCCCTTGCCCCTCCTTAAAAGTATGATTATAGCTTTTATTTAATTGGCACTAGAGAATACACCATGGTTTCAGAGACCATAAGCAGACAGTATGGGGCATATGGCTTCCTATTATATATCCTGGGATCAGAGAAACTCTTCATGTTACTGAATTAACAGATGTATTATCACAATGGTTACAACTCAACTACTACAGACTTTTCCATGCATTATTAATCCCCATCACTTGTGGTCTTACATAAAATAAGAAAACTCATTTTCTCTCAGGTTGCCTATCAAGACCAAACAATTCCTTTATGCAAATCAGATCCTGCACATAACTGGCTTCAAGAAGTGAAAGTACTGTAGATTTGAGTCAACATTTCCCCAGCTTTGGAGTGTGTAGAGCAGGAGCTACTGTGACTTAGTAGAAAGATGATGCTATTCCAAACAACAGACATGATTCCCACTTGAGCACACGTGCAGAAAGAGCTCCTGTTGCTGCTCAAGATTATTCACTGAGATTACCAGGACTGAGCCTCTCATGAGCACCACAGAAATCCCTGTTATGTTCACATCTGCGTGGGCCTGACTCATCTCAGAAGAGAGTGAAGCCCGTGTACCATGTACCTTGTACCATTATCATTCTGCTACCTGGCCTTGGTCGTGAATCCCTCACAGCAGGATGTATTACTCAACAAAGCAACTCCAGCTGACAAACTCTATTAGCAGTTGATGAGGCCATTTCCCCACCCCCTAAGTGGAAAAATAAAAGTACCTTAAAAAGGAGAGCAATTCAAAGATTTATTAAGCACCGTTTCCCACCCAAACTCATTCCTAGCTCCCATCTGGATAACCAGTGCTTGGGGAATTTGTGCTCTATGTAATATTGGAGAACTTAGTGCTGTGGAAAACAATGTAACAGAAGACTTTGTAATCTCTTCCTTTCATAACTACTGGGGGGAAGGAGAAATGGAGATTTTTAGGCAAACAAATTTTACAATCTTGATTAAAAACAGACAAAAAAAATCTTGAGTCATTGAACTACACAGGAAATGCATAACTGAATAAGCTCAGAACCTGACTCAGGATTTTTAAATTCTGCCACATAAAAGATGGGACTTCACTGACTGTATTTCAAATTCATCTTAAGCTTAAAAGCTGTCAACTTTATATTAGCTTGGAAGAAAACGGATGGATGTTGTTGCCTTTTTGAAAGATTGCAAAAGCTCCAGACAAACTGAAACACATACCCATGCTAAGAATTTTGCAGTGTTTTTTTAGTACAACATGAGTCAGGATCTGTCATTATGTTTGGAAAGGTGCCCACAAAAACCGCACAGTATTGAAAAGTGAGAAAGCTAGATTAGTGACAAACTCTCTGGAGGCTGGACACCTGCTGAAGTAGGAGATGGTGCACAACAATGACTCCAGATCCATTAAACTGGACTGGTGTGCCTGCAGGTTGCTATAGCAAGGCTCATTCACTTGGCAAACCACAACCTAATTACACACGACTGTCACAAAGCACTCTGGTGTCGCCAAGCATTTTTCAGCCTTATGTCCTTATCTGGAAACAAATGAGACTGAAGCAGTCTTGGGGTACTCTGTAAAGCAAAAAAAGGAAATACAGTCGGTTTGGAACCAAGTGCAAAGCCCAACCATTACAGCAGAACAGAAAGGGCCCAGAAAGATTGCCAGAAGCTTTACAGATGAGAAACAACACTGTCATATGGTAATACATACACTTGATAAACTGCTTGTTATGAGAACCTGGCACATACAGTGCTACCTGTCCCAAGATTTGCAAGAGTTCTCACCTCATTTTTTTTCTCAGCAGATTGAAAAACTGTCATGCTGATTCAGTCACACTAGGCATATCTCAGAGGCCAAGTCCTAGCCTGCCAATTAGGATATCACACATCCAAGCAGAAGCATTCATTACAAGCAGTTGACAGTCAGGTTTGCCAAAGTACTAAAGTTACTCACACTCATTTGAGTGGGCATCTGACAAGGTTGGTTTGTCAGTTTTAGAGTTCAAAAAGCCAATTTCTTAGGCGTCTGAGTAACTGCTGCTGCATTTGCTTAGGGAAAACAAACAACCAAAAATCCAACCAAAAAACCCGCCTGTTCCTTGTTTCCCACAGCCCAATTAAAGATCCACGTTGTGCTCTAAGTGCCAGTACTCAGCACTGCAGTACTCAGTTACTACTGTCTTTACTGTATCATGCCTATTATTTGCACAAACTTCAACAGACTTCATCTGCCTACAATCTATTTTTTAAGGAGCTGTTACTTCAGATCACTTCCTTCTGCTATGCTACCATTTAATTATAGCTCTAAAAAGGGGGGAAGGGAAATAAAAGTCTCATAAAATACCACACCATTAAGTAAAATAAGAAACAGGACTTACCCCAGCAATGTATTCCTCCTGAATTTCCCTTCTGAATTGCTTGTCTTCTCTGATGCCATATCTGCATGTGCCCAAAGTTTGACAGACCAGGGAAGTTTCCCCTAAGGTCTGACAAACAGCAAGAGCCATTACACAGGAGATTCACACTCTTATTTCTCACAGGGAAAGCATGAGGCAGTAAAAGCCTGAAAGGAGGCTCAAGCAAGTTACCCTCTGACATAAGCCTGGAAGTTGGTCTCCAGGTGTTGCACACTGCAGCAGGTTCTGCATGAGCAGATCATTCCACAGGACAGCACCAGTCCTGTGTCACTGGGGTGGGAATTAGCAAGAAGCTTAGTTTTAAAGCAGATTCTCTGCAAAACAATCTTATTCAAGTTTTCAAAAACCTGGACATTACAAATTCATGAAATGAAGTAAATTCTTCACCTAATCCCTGAAAGAGGGGTTGTTTCCTACTGTGAATGACTTCACTTTCAGAGAAGCAGTGAAGTTGGTATATGAGTTTGTTCACGTTAGGTACACCTACACTGTATTGGCAGGGAATCTGTTTTGAATGCATGTTAGAATGCAAGATCAAAAAAATTGTAAAAGCCATTTTAGTCAGCAAGAGCTTAAATACCAGGAGAGCAACATAAGCAAAACTGCTGATCGGAGCTGGCAGCTTTGCCTTCCTTGAAAGCTCAGTCCCTCCTGTAATTAGATTTCTAGACTGAGGCTTTTAAGGATCCCCAGGCTACCTTCATTTCTCTACAGTCAGGTGCTGTTCCAGTATTTGATCTAGCACTTCACTGTGTTTCACCATCAGCTTGCACTTGCTGCTATGAAGTCAGAGCCCATTTTTAAGTTGCCAGGATGGAAAGTCTACAGTCATACTAATCCTAGAGCTGGTCTTCAGTTCCAGCTGACTTACCCAAATTTATTTCAACTGACAAGAAACTGCTTACAAAACAGAAGTACTATTTTCCTGGAAAATGGCAAGCTACCTGGCTAATTCCTGCAATGAGTAAGTCTGGACAGAGAGGAGATTTACCTGAACTCATTAGCTGCTCAGCATTTCAAGCTGAGCCATGAGTGCTGATCAGTACAAAGTTGAGCTTAGTATGTTACAGCAACACCTGGGCATTCTGGCATCCATCAGGAAGGAGGAACTTCATCCCTTTGCCACTGCTGTCACAGTGTCGTGACCAAGAAGAAGACACACTCATTAGAACTGTGCCAAAGTGCAGTCTTGCTGTTACTGATTCCACAACCCTGACAATCTTCACTGGTTTGCATTTAAAGGTGTTTTGCCCTTTTCCAAGTGGGACTCAGTATGAAAGGGTGCAGCTTACCAAAACCAGTGCTATACTGATGTACCTCAGCAGAGAAGACACTCTTTCATTGCAGCACCTCCCTCCACACAGGATTAAAGCTCTCCCAGCCCAGTGAATGAAAGCATAAGAACACGTGAGTGCCTCCTGCAGCACGCCCTCCCCATGTGACAGCATGTGTCTGTAAAGAGACCACAACTCCCTTTAAGTTATTTACTAGGCCTTCCCTGTTACGTGCCTTGGCACAAGTCGCCCTTTCCCTGCCTGGCACCCTCAGTTGTCAGATTAAGAAACCTGATGCTGTGAGTGGTAGTGTATTACTACCAGCCAGTCCCCACACCCAAGACAGTAAGACTAGAACCACACAGTGGATACTGTAGTTTTACATTTATAATTGGACTTTTATAATATTCAAGATTAGCACAAGATTCATAACCATAAATTATACATTGTTATCTAAGTACATAAAACGTTAATGATACATGTATTTGAAGTGGCACAAAGTAATAATACATCCCTGTTGGCATTCTCAAAGGAAGAGGTGGGTGATGGACATGCTGTTGATCCTACTGCAGCATAGCAGAACTGAGTCAGTGCACCCCGGTCACTCAGGTGGTGCTGACTCTGCCCACCAGACAGGGTCAGAACACGGTGTGGCAGGAAGCCAATGCCACAATCAGTTAAAGGTGCAAATAAAAAGTCAGGATTATAGCCCTCCCTACTGCCTCAATACGGTAGCAGTGTGACCCCCTCCCCAAGCCTGACGCTGTGCTCTTGCATCTCCAGTGCTTTGGCAGCCCATGCACACTCCTATGTTCTCTTGCCACACACAGCTGAGGTTTGTTTTAGTACCATTTAACGTCAATAAGTAACATGCTCTCTTCTTGTTAAACAAAAAGGATCTGGGAAGTGTTTGCTCTCCGGCATGAGAAGATTTATTTTCTTCAAGTCTCAGATCTACTCCAGAAAACAGAGAACAGACCCCAACAGTATTGAACCCCAACAGCATTGAACTCCGACAGCATTATTGTCCAGAAAAGGAAACTTTCCCAATATTCCCCTAAACATTCAGAGCACAAGTATTAGAAAAGCCCATTTTCTTTTGCACGTAAGAATGCAAATAAAATGGGGTGGTCAGATGTACACAAGCTTTCAACAATTCATTATTAAAGAGATGTTTCGCTGAATTGTTAGCAACCCTGCTACTTCAGTAGCTTCAGCTAAAGCTTTAACAACTTGGTGCCAGGCAATTTCCCAGCTGCCTTCAATGGGCTTGTCAAAAGAAAGAAAATTATGCTCTCTTCCCCCTGGCCTCAAGTAGTTATTGCTATATGAGTTATTGAAATAGTGTCTTAACTTCAGACAAGAGTCTCACAATGTCATTAACAAAAGCTGCCTTTCAGAGGTTGAAATGTAACCGGACAATAATCAATAAATAACAGTAACAGGCATCCTGCAGAAGTCTCCTCACTGAGCTGGGCAGCAAGTGTGTTCAGCCAACAGAAGGTCATCTGTGCCTTGTACACTTCTTGGAGAAGTTAAAAAGGGACGGGAAGGAAGAGAGCAGGGACAGTGAAGGTCTGTCAGAGAGCTAGTTACATATTGAAACCATAAACAGGCGGCTGGGTGAATCCTGGTGCTGTGTATCCATATGGGAAGTTTGCCTGGGGAGGTACTGCACTGGGGCCTGCTGTTAACATCAACTGCTGGCCTAGAAAAGCATGAGACAAGAAGAAAGTTAGTTTAAGATCCCAAGCTTCCCTAATACTAGCTGTACTGTGTGATAGGATTATTAGGCTTCAGTTAAGAATCAGCCCCTGTGCAAGCACACACCAGCAAGTCACAATATTCCCCAACATGTGCCATGGAGTGGGCACCCATGCCATCTCCTCTTGCTACCAGGAAGCTACGAAGAGCAAGGCAGGACTCAGAGGGAAGATGAATATCAATTGATCTTGAGGTCATAATAAACATGGCTTGTTTTGAAGAGACCATGCTGAAAGCCAAACTGGTATTATTTAACCCATGCATGGTCAGATCTAAAGAATAAAGTGATTCAAGCAAATTGTTAGGTCTGTTAGGTCTCACAGTCTGGAGGGTGCTGCAAAAGGTCTGAACACACCTTGACAGATTTTTGTTTTCATCACTAGGACAACACATGCCTCATGCATCTGTTAAATTCAAGTTAACATTTACATCAGATAGTGGACCAGTCACATCCTTCCCTTACCAGCCACTTCTAGGTGCTTGAATGCCTCTTCAGAAAGGCTTGTAAAATAGCATCACACTTGAAGACAGCCATGGTGTTTTGGCTGCATGTCATAAGATGCGTGAGCTAGAAAAGCAGTCTGCCTTTCTACTTGGAAGAGCAGAAAGCAGACACATTCCTCAGACAAGAGTAAGAAGAGGAATTTTCACGCTCTGTAAGTTACTCCTGGGGTTGGCAACACCCTGGTATCCCCTGTCCTATTACCATACTGAAACACGATTCCTAAAGTAGAGATCTGAGCCATGTAAGAGGAGCAATACTTTAACCCGAAGAGTAGAAGTACTGTAAGAGTGAGATGTCACTTCAACAACTTACACAGTTCATTGAGCAGAGACAACCATTCCAATTACTATCTAGCTGAAACCAGTTTTCTTGGATACAACATGATCATGTAAGCTGCCTCCACAAAGAGTAACAACAGGTAATCAATTAAAACCTACCAAATACTATTGGAGTGGGTTCAGTTACTTGTTCCTCTTCTTTTCTTAGGCTTTCAGAAGCATCAAGTTTATCCACCTACATTGAAGTGAACAGGAAATTTATGAAGGCCTTGTCTAGGAATTGCACCATTGTGTGAAGCTTTTCATGCCTGGTACTTAGCTATCAAGTGCTCCTTTTTAGTCCAAGTTGGAGACTACTGAAGTCTGCCTATTCCCAGCAAACTTTGCTGTAAAACTGACTTCCCAATTCTTTTAGGTGTATTGCAATAAACAGCAGCTCTCAAATGCAGATGAGATACTTATTACCTTCAAAGGAAGCATTTTTTGGGTGCCTAGTCACTGCTAACTATGACCCACAACTCAAACCCAACAGAGCGACCATCATCTCAAATGGGCCTGATCTACATTTACCTATTAACCTGCAATTCCTCTCCCCTTCAGTGATACCTCACAGATATTTGCAAATATTCCAGGCCCAGGAAGTTTGATCTCATCTAGGACTACAGCTTAACCTGGCTGCAAGGTACTGGTTTAACCATACTGGTATTCACAGGGACTTCTAGGGGGAACTCTAGAACCATCATGGGAAGTGGTCTAGTAGTATCAGCTTTATACAGATCTCAGTGCTGTGCCACAAAAAGCTCTGTTAATGCTAAACAAATTTGTGGAAGTGCTACAGTAATGCAGGAGCCCTAAACACAACTTTAGACTGTGGGTATGGAGAGCAATCTGAAGAGCAACAGTACTTTCCTTCTCAGGTTTAACAAGTTTTATCTTCCAGAAGAGAACCAGAGACTGAAGACTACAAGGCATAAAAGCTGTACACAGCTTCCAATCCTGGCACAGGCAGTACTAACATTCTGGGCAAATCTACATTAAGCCCAATGTTGTATTTCAGCTGTTCCTCATCCTCCTTTCCCACTGCAAGAATCACATCTGGTCTGAGAACTGCTTCAAGAGGGTCTCTGTTACACTTCAGAGATGTTATCCAGATATGCTGTTTTAAGAGTTTCCTCAATGTTTTGAAGTTTGCAGCTCAAACTGACAACTTGAGTGGCAGCAGGTCTTTTACTGGTTCATTTATAGCTATCAGCCTAAGCTTCTCAGCATAACACTAAATATTGGTGTTAAAAACGCTGTCCAAATTACTATGGATCAAAGCAATTGACAGCTACCCATTTCCAGCTACCTGTCCTGTTCTATTTACCCCCGGACTCAGCTCTCTCGGGTTTGCCTTTCCCCGGTGCTATCCTGCAGGGGCTCTGGCCAGTAGCACAGTCCTGCCCTCAGCTGGCAAGCAGCAGGAATCTGAGAGCAGCCATTCCCCACAAGGGATGAGCAGCTCTGGGAAAGCCAGATCACATCTGGTCTGCTGCCTAGAACTGGTTCAAAAGGTTTCCAGGTGAGTGTCATTATACTCTGTGTGCCTGACCCCTTCTGGGACAGAGGCTATTCTGTGCTTTAACATTTTTTTATGCAGAAAAGACAGATAAGTTCTGGAAGATGTACACACCCCACTGAAACTAGTCTATTCTTTTGTGTTTTTGAAGTTAGTTACATGACAATTTTAGACATACCACATTTATAAAGCCCATTCTCCAATTCCATGTTTTGCAGTTAATTCAACAGACTAAATTAGTTTCACTGTAAACCACTTTCACCATGCAGATTTTCCTTTTGGCAAGTTATCCCATATTTAGTAGATGTGATTACTTGTAAATCCAACCAGCAGTTTAAAATAAATTATCTTAGACCTAAACCTCACATGGCAGAGTTCAGGTAAACTTGTGTGCCAAGTTTCTCCTGAGTTAAATACGAGGAGTAGGAGCTGTTTAAGATCTGTGCAAGTACCTTCATCATACCAACAGGCAAGAAGTTTACAGAAGCTTTATGGCACTATTCAAACTCACCATCATGCCTGAATTACTGCACACTTTGGTAATTTACAGTGCAATTTGCCCTTGGAACACCTGGCAACTGCTCTTCTTTATGAATAGCATCCTCAATGCCACAAAATACTGAATACAGTGAAAAGGAGCTCAAAGTAAAGCCCTCCTCAAGCACTTGCTTTTGTTTCCCATGAAAAGGAGAAGAGTCTGGTTGGATTTTCAAGTTACTTGTGAATAGTTATCCTTTTAGCATTAGAAAGTGAACAGGAAATGAGTTAGAGCTAGATTACACTGCTCTTCTGGCAGAAGCTACAGCTAGATTCCTGTAAAAGAAACCTAGGTATTGAGGGACACAAATGAACACAGAGAGTTTGAAATCAGAGTGTCACCTTATAGAACAGTCCATCAACCTGCAAGAAAATTCAGAGGGGAATACTTAACATGACTTATTAGAAGCAACCTGAAGCAGTCACTTTTACATTGTTCACTTTAATGAAGTTCTTTACTGTGATGTCCTATGCAATCCCAACAGCCTTTCAAGGCAGATTCTTAGCTTGGTAACTTAGAGCTGAGACAAGCATTTGAGGACCACACATGATCAGAATCTCTCTTCCCTCAGCTGAGGACCAGCTCTTGGTATCAGTATTGTACAACCAGACTTTGCATCTGAAGTTCTGTTTTCCATTTAAAAAAACCAAACACCTTCAGCAGCCTACTCCTATGGCTGATACAGGAAAAACGTGCACTATTAGTTACTCAAAAGCCCTATGCTCTTTTTACTCTAGGAAATAAGGGGACTTTACTTTCATAGTTACACAAAAATAGAAGTGATAAATGTGTTGTCCTCACCAAGTTTTCAGTTCATCAGCTATGGAGTTGCTGCGAGAAGCACAGTTGCTTTTGTCTACTGCTAAAAGCAGAAGTTTAACTAGACCTCTTCAAGTGCCAAGGCATCTATTTATAAACTTTGCTAGCTAGCCTGGAGTGATAAAACCTACAGAACTTCAAGAAGACTTCCTCTATGAGGAATGGCAATATTCCAAATATATGCAAAGAGCTCTGGTCTACATAATGTTAATCATGCAGCAGACTGAAGTCTTAGCATTTTAGCCTATGCAATACTCACTTTGGTAAGGTACTCTCTCATCACTTGGATGAAATAAGGCATTGCAAAGTCCATGATGTTATGTCTCCATGCCAACTCAAGGACTACATCTGGGTGCAGTAAGTCATAGCATGTGAAAAGGCAGGCTGCAAAGCACTCTTGCTTGCCTTCTTCAAGGAACCACTGGAGCAGCTTCTCAGCCAGCTCTGCATCTTTGGACTCTGCAGCATACTGCATAGCATCCTACAGAAGAGAACAACAGTTAAGCTCGACCCTTGTGTGTCAACATCTTGCTCTACATCTTACATCAATGTTATTGCCAGTTAGATAAGCTGGGAATTTGACATACCATGAAGTTGGTCTTTAACAATACCAGGCATGCTCTGTAGCAGGCAAGATACCACACAACTCTGAGGCAAGCCAGATACTTTATTAACATCATCCAACAGGTTTTCTACAGACTATTGCACAAACTGGCCTGTAAGAACTCACTACAGGCTTGAAGTGCATACCAGCATAATAGCATTTCATCTGTACCCTTACAAGAGCCTGTGACTTGAGTTCTATGGAGAATGTTCCATACTGATACAGGTAACTGTACAGATGCCACTGACTGACAGAGACACATCCCCAGATACAGGACAACATTATGAAACTAGATTTAAGACATACACTTGAAATTGCAACCACTTCTGCTTTAAGAGTCTTTCCTTCAAGTGAAGGACTACTAATTAAAACTGCAGATTTGAAACTAACATTCATTATCCAGGAGATTTATGCAGTGTCATTAACTCACCTTATACAGACGGTCTTTCTTGCACAGCTCCACACTCTGTTTCCAGCGGTTGTTACCCTTGTACAAGTACGCTGCAATACGCCTAAACTCAATTAGCTCATGCTTTTCCAGACGCTGAGCCAACGTTATGTTATCAAAGTTGTCATAGGCATCAATGGAAGCTCTCAAACCCTGTTTGAGAGAGATTTGTTACAGGTGCATCCAGATGGCAGTTGGGTGAGAACTGCAGTAGAGAAGCCTCTAATCAGAGTGCACAAGTGTTTCCATTCTGCGGCTGGATGTTGATACTATGGCTTTACCTTATTTACCTAAGTGTTTCATGAACCTCTCCAAAGGATACTTTCTAACAAAGCAAGATGGGAAATTGGTCATACTGGCTCCAGACAGAAGACCTAGTTACCATTAACGGACAAAGCATGTCTTCAAATAGCAGCCACTGGGGCCAGAAGCAAATTTATTTACAGAAGTGCTGCCCACTGAGTACACACCTGATACTGACCTTTGTAAGGTCTGTTCTGACAAAAACATCTGTGGCACCTGCTTTTTTGCATATCACTGATATCTCAAGACTCCTGCCTGCTAAGGGCCTGACTGTATCCCCTCTCTCTGCTGCACTGGAGAAGTGTTATCTTCTACTCAAGGACATGACTGCGTCAGCAGCTTTTTTTTTGTCAGAGGACCATCCCTGAGGCTTAGAAATCTGATTTTTGGGTCTCACCTGGAAATCTTCCTCTTCTGTTAAAAGGTTGTTTAGAGCTTCATTAACTCCTTTGTTGTTGTGGCTCTGGACTGAACGCAGATAAGGCTTTACTAGAAGTAGCTGATTAACCTGGAAAGAAGATGATTCCAATAGAAGATTAAGTGTTTAAGCACAGCAATCCTGACACTGCATTTTCCTGAATCAGGTTCTCATTTGTTATTACAAGAGTTTGTGCTTATTGTTAAAACCCTTCAGACGAGGTATCTTGTATTGCCAGGAATAAAATAAATCAGTCTCCAAGGCCAGTTACACAACTCTTCCTGCATTTCCCATATCAAACTGGGACTGGGCTGCTTCTTGGTCCTTTTTACTGAAGGCAAAGCTACTCAACAGATGTTAACTCTGTTTTCCAGCCAGAGGCCGGAGTATCTTAACTGGAGCAAGAGCACTTTTGTTCACTGAACACTCTCCCAAACTCACCTTTGAGAAAAAATTGACTGTCCTGGTGTGATCCAGTCGTGGAGATAATACAAGCAGGAGATCATTGATCAGCAGAGGTTTGTAGTCTAAGTAGAACTGCAAGGCTTTGTAGTACAGCTCCACATTGGCCACCTGCATGATCAGACACTAGTTAATACTTCAAACAGAAGTAAGCTTAAGGTGCTTAGTTTGGACTACTTAACTCAGCACAAAGTTTATGTGAGTCCTACTAAACAACAGCTTCAGTTTTCTTCCAGAAGTCACAAGTTTTACACTTATGCAGAATTCTTATTCAATCTTATGACTGCTTCTTGTACCATCTGCTTCTAGACAGTGAAATCACAGGCTAATGGGGCATTACAAACCAATTCTAATCCATCCACTGAAGAGGTCCTGGTACAGGTAGCCCACTACAGTTAATACAACCATTTCTTGACTTCTGAAGCCAGTGAAGACTGTAGCCTTAAAAAGTCTTTAAATTTTTTTCCTTGAAACCTCCAACAGCAGTAAGAGTGTACTCAGTCTTAAATCTTATTTAAACTATTTCTTGATTCACTATTCTCTACTGTACTCATGGGACTGCCCACCCCATTTCTCACACTGAAACAGCTGGAAACACATGCAGAAATCTTCCAAGAACAGTTACAGCCTCAGACTAAAACAGCAGTCAGCTCAAAGGTATTAAGGAGGTTAGGCCTCTTGCTTGTGACCTATGATCCTGCACAACCTCTGAAAACATTCTGTGCCAGCTGCTGCCACTCAACAGAATGTGCTGCACAGCAGAGAAGAAATACTGTAAGATCAGATTAACTCTTTGTTCTAAACTGACTGGAAGTTGTTTTAAGTACAGCAGAAAAGCTGAGTAGTAGCTTAACCAAACTGTTTTCTAAACATTAATTCTGTTGTGCATTTCTGCCTCTGTCCTCAAAGAAGCTTTCAGCACTTTGCTTCAGTTACCAAGTTACTTACCTTGGCAATTATGTCTTTAAACTGGCCTTCTTTCCAGGCATCAGTGGGATGATTCATCATAGTAATTATTGCATTGTCATACTCCTCATACTTGTCATAGAGGAATACAAGTTCTGCCCAGAGATGAGCCTGTTCTGCAGCTCTGAGCACCTAATAAAACAAACAAAAAAATGCACCATAAGGTTTGATTCACTGGCAGCTTCCCACCTTCACTTGCAGCTACTTTACTGCATACCTTTGGGATATTAACTCTAGACCAGAAAAGCTCCAGATGTTCCCTCATCTTCTGAGGCTTGAATTTGGAGTATAAGATGGCAAGTTCAGTAAACATCCCCATGTGAGCACGCTCTAAGCCCAAAGCAGCTTCCAAAAGGGCAATCAATTCTTCAAAGTAGCCACGATCCTGGATGTTAGGAAAATAAGGATTAATAAAGCTTGCTAAAATGCATACTTACTTAAATACAACATGCTTTGATTTTCTCTCCATTGAAAGGGCTTAGATTTTCGATTCCAATGAGATTAGAGAATTATAAAAGAAGGCACAATGGAAACTATTAGCTCTCCATTTACTATGGAAAAAATGCACATCTCCACTAAGAAATGAAGACAGAGAAAAAATGAAACTAAATATTAGCCCCCAAGGTATTTTTTTTTTTCTGTGATCACTTTATCAGCAGATACAAGTATGTAGTACAAATCTTCTAGAATACTAACAGTTACCTGATAGTAACTGATCAACTCCTCAAGTTCATCAGCATGGATGACTATGTGTAAGCCACAGATCTGTGCCAAGCGGAATTCTTTTCCATCCACACAGGCAAAGCAGACCTGTCACGACAGTCAGCAAATAGTTAACAGGGCAAAGCTTCACCAAATTTGAGGTTTACTAACAGTTCCAAATATGTATTTCCATAATACTTGTTCTAGAATTAAAATCTGTTAAATCCCACAAGTTTAAGTTACCTCCTTCCAAGTCCTTGTGCTATTGGCTTTGCGGCCACTGTCCACCGCGGCCTGATACTCCCCAAGGTGCACCAAGGTAGATGCCAGGCGAGCGAAGTTGGACACGTTGTTATAGAGAAGTTTTGCTGCTTCATACATCCCCTCCTCATAACACCGATCACCAACCTGAATGAGGAGTCCAAGGTAAACAAGAGTAGCAGTAAGAGTAAGGGGTCAGCTAAGTAGCAAGTTATACTTGGAAACTGGATCAAGACATACCTGTTGTATATGGGCATTATTAGGGCCACTAATAAACTCCTCCAGTTCGGACAGACGATTAGTTTTTGCCAAAGCAAAAATAAGTTCTGTCTCTACATAAGACTCTCTAGCCTTCTTCCTGGCCATCTGTAAGAATTTGACTAGGTCCTCCCAATTATCTGGAAGAGAGCAGAGATATGTAAGGTCCTGTGTTTAGTCATTCTGTATTATTTACCTTGCCCACCTTAGGGACAGTTTTCACTAGCAGGCTCAAGGCTCTTCTCTAGCACAATAGTAAGCCATTTGCACTTGAGTTACGGAATTCCTTGTCAACACCAAGTCAATTTCAGGTACGACTGGACTTCTTGCTACTGTTCTGCAATCCAACTGGCAAGCAATTCTGCCACATAAAGCTAAATAAATACATTATTCTTAGTGATATTTTAGCTAATGGTCCAAATTATCTCCACAAAGTGGTCTACACTCAGTGTAGCAAAACAGACAACCTCGTTGACAGGAATCTCACTTAACATTGACTCATCCATTCTATGTACTGACTGTTCCCATTTCCTCTGAAACAGAATTTTTAAGTCTTAATAGTCCCTGCTGCTCAGTGTAAATGCAATAACCTAGCTCATGTCCAAGCAATCTGAAGTTGAAGATGCCTTGCCTTACCATTTCTATTAGCTGCCTGAACGACTTCCATGTAGGCAGATGGATCATCTGCCTTTATATAGGAGTCAATGGCTTCCTTCACCAAGTCCTTCTGGAGCTGTGCTCTGGCCAGCTGGCTCCACACTGCTGGTTCATTACATCTCTCTGCAAATTCATAAGCACGGTCTAAGTTGCCAATGTGCTCAATCAGCACCTGTTTGAAATTGAAGTTCCAAGTTAAAAATTGAAGTTTTGTAACACTGTCCCTTCTAACAGAACTCTTTCTTCAAGTATATACACTGCTCTGTGTAAGCAATATGAAGCTAACTGCTCTTAGAACGGCCATTTCTGTTTAGGGAAGCATTCTACATCATCATGCAGGAACCACACCTCACCTGAATTGCTGAAGTATTGACATCGAATTTTCTGAATATAGCAAAGGCTTCCTCATATAGCTCATTACTGATGGCAATGTTTGCAATATCTGGGGCATCATAGTTATCCAGCCGATTGATGTATTCCATCACTCGGGTGCGGTCAGCCTTAATGGCAGTCAGGATCAGCAGATTCTGCAGATTCCTTTGGTTAACAGAAGGCATAGGCTATAAGCAGTGCACAGCAACACCTGCTTAAGTGACATGGATTGTACATGTGAAAAAATACATCCACTTATTGTCCCTAGAAACAACATTTCATCCCCAGATTGAGAACCACCGACATTACCTTCAAAAAGAAATTGCTTACCGATATTAATGTTCTCTGTTCTCAACATGTCACTGCAAATTGCAGTGTGAACTAGCTCAGTTCTTCAAGCACAAAGCACTCTAAATTCTAGCTCTTCACCTTATTATAAACACTGAAGAGTGCTTAGGTCTTGCAGCCAAGAAGCCCATGAAAACCTGGATCATTCACAACCTAAACAAAGGCACTGAATAGGCTAAACTTGAGAACAAAGCCCTCCTCTTACCTGTGTTCACTGAATACAGAATTATCCAAGACAATTTTTTCCAATAATTCAATCAGTTCATTTGGCAGATCAGCAGTCATGAAAGCTTTTACAGTTACAGAAACTTCCTCTGGATCCTGTGTCTCTGATAAAGCTGTTTGGACAACCTAAATTCAAAGGCAGGAAACTATTAAGTGTTTTCCCCAAATTAAATATTTGTCCAGTTATTTGTCCAGTGAACTACAAATTAAAGCTTTAGAATTTTGAGAGTATTTTGACAAAGGCAGCAAGAAACAGCTATTAGCTGTATTTTACAGAGAAGTAAAATCACATCTTACATCTATGTGGGAAACAAATTCACTAGATGAAGGTTATTCTCCAGGACAGAAAAAAAAAGCTTACTGGTAACTGAATGTTCTGACCATGAAGGTCAGAATTCATACCTCCCACTCCAACTCTTACGAACTTCTATGTGGTGAGATGGGGCTTTAGGGTACCTTGTAGGGGAAGAATGCTACTTTAATGCTCCATATGTTTCTGAGACATCCTGAGGTCTCCACACATTGGAAGTTCAGCCTTTTTGCTGTACCTGGTCAATAAGCTGCCTCCTGAACGGGTTGTTTTCCTCCAGTACATTTGCCCAGAGCTCAGGGTCCTTCCTGCGCACCAGATAGCGAGCCTCACTCTTAAACAGGGAGTTCTCATTGCACACCTGAAGGAGAAGTTACAATTGTTGGCATCATTGTTAAGGGGCAGTACCACAAGACAGGTTACCTAGCTATGAACCAGACAGTCTAGAAGACTGACTAGAGCTTATTGCTGACCAATGTTAAATGCCACAGAGTTGTTCTTACCCAACCTCTGACCTGGAAGGCTCATGGGAGAAGGTCTGCAGCAGAATTTCTATAGCTTCTCTTGGTTTTGCCCAACACACAAACACTGTGACTGTGGCTTCACAGTGACTATTTACTTCTGGTTGAAGTGAAGACCTGCAGAAGCCTGAAGAACTTTAGTTTTAATTCTAGAAAGGGAAGCCACTTGCCAGTGCTAAGTAGTGAACTGAGGAGTGGTGCAGGTGTTTAAAGCTAGAAGTAGGTTGTGTATTTGGTGTTGTTAGCTTTACATGCATTTACAAGTGTTCAGAACAGCAACTGGCTTCGAATCTCTGGTTAAGGTGTTAAGCATACAGAATAAATGTGAAATTCCTTACAGAAGTGCACCATGGGAGAGTTACAAATCATGATGCTATTAATACCACTAGCTTCAACTTCCAGCTAGAAGAGTAGAAACCTGAAGGCCTAAGTCATCTTATAGTAACAGCTCACATTACTAGTATGCAAATAAGCCCGTGGATCTCAATTACTGTGCTGCAAGCAAATCAGTACCAACAAAATTTTGCTTTATGCTTTACATTTATCAGTTGCAGGAGCTGACCCTTCTTCTAGGAGACAACATCTCAAGAATAATTCTTATAGGAAGATCCTTTCTCCATAATCAGAAACACCCTCTCAGAACATCAGTTCTGGGAGAAACTGGTACAGACAGGCTTTAATGGTTAACTAGAATGGTAAAGTTTATCCCAGCAGTCTCCTAGCAAACAACAACTCGAAGCCACCTTCATATCCTGAAATAAAGGAAACAAATGTAGCCAGCCCTTTTTTAACAGCTACAGTGGAACTATTACTTAAAAATTCAGGCTGGAAAATCATCCACTTTCAGTAGCAAGCCTGGATTATACTACCATTCCAATGCTCACAGCTGAGGCTCTCTGCATACACCAGTATAGAAGTGCAGGTAGAAGGAGAATGTTTTTCTCAGCAGCCACAAGCACTACTGGCTTAATCTGACATTAAGCTCTGGTGTTCACATTTAGACTATGAAGTGTTTGAGAACCCTGAGAATTTCACTTTCCCTTGAAATTCTGAGGGATGTTCTAAGAAGAACAAGCTTAAAGATAGGAGAGGAATGCTGTTGGAGTAAGTCCTTGTAGTTAGACTGTCAATATTTATTTTCCTCATTTCTCATTAAGTACTGGAGCAAGTCTATGGGTCAGTCACAACAAAGGCAATTACAAGCCCTGTTTTAGTTTCAGGGAAACTTTTCTTTCAGTGTAGGGTCAGGCAAGAGGACAGCCTGTTCCTCCTGTTGAGTCTTCAAGGCTCAAAAAAAATCAAATTAACAAAGCTTTAATAGCAGGCATACTCATTACCTGGGCCTAATAAACAAATGAATTTCAAGCAGAATCACTGGATGAAAAACATGGATGGTACTTAAAAGTTCCAGTTATGCAATTCCAGTTTGGACATATAGCATAAATTCATCTCATCAGCATAAAAACTACTGTCTCCACATAGAAGAATCCCACCTGCCTCAACTCCTGACTGAGACTGCAAGACAGGATTCTGCGAGTGTTAGACTAACAGCAGACAGGTTTCCACTCCAAGCAGCAAGCAGTTCTTTTAAGCATGTTTATAAATGCAGTTTTGCTAACCTTTATGAGTTCCAGATCACATTGCCCCCTCTCATAAGCAACACAGGCCAGATGAGGATCCCTCTTTTCACAATATTTCCCAACTACACGGCTGTCATAGTAAGGATTCTCACGAAGGAAGCGCTCTGGATTATTATTGCTGTCAATGTAGATTTTGGCCAAAGCATTATGAGTCGCAGGTTCTTCACAGCCTTCATGAATCCTTGATTCAAGCCATGGCAACAGCAACTTAAGCCTTTGAAGAAGCAAAACATTTTAGATTTATAAGTCAGTCTGAGGTATGTTTGACACCTACCACTCAGGCGTTCCCTTCAAGCAAGTCTGCAGGTCAAACTTAAAAGCAAACACAGACCAGCCAGTTATTTTTTAATGAGTCTTAAATGAGCAGAAGTCAGATCTGCAGTTTAACATCAGGGAAGGTTGCAGATACCCCTAGTCTTACAATCTCTCAGCTCCTGTTGTATTAGCTGGCAGTTCATGCTTAAAGCCATTTGTTCATTTTACAGGTAGACAGAAACTAATTACAGAAGCTACTGTGTGCCTGCAGCTAGACTGTCAAGACAGTTTGATCCAAATTTACATCCCATGGCTGGCTGTATGGGAGTGTTCAAAGTGGCTTGATCATGCAGTGCTGTCAGACATTCCTACATGACCCAAACAATCAGAAGATCACCTAGCAAATCTGAACTGATTTTCTATAAAGAAACAAAAAACAATATTAGTACTTTAACATCTAACAAAACTGCATGCAGTTCAATTTGTGTATAGCAGGGTCAGGGAAGCCCAACACTGATGCCTACGGATGCATTTATGCATTTTCATTACCGATTTCTTTTTTCCACTTCAGCCACCAGCTCGTCTGTCGAGAACTGCCCTCTCACCACCATGATCAAGTTCTTGATGACATCCTCAGAACAATCTACATCAAGAAGCCCTCCAACCACTGCTGGTATACGGCTAGGATTCACCTAGAATAAGCCACCATCATTAAAATTAGTTATTGGCATTACTAATAATGCACCCTCAGTCTTCCACATGGGGAAGTTCTAGTTAACAGTTTCAATTATGCTTCAGAGCAGAGAACTTTGAGTAAATAACATTTGTATATACATTCCAGGAATAATGGTTTTGTGATAGACAAAAGGCCTAATGAAGAGCCTCTGCACTGGGAGAGTGAGCAAAAAATGGACAACAGATTATGCTGTAGTCTGCTAACTAAGTTCCTTATAATGCAGTAAGGAGCAAGTCCTTACCTTCTGTACGTAGATCTCAATATACTTCTGCAGATTATTGCGATATAAGTAGAGAACCAGGTCATGAACAAAGTCAAACCGATCACAGACAATGATCAGAGGAAGCTGATCTGTGAGCTTTGCCTCCTGTATTTTGTGTCAAAGAGAAAAAAGCAAGAAATGATTATTCATAGCCATGCCAACTAAACCTTCTTAGTGTTTTCCTCCATTAGAAAGCTGCAGTTCTGCCGCTAAGCAAAATATACAGAAGACCCTTCAATCCCCTGGACGGAGTATTTACCTTTAGAAAGTTCTTCACTCGTTCTGGGTTATAGCAGTTACTTTCACGGCAGATTCTTTCCACTTCCTTTATCTGACCAGTCTTGCAAGCTGCCTGGATGTACTTGAAGTGAACATCTGGATCCTGGCTAAAGTTTACAATGGAACCCAAGAAATAGAACAGTCCTGGAAAGAGTCACATGTGTTTAACATTGTTAGAAGTGAAGCAAGTGAAGGCTGTATGGGCTTCAGCTTGTGATTTAGTTCAGCCTTGCTGAGAGAGTAGCTTTCAGTCAGCTGCAGGGAGAATCAGAAACTTCTTTCAGGTTTCATCTTTCTTTCTGATCTTTACTCAAGAGAATTAAGAAACTATCTAGAACAAAACTACCTTTAAAACTCACTGTGGTGAGCTCACTTTCATAAATGTATCCTAAGGTCCAGCCTTGTGACAAGCACCTCTCCCATAAAAGCTACAACCCTTACTATTAGCTTCAGTCAGTCAGTGCTTCCAAGTAAGCTGCTTCCCCCTAATACTGTACCTTCATAGCTTTTGAAAGACTCAAAAAGCTCCACAAGAGACTGGGTGCCAAGCTGTTCATGGTATTTAGAAGCAACTTGCACACAGAGCTGTAGGTTTTGCCTAATGTTGGCTGACAGCATGGCACGCAAACACTCCACAGAGTCCTCAACTGAGAGAGAGCCAAAGAAGTTCACAAGCCACTGCAAAGAGACAGAAATTTTACTCAGTCACTCATATGAGATTTGAGTGATTTCTAAGATGTGCAAACTAGACAGTTTCTACCCCAGCTACTAGAGAGAAGTCTTCCATGAACTAAGACCAATGACATAGAAAAAAACACTCACTGTATTTACAATTACAAAAGTGCAGTTTGGAAATAATATTTGAAATGCCCAACTGGGAAACTGAGGTCAGATTTAAGCCACTGAAAGTACAGATTACAATTTAATCGTTAACTGGATAAATATTCTTCAATCACAGCTACTTGTGCTACTTCAGTACCTACAACCCATCTTACAGCAGCTGCAGAAGTACTAAAGACTGTTCACATCACTTTCTTACTCTGGACAACACTTACCTCAGGATTCAAGAGGTGAGTATGAACAACTGCCCGTTTAATATCATAGAGATCCGTGTAGTGTTCCAAAGCTCGCTGGAGCAAGCCTGCCTTTTCACACAGCTGGGCAACGTGAGCACGATCATAGTGTGTAAACATTTGGTTTCCCAGAATGGCATCTGCAACCTACGAGGTTACATTTCATATTTAGACTGCCAAGAGAATCACAGCAGCTTAACCTACAAGTTGTTGAGCAGTCACAGCGATGACTGACTTAGTAGACTTTCATGTTACTAAACGACTTATAGATAACAGTATCAGACATCCTATTCTTGTGCAAGTCCAGTACTGTCTCTCCCTTTCTGGAGGAACTGGGTCGTTACCTGCGGGGCATGAATCAAATTCATTTCCAGGAGACGGGTCTGAAGGTGGCCTTCTGCAGGGCGGTTGTTTTTCAGGGCATCCAACAGAAAAGATGTGCACTGCTGCAGAAGACTGTGCTCCATGAACACATCCACAATCTGTTGAGATTGGTCAAGTTAAGAGGGGTATATATAACACATGTACCTCTTTCTGTGTATACAAAAAGCCTAGCTAGGCAGGTGTCCTGGGGTGATGTTATGGGACTGTATCCCCCCTATCTTCCGCTTTATGCCACAATCCTAACTTGTCTCAAAGCAAAACAACAGGCTATTACAGCACCTAACATGCTGCATTCCCTTGTTTTCATAATATTACTATCATGGTAATAGAGACAAGTTTCATGTTTCCTTAATCTCTACAATGGAAGAAATGCATTACTCTGAGCTATTATGCCAGATTTTACCACCTACTCTTATTTAGCTCTAACACAGCATGCAAAGCTCATGCCTTCTCTCTTATTGGGATAGCTGCAAGGAGAAAAGCCAAGACTTTTTCCAAGTAGCTTCAGTTTTTTAATGCAGAATGTTCCCTTATTTCTCCGTCTATTTAACAAGAAGTGGCCAATGGCAGGCAGAACTGAACTTAGATTTACTTGTTCATCTTCTGGTAAATTCTCTGCATGGGGAGATGTACACTCCAATAAAGCCAACAGTAGGACACTAACACTCTACTGCTTAGACAAAGATTGTGGCAGGTTTACTATCAATAAACCAGAAAGCTTCCACAAGAACTTGAGAATACACTTGCCTCCAAAGAAGTCAATAGTAACGAAACTTGACTAGACTATTTAGTCACTCCTCTAATCAAGATGACAAGAGATATGAACCAGCCTTACCAGTCCCCAGAATGGTACTACACTATTCCCTCTGTCTAGAAAGAGACCAATACTCTTGTTGTAGGCCTCACCTGGTTAATATTAGCCAGTGGCTCCTCATCCTGTACCAGCATCTGAGAGAACTGCAGGCCTTGTTCTGGACTGACTCTCATCACACTTCTCAGTAGGAAGATCCAGTCTGGGGTATAGCCAACCTAGAGATTTCAGAAACAGTCATGCATATTTAGAAAGTGTCACACTTCCATTGACCCTTCAATTCTTTAGCATAGGGACTATAAACAGTTGTGAGCTTGCAGTGCCCATCCCCCATCTTCCAGGAATTCTCAGACAAAAACATTTCTTGTCTGTTGACACAGAAATTCAGTATTCACCTACTTAGTAACGGAACTTGTGCCTGGGCAATTCCCTGGCTATGTAAGAAAACTGCCTGGAATAAATTTTTCAACAGTCCTAAAGCTCTATTTATCAAGTCCTAAACTTAAATGTGGACATTAGGCAGTTTTTATTTTTTTACAGATTACAAAACAAAGTCTGAGGAATTTAAGAAGTATGTTATCTTCATTCTGTAGAATAAGCTTAAGCCAGTGCATTAAATTAATACTCCATAAAATTCTGGATGTTTTGAAGTTTATTTTTTGCAGACTTCTTAGACTACAGTAATACACTGTAATTTGCACAATGGATACATTAAACATAAGACAAAGCCTGCAGTTTGTGATGAATGATTTACCTTCTTAGCATACAGCACTATTTTCTGGAACTGACCAGTTTCAGCAAAGCACTGAATCACTTTGTTTGGCACATTAGCTCGAAGGTAGACGCTGAGTGCAAGGGTTGGGTCAGCCGTCTTCACCAAGTCTCCCAGCTCCTCTGAACACTCCAGCTGAAGTCAGAAGTGGTATTTTGTCAAGCAGAGTAATTCAGAGATGTAGCTTCAACAAAAGTATTGTTCAAGCTCAACTGTTACAAGGCAACAGGAATAGGCTAATGTCATGATCGAGCTTACCTTGTCTTCTTTCAGCCACTTCTCCAGAAGCTGTTTGCGGCCCTGCTGCAGGACGGGGCGACAGAGCTCCAGAGATTCAAACTTGTTCAGCTGTCCCTGGTCAAGCAATATTCCAAAGTACTGGAGCAGGGGAGAGGCCTGCCCAGGCTGAGCTGGTACACTCTGGAACTTCCTAATTGTATCACTGGTACGTAGAATTCCCTGAACAGGCACAAGAGAGAGAAGCAGTGTTTAATTAGTGAAGACTGAACGGCATTAGGGAAAAAAAACACACAAAAACCAAGAAAACCCCAGGTTTTAAAGATAAACTGAAGCATCTACTGTTAAACCTTCAGGACAGAGACCATCAAACCAATGACTTTCTAGGAAGAAGTCAGTTGCCACAGAAAGTCCAGTCTGGTTAGAAATGGTAGCTATTCCTTTATGGGATACAGGGGAATGTATTAGTCAGAACCACTATCAAACTGCAGAGAACTAACACTGCATTTTTGAATGTCAAACTCTGAAATGCAAGTGAGCTACACAATCCACTAAGCCTAGGCAAATTTCCATGATTTCTAAGCTTTACCTTTGGAGTTACCTACCTTTGGTGCAGACGCAGCTACTTTAGCAGCATCTGCATAGTTTCCTTGAGCAAACAGTGTGTTAAACTTTCTGGCAAATAATTCCTCTGCCCCAGCTAGGTTACTTCGTATAGCCATTCGCAGTCCCAGGTCAGGATTCTGGAGAACATTCGTAGCATAGTTCACTATGTTGTCTTCCTCAACACACACAGAAAGCACCTGGAAAGGACAAGAGGCACATTGAGGAGTGCTGTCTTTTCCACAGCTACTATGAAATACAACAGCAACATGGCTATGCAGCTCATCAATGAAGGAGTAGATTACTAAAAAAACAAGTTCTTCTCCAAGTTAGCTCTGTACCATGAGAGATAAAAAACTGATTAATCAAATAGTCACTTACACCCTTCCATGACATTTGTTGCATCAAGTCACTCATTAGGTTTGTTACATTGCATTTGAAGACTCAGAAATGTAATGGTGGATTAGTTACCTGTCCTTTTTTGTTCACACCAATAATGCCTGAGGTAGGTTCATGAGGAGCTGTGACGAAGATAGTATCAGCACTAATGCGGTTCATGTAGATGCACACTCCAGACTCCAAATCATACATGTGGATATATCCATACTTTGTGATCAGATAAATAACACCATGCTTAATTCCAATCTGCCAAAAGACAGGCTTTTATTAGTCAAAACTACTAAGACTGTAACACTTAAGACAGCTGCCTTTAGCCTGGTCCCAAAAAAGTACTGCAGTGACATGCCTTTGTACTGACACTAAGAACAAATATAGCTTCAGGCCTCTTCCTTTCAGACTCAAGAGCAATGAACAGCTTTGCTGGCCATTTGCAGGCATAGCTCCGGTGAATAGAGAGGTTGAGGTGAAATTAAAATTCATCTGCAGCAAAGAACATACTCCTCATCCTAATAAGCCAAGCTGAGGAAAAAAGTTTAGGCATAATTAGCATTCTAGTCTAGATATGTCAGTACAAGTTTCTGTTCAGAAATACTAATGAGATAATCTCATTCTCTTCCAACAAAGCCTACCCAAAGCACCAGCAGAATCTAAACCAAGCTCATCTACTGAGTACTCCATTTTATTTGTCAAGTCACTGAAACTGGGCAGGCTTTCAAGCCAAAATGGTTTTTAGGCATACAAGTACTCTCCCCTTGGAACAAATCTTGGGATGTTTTGTTAAATTAAGCCTTAAGCTGAAGCATAGAGCCACATGAATGCTGCCAGGCATACACCTTACTTATGGGCATCTCCTGGTCTATATATAAAGCTGGTCTATTAGAATTGTCAACACTCTTATGCTGCGAGACAGTCTGATTTTATGACACAATTTCTAGTCCTAGAGACATGCTACGTGAAATATGGTCTGTGATAGCAACCAGCTCTGCTCTTTCCCAAAGAACCTCCCACTAATGTCCCAAATTGCTTTTTCTGTGCTGCTACCACAGGAGGTATGCTAATATTCTTATCTAGAACTTGGAATATTAGTAGGAAGCTGAATAGCCAAAGTGATGTTAGATACATTCTCCCTGAAGACACTGTCAAGGGGCTTTTTGGGGGTCTGTTTCATTGGTTTGGGTTCTTTTCATAGAAGTTTTGTTGGAGCTTTTTGTTTATTATTTTCTAAAATACAGGAATAGACTACATATTTAAGTTACTGGTTTAATGCCCATGCTACCTCCCACAAACCTATTAACACCCCTTCCAGAACTAAGAAGAATGACGACAAAGCACTACAGAAAGCAATCTTTACAACAGATGTCAGCTCCTTGCCAGGCTATAAAGCTCATTTTTGGGGGAGGTGAAACATTTACCTGCATTGCCACAGGAAAGTCTGTTTGTGCCTCAGGTGGGAAAAACACATCAACAGCTTTCTTAACAAAAGGCTGATTTCCAGTAGCTGGCTGACCTACTTCGATTATGTGCAGCTAGAAAGAAAAGAGTTCATGTCACAAGATTGCCTGCAAGTACAGCCACATGAAAGAAGTTCCTTTCCTCAGATATGCTACTGAAGTCATCTGCCACATTTGGCCAGCACAGTCTGGGGAGCTGTGCTCCACATATTCAGAATGTTAAGTTTTCTGGAACTTGATAAAATAAAACCTGGGAGAAGAATTAAAAAAAAATCCAAAAAAACCACTTTCTATGAAAGCCAAATATTTCTATTCAAGACAACCCGTTCAAGACATTTTGAGTCAGACTTGTCAATTCATCAGTTTTGCAGGACAAAACTAGAAAGGCCAAGACATTTACTGTGGTGTTAACTCAGCCCTGCAGACTGCTCAGCAGTTGTAGCATATTCAATGCTACTGAATTCCAGATTCAGTTTGATGCAAACAACCTACCTACAGGCACTACAGGAACATAGCTGCAGACTTTACCTTGCCTCCTGCAGGACTCCTCACAGCAAAACAGAAGAGGGTAGAAGGTTTGGCATTTCCCTCTATTTTGAATTCTGCAAAAGCTGCTGCATGGCCTTCTATAGGTTGGGAGACTTTTCTATCAACCGAGTACAGCTGCATTGCACCAACCACACGATTTTGCTAGAAAAAAGAAAGGTCAGCTTTCGGAGATAAGATTTCAAATGTTTGCAGTAAGACCCTTGAGACAGTAAACTAAAAAGCAGCAAATGCCTCCCATCCCCTCCTTCAACACTCAAATCAAACTAAAAGTCAGGCTATTCCTACACAAAAGATAGTTTTGCATTTTTTATTTACAGAAACCAAAGTTAGACTACAGCAGCTATTAAGTGAAGTGGGGCCAGAGCTCTCCCAATTATCTTCATAACATGCTGCTGCCAGCAAACTTACCTGTGCAGAAATTCCTATCAGCAGCAGCCATTTTTGGTGTTCATCTGTTCTGTAATTGATGATTTGGCAGCCTGCAAGACTAGCATGTCGATCAAACATCTTTTGGGGTTGTGATTCTCCCTCCATGCTCCAGTGGTACACTGCTGTCTCTGTCACCAAGGCAACTGTATTTACAGATATCCACTTCCAGAAGATCACTTCCTCTGCCATTGTGTGGGCTTTCATTTTACTTTTCATCTCAATGTTAAAGATCTGAAGTGTTTTCCCGGCTAGTATGACAAAATCCAAGAAACATCACAGATCAATTACCACAGTGGCCATCCTGTAGTTTGCCCATTTAAAAGCACCCAGTTTAACCCACTGCTCCAGTGGTATTACAGTCAGGGTTTGTGTCCCATCACATCTCAGTCTCCTTCGACACTTGACTCTTAACACAATCCCCTCTCCACCCCCAACACTCGTACCATCCCAAAACCAAAAAAATCTCCTTACAGACACTGACACAGACACTCCAACAACTGACAAGCACAGACACTTTAACTATAAGCTGTAGTAAAAAGACAGTCTAAGCTACAGAGCTTGTGTAAACTCTTGTTTAGTTGGTAGCACTGGTATGCCAAGTTACAGATGTCTAGTGGATGTCACTCAGTACAATTAATAGAAAGAACAGCTCAGTTTATGTCAGTTTAGTATTTGCTGCAGATGACCTGGTCTGAGTCAAACAGCACAAGACTTGAAACAGCTTGAGAGCCAAAGATCACAGCTCCCATTTCATATTCCTGTTGGATGAACGGCACACTGAACTAGATGGGCTTTGTACAACAAGGACCTACTGAAGAGGACAGTCAAAAGTTCAGAAAGACTATAGGAAGGTTGGAGCTTTAGTTTCAGTTAAGATTACTTCCTCATGATTTAGCAAACTATACTTCAGGCTTAGGCTTGATTTTAGTAGTCCTTCCAAACAACCAAAAGCCCTACCCTGCTAAGTAGGCTTAAAACCAACGCTAATTGAATCAAACTATAAAGAATAAGAGAATCCATTCCTTTCACAAAGTCAAAGTGATGTTTTATTTTACTGCAGATGAGACAACTCAGCTCTAGAAATATTCTTTTCTGTTCACAAGACGCCCACTCAGACTGCTGGAGTACTGGCTTGTAATACCATTATTTCTATCCCCATTTCAGAAGTGTTTCCTGTTAGTAACACTTGTGACTGCCAAACTGGGAGATGTTCCACTGATAGATAAAGGCTGCTGGCCATGGAGAAATCCTATTCAAGAGTTACTAATCCCAAGTTAATATGTACCTCAAACTGCTCTATAACGTTTTAGCGTAATTTATACATAAATTGATCATGTTAGTTTAATGCAGTGCCAAGAGACAACGCAAGGCTTAAGAGCTCTCACATGCAGCATTTGCTGCCTGGTTTAACTGCTTTGAGAACTGTCAACGTGATCAGCTACATCCTAGGAGAGCTTGCTAGCTTTTCTGGGACTAAGAGCAGCCTGCTAATGAACACATTGCTCTGCACATGCACTTACTGTGTTAAGACAGATGCTGTAAGCCCAGGCCTGTAAAATGATAGCTGGAAACAGCATATTTACTGTATTGGACAAAAATTTGTCCAGCAATGGCCTGGTGCTATCAAGAGATGGATTCTGAACTCCCACTGTGTGTAGCCTCACATGCAGCCAGGAGATGAGTAGCTCTGGAAGGGCTCTGGTCACCATCTAAACAGTCTCAATATGTGCATACAGAAACTGCTCTTAAGGACAGTCTTCCTGAAGAGGAAGCAGGATGTCTTTCCTAGTTTTAAGAACGCAGAAGAAACCAACAAACAGCTAAAAGCTCATGCTTGTCTCTTTCCTAGACTAAATTAGACTCCTGTGTCACAGATGGAAATGCCTTCTACAAGCGTCACTAAGCAGTTTAGCCCTGGATGTTGGGAGCTGCAGAAACCACCGCTTTACACCTCCCTAAGTGTGGCAACATATACTCAAACTTCACAACCCTAAAATGCAATTAAACTACAAAATAATTCTGTTATTTGGATTGAGAAAGCAGGACCTGCTATATGGCCATAGTGAGGGCAAGTGTGCCTTTGAGTCTTATGTCTACTTGAACAATTTCTTAGGTCAAGATTCGAGACAAAAAGACTTAAGGTTTTTCTGATCAAACTACCAAAGTGGTGAGTCCATTCAGACTATACAGGCACAACCAAGTAAGCAGATTCGATTTTTGAACATCAGCACTTCAATTTACATTTCAGCTGACTGGAGCATGACATTTCTCCATTCCACAAAGAATGGAAGCACCCTCGAATGCTGCATTCTCCACTTACACCCACTGCTGAGTACTCCCAGTACAGAGCAGTGCAAGAAGACCAAAAACACAAGGACAATGCATAAATCTTGGTACAACAGGAGAATGCCACATGCAATCCAGAAATGAAATCGTGCATACTGTACATCAGTTAAAATCAAGAACTATTTCATTTCTTTTTCTGAGGGTGGGTTTCTACATTTATTGCTCAATAATCCTGGGATTACGAGCAACTCCCCATCATGGCACACTGAGTCACAATATGTAACCATTTCAACTACTGAAGCCTCACTGGATCAGCAGGGAAAAGTCTGGAGTGACAGACTGACTTAAACCATGTCTTCAGGTTATCATGGATAACATATTGGTTAGGTAGCTCTATTAACCCTCTTTTCTACCCAACCTTCTGATCACTAGATTATTTATAGAAGAGGTCATTAAGTTTGCAACACTTGACAACACAACTTTGCATGTCAACATGACATCATTAACTCAACCTTGTCGATTCAGAGGACAGATTTATTCACTCTGAATGGACAGAACAATACTCCTTTTGAGCAAGTCTTAACTGGCGAGAATAAAGCTACATTCTTTGAAGCTGATGATAATTCATTTAGTCAGTATATTAGTTTTAAAACCAGATTAGTTTCCTTTTAAGAAGTAGAGGAAGCTCTGCTGGTGCAGAGAAGGTACTTTCCTTGCCAATACAGTTTGTTTAAAGGGGCCCAAGATAAAGGACAGTAAACTCTTAACAGATCTGATTTCTTTTTCATTATTACCTTTACCCATACTCAGGGTAAGGCAGTCCTTTGCAAGATGCATAACTATCTCAGCTGAATCACAGATTCAGCTGAAGTCAAACATTCACTTTAGTCCTCACCTGATGTCAGTATAATCCTGAGATCAAAGAAAAGAAGTTACAGGTTTTGCACCAGTTCTGAGGGCAGTTTCTTGGACCCACAAGTAATTTCACCATGATTTTTCACAATAAAAAACACACTTAGGCAGAAATGAACAGCACACAGGACATGCTAGCACAGGTCTCTCATAAAAATATTGCAACTTCATTTTGTCTATCAACTGTACTTCCATCACATATACACAGAAACATTAAAAGCACACTCTCCTCCTTCACTTGGTACAGTCAATAGTCAAAACAGCCAAATGGTTAGAAACGAGCCAATGGAGAACATGAGCATTGTAACACCAGTTGAGGATTAAGATTCCCCCACCTGGCCATGAAGCAAACTGTCAAATGGCTACCTTAAAGTTCAGTACTTTTTATGAGATTGGACCATTCTGTACTACCAAACATACAATGTCAGGACAAAGTTCACTCACCATCTGTTTAGATAAGATGCAGGAAGAAAAGTACATGGTCAGTAACGGTTATTGAGATTAAATACCAGATGTTGGTCATTTGAGAAAAGAGCCAGACATGAATTAAAAATTACTTCTTCGAGCTCAGAGTGCTACTTAAATGCAGTAACAACACCACAGGTAGCAGTAAGCAGAGGTCTTCTAGCTGCAAGACCTCATGATTGTCAAACTTAACATGTTTTTTATGTTTAGACTTTTACACTTACTGGCCATCCTGATGACATTTTTCTCACTATCTAGTAAAACCTTCATTGCTACAAGGAAGGACCAGGACAGGGCAGAAAATATGGCTTTATACTACTACTCATCTACACAAGTGTCCATTATGTTTACAATATCTGTTTAAAGGGAAAGTATACCACATGCTGACCTGGTCCTCAGTGAGGATAGGAGGCTGCAGTGCCAGGTCCAAGCATCTCACACCCACTTGGAGGCAAATCATCCAAAGATTACTGAAAGATCTACTGCCAAAAATACAGCATGCAAGTTCAGGCAAGAATTCTCATCCTCATATACATTCTTCTAAGAAAGTTTACATAAAGTTTAAAAGCTTTAATAAGTAGTAATACAGCTAAACAGTAGTTTTCATACTGCAATCATGAAGGGTTACTCACCTTTCAGCGCTATTACTTTAGAGGCTGGATTCATGATGGCACTTTCTGCAGAAATTGGACGTCTGATGGGTGTTGTTGGATCGCTCATATCAATTATCACTACTTGTGCCTGCTCTCCTACTTTCTCCCTTATGCAGATGAACTTGTCAGATTCCATTGTTAGGGTGCTGAATCCAATGTTTGTTGGATTAATACCCAAATTTTGGAGCTAGAAAGACAAAAAAAAAAGTGCTTTATTATCCTTCCCATGTTGATGGTCTAACTCAAGCCTCCGTGTCTAAAACCTCCTCCAGCAGGAAATGCATGACAAGTTTCTCTGAGTAGAATGTATACCATTGCACAATGATTTATCTTCTGAGTCTCTTTGTTCCACAGGCAAAGAGCTACACAATTGTCAGTATTCAGGTCCTAAAGACATTCTGAAGTTGTAACACTGATGCAAACCAAAAGGAGTTTTAACTTACGTGTTGCTTAACCTGGTTCTAGTAATGTGATAAGACTACACCAGCAGTAGTATCATTATTCCAGTTTTAGCAATGCTGATAAATTTGATGTTCAAAACTTAAGTGGAAGAACTATAACGTTCAGCATCAGTGGGTTGTACAGAAAGAATCAATTACCTTATGCAACCCACTCCTAGCAGCAGTGTAGAAGGAAGTCTACACAGCAGGTCTCAGTTGGCCTACAAGTGAACTTGTTCATCTTACTTCACAGAATATCTAATTCTTACCACTGAAAGGTAAGACAGATGTGTTAAAATAAAGTCATTTCATCTCTCCTTGCCCAAGACGTCACGCCCTTAGGCTTAACAACAAAGGCAGGCATTGTAATGCAGGCCCCTTCCAGCTGTAAGTCCAGCTCTGAAAACATAACTAGTGCTCAACCACTCAGTAAAAACAAAGTAGTTACTCTAAATGTAACCTGGAGTCATTTTGAGCTGCCAAACAGATTCCCCTACAAGACAGCTGTATCTCATTTTCATCCTTTTGTGTGAACTTTTTTTCCATTCCCTCTCAATTTCAGTTAACAGGAGGAGGTGGCAGTGAACAAACATCAGTTTCACTGGTCCACAGTAAATGAGATTTACCTATGCATCACACCCTGGTTTGGTACATCTGTAAGCTGCATTTTATATAACACCAACTGACAAGCCTGAGCACCTGCTTTATGCTCCAAAGTGATGCTTTTCAAGCACAGGAACTGTATCAGCATCACCAAAGCTTCTCAAAGGATTGACCTATACCGTTTTTCAGTGCACTGCAAGTGAAAAATTACTGCCCTCAAGGAGACAGGATAGAATCTACCACCAGCATCACTGAGTCATTACACTCTTTTGACACATACCACCAGGAGCTTCATGCAATAGGCTAAATCCCTTGGGCAAGAAGTCCCATGATGGTGTCACAAACACTGTTTTAGCATGTCTGAGCTGGCTGATCATGGCTTGTTAGAGCCTCTGTAATGCTACTCACTACACCATAAATTGGGTATGTAACAGAGATACCTCTAAGTGGGACTGTGCCCAAGAATGCCTCAGGAATTGTTTGTTTTCTGTTGAGCTGACTAATGAAGAGCTATTCAGCTCAGTAACTGCTAGTCTCAACAGACTCAAGTTTCAGTAATGTAATATAAGCCAAATGTACGAACGCATAAAAAGACATTTACTCATTCCCTTAAGTGTTTCTCAGCAAAATTGAGAGCCATTCAGCTAGCACCTCACTTCAGGGGTAAAAACTTAATACACAACAGTAAACTTCAGCAGGTGCCATTCATTCCAAAAAAGAATCAAAGTTTAGGCACAACATCATCAGATCATGTTGCACCCAGAGTTTTGAAAACAAATCTGCCAGGTAGGTGGCTATTACAGGCTTCTGTGTCAGTAACAAAGAAGTTTTCATACCAAGATAACTTGTGTACCTTTCAGATGTAACACACAATGTTTTAGCACCCAATATACATTCAAGTTATAGTTCCATCAACTTCTGTGACCTTGAACAACAGAGAAATAAACGACAGGCTCTTAATTCTACTGTTGCTTGCTTGCTCTACACCAGCGTCCACATATTGTCACAAATTACATGTTTACATAGTTGACACTTAGGCACTTTGATGCTGAGTATGTTCCATCTGCCAACAAAGTACAGTCCATTATAAGAGACTGATTGTCACACCAGTAGTCAAGAGATTTGACTGCAGCACAGCTAAGTTCCTAATTTAATTAATCCAAATTCAGATGTATTTCCAGAGTACAGCTTTTTCAAGGTCTCCTCTCAATTAGTGTGCTTCAGTTTGACCTACTCTTCAAGAGACAGCCCCTGGCCACTCATTTTGCAAAGTGAGACCCTTGAGGCATTTCCTTGAAGTTCAGCTTTAAACCCACCATTACAAAGTCTGGTCCCTGTTGAAGAAAACATTTTGGTTATCTTCACTAAGACAAGTATGATTCTGCCTCATGCTCTGGCATTAAAATTTCCAGCTTTAAACTATTGTAAAATCTAGCAGAGGCTTCAGAAAGGTTAATGTTAAATTCTGCTCAAGTATCACTTACCATTGTTACTATTGGGGAAACCTGTCACATCTTTTAAAGGTTAAAAT
The DNA here is from genome assembly GCA_013397195.1 of Hylia prasina. Taxonomy (NCBI): domain Eukaryota; kingdom Metazoa; phylum Chordata; class Aves; order Passeriformes; family Sylviidae; genus Hylia; species Hylia prasina. The sequence continues at coordinate 425,864 of VYXD01013293.1, read as the reverse complement.
GCCCCTTTAGTACTCCCTAAAGGATGGTCATGTGAACACTGCAAGCCTCAGTCGATGACAGCTCACAGTTTAGCAGTCTGAAAACACTGAAGACTGTTCCTACCATTAGGGCAGTGGTACATATCCTCCTGTGATATGTGAGGCATATTCCTTACCGACTATGCAGAAGAACATGAGCAGAATTCTTTTACCATCAAATAAAGGACATCAGCCAGCATCACTTTTACCCTGGATGGGACAAATATTCCATGATGATCTGAACAATGTTGTTCTAAAGCACCTTTCCCCTTTCCTTAAGCAGAAAATTAGTAGAACTTCATTACAGGAGGTAGGAAGCACCTGGCTATGTATCTTAAAAGGTCTCAGGTGAAGATGCTACAGGCCATTACTGAGGTTTATATATATTATCTAGTAATTTTTCAGTTTATTTCACTGACTGGGACCTAACAGCAGTTAAATACTGGAGTCAGACCTCTGTGAATTTAGCATCTCTCCAGAATTTAGTAAGTATCCTATTTCAGCTTTATGCCACATAATTCTAGTATAAATGCTTGTTAGAGGGGGTCAACTATTGCTTCTAAGGCAATTAGAAAAGAGTAAGGCTTGGACAGAGGCTGTATGTACCCAAATAAAAAACGCCTGCTAAAAGCTCTGTAAGCACACACCTTTTTAAACGTAATACAAACCAAGAATGCAGTAATAGCTTCCCATAACTCTTCCTCATGTGACTACACAAAGATCTACTCATCCCCAGTAAGGATGTGCATGTAATAATTGTTGGCCATTCCTGCTCAGCTGCTCACCCTCACCTCATCTCCTGCTGTAATTCCCATTTTGACAGTGGAGGGACACCAAGGAAATATGTAAGACCCAAAACATGCAAGACCACTGGTCTGAGCTGCAGTTTCAATTAGGCTTTCATTTCAAGTGACATTTACACCCTTACACAAAAATCTATTTCTATATGTCTGTAATGAGAATTGGATCACCCACTGAATGAGTTATCACTACCACATGCAGGGCACTTCTGAATCCAATGAGCAAATTTGGCTCTTCATCACTGAATAGCTGAATCAAGTCATAATATTTAGCCCTACCTTTTGAATGCAAATCTAAAAAGTCACTTACAGCTTGCAAATATCCTGAGTGCTTCTTAAGTCCACATGTCCAGCCCAAGCAAACTTATGAAAGCTATCCAGCTCAGTCATGCCTATTGCACAACAGATAGTAATTCTTATTAAGACAAGTCAGGCTATCCAAAGAGAAAGTGGTTTTGTCCTGAAAATTATGGAAGTCAATCTACATCCTTTATGCTTAAAAGCAGAATAGTTTATGCTTAAAACCAAGATGTGCAGCACTTATGTATTGAGAGCATGCCATGCACTCAAATTTTCTCACAGTATTTGTCTGTGCTCAAGACTCTGTATCAGTTACTGAACAGAAAGCAGAACTATGTGTCTGTGCACTGAAGGGATGATGGCTCCAATCCTGGAATCTGAGATCTTGCTTAAGCAACCGTTTTCCCCATAGACAAGCAAAGATTTTTGCTAGTGAGGACTGAAAAAAGCTCAAAGAGACACAGAGAGAAGCTTTTAAGACAAAAGCAATGACTAAGTGAAGGAAAAGTTTAATTTTAGATCAGGAACACTTTGTACACTGGATTCCAGTGGTATTGCTTCAGTCTATCCAGTATATTTGGTGTTTTACTGCACTTCCATTGTAAACTACAATTCCCTTGGAAGAGTCCAGTCTGGTAAATAATCTATAATTCACTGCTCCAACAGAAATGCTGGGGTTAAGAACCTGATTAAATCACATTAGCTTAAGTAGTATGCATGAGTAATTCACTGCAGCAGGACTTGGCATAATTTGCACTGCTGCAGCTGGGCAGTCACCAGACAGATAAAAACTAAGTCCTTGTCTTATTCCCCTCCCTTGCTATGGAACTTAAACTCCAAACCCAGATGATAATTTGGGGAAAAAAAATGACAAGATCAAAGTTCTTTATGAATTTGTTAAGACTCATAGTGACAGAGTTCATATCTAAAAATAACTGCTTAATTGCATTAAATGGAACTAAACAAACAGAGTTTGTATTCCTTCTACCACATCAAGACCTGAGTATCTTTTCTTCACTGCAACTATTCTCCATCCTTCAGCTCACACAGGACCTGAACACACAAGCTGGAACAACTTCAAATTTAACATGCCCTATGACTGGCAGTCACTCCTCCTGCACAGGCTTGGAGCTACTACAGATGATCACCGTATGACAAAATGAGCTGCACAAAGAATGCAAACAAACAGTCTGCTTGATCCCTAGCACTCCTCCAATTCTACATGGACCAAGATCACTGTTTCACTTCACACTACCATTTATCTACTTCCAGCTAGAGAGAGTGGGAGAGAAGAGTTCAGTATTTAGCACCACAACTTATGTTTAGCTTCTCTGGAGAAGCATGGTTTTCTGCACAGTTCAGTTCTTCTTTTAGTAAAGTACATATAACTACCTCAGGAAGACACTGAACTTAAGGGAAACAATGTTTCATCAGCAACAGGCTGAACTTGGAATTAATTATAGCACTAACTGATATTCTAATCACTTAAAGCTGTATTAATTAAAAAGGCTATAGGGAGAAAGTACAGATTGAATTAAGGCACAAAAAGATTTAACTTTGGATCACTGAAATACACAACAATTACATGGAATTGTAACTTTTTGGGCTTCATCTTAAAGCAGCATAGTAGATTTACTATATTAATTTTGAATATGGTAATTTAACTATAGTCAAGCCAATTACTTGGATGGAATGCGAAGGGGGGAGAGAGATTAATCTGATAAGGCTAAATATGTATGACAGTGTAGAACTATGAAGAGAAGGCCTAATGTTTTCACAAATTCTCTATCAGTCAGCAACAAGCACCATGTAACATTAATTTGTGATTCTTGATTCTAGTTTACAACATACAATAAGTTAGAGCTGATATGACTGTACAGTACATATCCAGCCAGAGTAAACACTATGAGCTCCTACATTCCATTTTCCCTCCCTCTTTATCCCACCATGTAGGGACAACTGCAGAAGCAGCATGAGGAGGCTACTCCCAGTTACTGCTGATCTCAATCTCTCTTTAGCAGAGCACTGCTTTAGGGCTGCTGCACTCAGCCTGGGGGAGAAGCAGGAAAGAGTGAATGCTGAACGTTCGTTCCTACATGTTAGCAATGGACATCCCAGGGTTTCCCCTGCTCCTCCATGCAGCTTTCATGCTGAGGAAAAGTGACTCAAGCACACGTTTAGCCTTTTCAATAAGATCAAATTGCTTAGGAGCAAAAAATAGAGTATGACTTCAGTTCAAATCCCTTGAAAAGCGGGTGGGCAGCCCCCCATCCAAACCTGAGGCAGCAAAATGCTGATACTGGCAGTGTTGCAATATCAACACAACACTGGTAATCACAGAAACAGTAATTTAACATGCAAAGCAGCATAGGACACCTCTTGCATATTAAGTGTGACGTCTGCTCACTGCTATTGCATGGATCAAACACAATCAGCAGGATTGGTTATACTTGCTAGTTTTAAATGGTAAGAGCTATATGCTCTCTAAGATGAGTCTCACATCAAAAAAACTTTTTGATCCCATGTTTCTTACTCAGATGTTCCACAGCTCTTATGAACCTATTTGAGATTACTATAATCACTGCAATAGTGGACACTGGCAGGGAGGGGTTGAATTCTTCACCATGTTAAACTCTCCTAAGCCATGAAAACTCAGACACAGGTGTGTTTCCTCCCTTGGACAGACAGATTAGACATCTCTGGAATTCGCTCTAATTACTGTTTTTTTCAGGCTAGAACCCCTTCTAGGGTCACCGGGACAGTTTTTCCAGTTAGTCAAAAAAATACTTCCCAAAAGGAGCTGGAAGTGGCTGTAACCATTTCCCAGGCTGAAACGCCCAGATGGCATGCAGCCCACACTGGGGGATGATGCCCAGTTCGTATTTTGAAATGGATGCCTGATTTGACAGAAAGGGGCGGTACAGCTACAGAAGGATGACTTGCCAAGTCCACTTCCTGCTCTCTCATTCATTTAGCAAATTCCTTTAATTCCTGCCTCAAACTGCACGTTCAGAGCCTGCTGTTCTCTCACTCCATTTACAACCTTCCCTCATCACCAGGTCACAAGGAAACACATAAACCAGTTTGTCTGTGCTGCATCCATTAGCCATGGATCTTTTCCAATGCTGGCATTCTGGTTTTCACAGGATATTAAGAACAGAACCATGTCATTCTGGGGGAGGATTTTTTAATATTGTTATGTTTGGAAGGAGGAACAGTGGCTGTGCAGTTTCCAAGTCCAAACGGTTTCTTGCACCTCATCTCACCAATTTCCTCACAGCTACACAAAAAGGGGTTTACAGGAACCTTCGCGATCCAGAGGCTGATAGTCATTTGGGTAAAAAGGAAAAACCACAATCCGCCTGCAGGATTGCGGCGTCCACCCAAGCCGAGGCGGGGGAGCGCCCACGGTGCCTGGGGCGAGCAGCGCGGCTCTGACGCGGCGCCGCCCCCTCCCCGGAGCGGGAGGTCTCTCAGGCGACGAGTGACTCTGCACAAATCGCGGCCGCTCCGCACGCCGGGGGGACGCAGCTCCGGGGATGGAAGGATGGACGCACGAATAGAGGAACAGAAGCGACAGCTCCAGAGTCCGCACCAGGGGCGGGCTCGGCCCCGCGCGCCTTCCCGCAGCGCCCAGTGGGACAGCGGCCGCGCTCCGGAGGGAAGGAAGGAGGGGACGGAGTAGGTCCCCCCGCGGCCTGGCCCCCTCTCCCCGCCCTCAGCGCTCCCCTGGCCGCCTAGGCCGCGGACCCCCTCTCCTAGAGACGGGGTGAGTCTGAAGAGGGGGACTCCGACCCCGCGCGTT
>VYXD01013293.1:399472-420672 GCA_013397195.1 Hylia prasina | reverse complement strand
GACGGGACTCTGAGGTGCGGGTGGCCCCCGCTCAGCTACGGCTCAGCGGAGAGGGGCGGGAGGGCTTGTCCAAGTGCAGGTATCCTTCCGCTGCTGCCACACACGCTCACGTGACCCGGCCCCCTGCCCGGCTCCCTCGGGCGCTGCCCCAAGCCCACCCTCACCCCGAGGCTCCTCCTGACCCACCCGATCCTCCGGTGTCCCTCCTGGCCTGCCCTCACCCCGACCGACCCTCAGGGCTTCTCCCTTCCCCTCCGCACAGCTGCGCGGCGGTGCCGGGGCGATGCCCCCCTCAGCGCCGCGGGACTCCCGCCAGAGGTGAGGAGTAAGACGGGGAACACCCAGGAGTTGCCCGGTGAGCATTGGAAGCCAGGAGCCGCCTGCCTGGCACCTGCCGTCGTGGCTGGCTGTGCCAAAGTGCGACCCTTCTCCTCCTGCTCCTCATCCTTCCTCATCCTTCCTCATCCTTCCTCATCCTTCCTTATCCTTCCTCATCCTTCCTTCCTCATCCTTGGCAGCCCCAGAAACCCCAAAGGCATTGGGGTCTGGCTGGGTCAGACAGTTGCCCTTGGCCCAATACCCGCTGACTTGCCATAGCACCATTTGGGCTTTGGTCCCTCCAGTCATAGCCGAAGGTAGGTGAAGAGGTTTATGACCAGTTACCAGCTATGAAAACCATCCAATTATTCTCCCCTGTTCAGTTTCTAAATAGAGATAGGGCTACTTCCCCAAGAGTTGACGTTGTAGGTTGGAAGCTATTCAATAACCAAGAAGTGAAAGGTCCAACATGCAAGAGATGCATCAACACCTTTTTTTTTTTTTTAAACTCTCATTCCTAGTCAGCCCATTAGCATTAGATGAGGGATGTGAAGTTAATGTTAGTGCTATTATACTTCTCCTAAATTACAGTAATCCTTTGAGGTGGATACGGCTGCAGTGGTGCTGGCTCCTGCAGTTTTATCCAGTGTTGTGTTGTTCACATTCTCCCAGAGAACTCAGTTCTGCGAAACACAAGATTATAGGAGAATCTCTAATACAAAGCTGAACAAGGGACCCCTGAAGACTCAGAACAGAAGGCAGATTAAAACAATTTCATATATATTAGAATTAAAAACCTCATTATTTTCACTTAACCTCATTCATTTTTAATACATGGAGTTGGGAATTACCAAAACTGGGTTAAGTTTCCAAAGGAATCATAGGCATGACTTGCTGAGACACCTGGGTTCCTACTGGCACACACGATCACAGGCTGCAGCCAGGGCATCCCTTGGTGAAGAATGGTCTACAGTGGACTGAGGAAACACGGAACAGCCCATTGAACAGGTAGCTAGGAATGAGATGCTGCTAAAGTCCCATCCCTGCAGAAATCTGGGATCTGTAGCTCTCCCCAGAGGACTCAGGATTGGGGTTATGCACCAAGGTCTGGTCTCTCAAAAGAATGAAGAAAAACTGGAGGTAAAGTGGAGACAGCTTTTCTTTATGTGGTCCAAAGGGGTTTGAGTAGCATGTGCTCTGTAGGTTTGTTAGTTGCAGTTTAATTTTGGTGGGTTCTGAGTTTCTAAATGAGGTGAAGTCAGCAGTGCTGCAGAGACAGACTACCAGCTGCACATCAGGACGTGTCTGTCACGAGCCCATTGGTGAAGTGAGCTTGTTCTATCAACTTCCCCCCCTCACATTCAGTTTATGGATGCTAATTAATTACATCTAGAACTCCTATTTTTGCTAATTTGTATCTATTTCTTAAAAAACCCCAAAGCCACATACTTTCATTATAGTGTACAAATTAAGTAGTACCTCTTAAGTAGTTTACATGGTTATATATATTTTATATCATTAGTATTTTAAAGAAATTTGTGACAAGCAACAGATTTATCTCAGAGATATTTTTATTATTAAGAATTACAAATGCACAAAAGACACTATGTACTGTGTGCAGTCTTAGTAGTCTGGCACTAAGCTGCTGCCATGAACTAGAAAGATCACTGGCTAAGGAAACCAAGGCTCTTTTAAAGTATAATTAAAATTAAAGGTCTGTTATATTTCCTCATTCCAATTTTAATAATATAATCCTTCATGCCCACTCCCAGCTGGCCAAATCGTAATTACAACATCCCATCATTTCTGTAGTAAAAAAAGTATCCCACTTTATGTAAAAGTGCTTTGCCACACTTCTTTTTCATTTGTACCTTCTTTGCATTACTCTGTGTTTAAATATCTGTCCTCTGTAAGACCTGACTGCTGATCCCAAGGGTTGGATTCTTTGCAAGTGTGATTTGCTCTGAAAAGTGAGCTGAGAGTGTTGGACATTTTGGCACAAATCAAAAAAATAGGAAAAGTATTTTGCCATCTTTTCTCCACTCTGCAGCCTGCTGAGCTTCCACAGCTAAAGAAACTGACCTCTGTACTGTCAGCCGTGTGCACTGATGTTTTAACTGAGTCTTTTTAACCTTGTTTTCTATATTTAGTTTGGGGCCTCTCAATGAAAAGGCACTGCTGGCCTTATTTTGGGTATTTTTCCTACAGTCTATAGTCCGTTGAAAGGGAGTGTAAAAGGTCTCTAATGGTTTGCTGTGTTAGTGCCCCTGTGATTAGCTGACTGCTGCTCCCCTGCTCCTTTATACAAGGCAGAGCCACAGCACTCAGCAGCTGAGAAGGGTGTAATCCCTAGCAATCCGTTAACAATGCAAATGGAAAAGCTCCTGGTAAATGTTTCTCTATTTTTTTCAGAAGTTGCTCTCATCCAAATATTTGAGTTTCTGGCTCATCCTATGGATAGCAGCCTGATGCTCTTTTTCCAATGTTTGAGAAGAGCCACATTTTTGTCTTGGAGGGGCTGTTATTTACATGGAAAAATGTTGTATGTATGTTCCCAGTTTTCTTCCCACAGAATCAGCCAAGGAAGTCTCACTGAAAAAGCAATGTGCATTTCTCTTAAATGTTCCTCTCAGGTTCTTGCTCAACAACATCCATTCAAATCGCTGGTTACAAACACAAGTGTTCAATTTCCAAACGTTTGGCCACTTTGCTGTTTTGATACAAGAAGGTAAAAAAGTCACTGGCACATCTTCTGACCTGCATGAGAAAGAATCCACTGCAGAAGACCTGCTTGAGTAGGAACACACAAACACTTGGAGTGTTCCTCAAAGTGCAGCTCCAAGAAACAAGGAGTCTGTGGATAGGACTTGCACATCCTTGTGTGTTATCACTGCAAACTGCTGGAGGGCTGCTGCATGTGGCAAAGCAGTGAATGCAGGATGTTGATCCATATCTGTTCTCAGCTGAATGCTGCCCGGCACTGTCAGAGCATCAATGTTTTGCCTGACAGATAAATGCAAACCTTAGGAATGCTGGATCAGCAGTCGCAGTACAAAGATGTTTTGGTGCAGCAATTGACAGGGTCGCAACTCCTAAAGTTCTGATTCTGTGTCCCGTGGAGAAAATTTACATTTCATGCATCTCAAAGCCCTCACTGACTGCTCTGTTTGCTTCAGAATCCAGTTTGAAATTGTACTCCTTGTTTTTCAAACCACACCCTCGCTCCTTGGACTTCTTTCCAGCTTGTCTCCTGGAGACGGCGGAGTCTGCCCCTTTCCTTCCCTCTGTCTCTTCTCTCTCCTTCCAACAAACTCCTTTGCCACTGAGGCAAGAACTGTCTTATATCATTGTCTCCCACCCAGAACTGACTCCCTGTACATGTCCCACTGTCCTTCATTTTACTGCAAAGTTCCATTCAAATAGTGCTCTTTTCACCTGGAATTCAATTATTCTTTTCTATCTCTTCTTACTGAATGTGTAACTCTGGGTCATACAAAGCACTCTGAGATTCTGTATGAGTTTCTTCTGTGGTATTTGTAAATTATTGCGCAAGTTCCTGAGAGCAGGCTGGTCAAAATTGTAATGTTTTTGAAGAAGTTATTTGAAATGTAAAGATTAAGTTACAGAGTTGTTTAATATGTAATAGTTTAATGTCTAATTCATTCTTTGACAGGAGAATGGTGTTGTACATGCTTAGCATTTCAAGACAGTCCTGTTATGGTGAATTTTACTCTTGACATGTTCTTGATAAAGGTCACATTATGAATTTAGTTCAGTATGTGAAGCCCCATGCTGTATTCCCGGCGTGTGAAAGCTCTGCTGGAGATTACCATCTCCATCTCTCCATCATCTCCATCAGCAGATTCTGATAGCATTTAATGTCAAAGTGAACAGGAGTGTCTAGAGGCAGTAGCAGTGCAGGCTGGACGTCTTTAGGTTCCCCACAGAGAATGCCATGGTGATACACCATTTACCTGCAATGTGCAAACAGTATGCTTGTCTTGCCTCCCAGGAGCATTTCCATTTGAAGGAGCCATTTCTGTCCATGAGCAGGACACCAACATCGGTGCTCTCTGTGCATTCGTAGAGTTGTTTGCTCCTCCCTGGACACTGGTGTTCTTCAGGCTTTGCAACACAGGTGCTGAATTCCTTGCATGGTAGTTTCTTAGCTGAAATTGCAACTCCTCCAGCCCAGCCTTGTAAAAACAGGGGTGTAGTGGTCAGTGAGGCAAAGCCGGATAAAGGGCAGGGGAGTCTGTCTTCAAAATCCTGACAGAGGCATCAGGGCTGCATCAACCTTTTTAGAAGCTGAATTTCTCCAGAGTGTTTTCTCTGGCAGCTCATTCATCAAGCGGGTAGAGAGTGAATGTGTTCTTTGAAAATATGAGCAATGGCAAGACATGAGGTAGCCCATATAAATCCAGTATGCATCTCCTGCTAATTTCACTAGGTTTGGAACGACAGAAACCAAGCTATGTTATATATAGACCAAGTAAAATTTTAACCTAAAGGATCTAATCCTTAATTACCATTTAGGAGGAGAACTAGTCAGTGTGCATAAACAGGACATGAGAAAGGGCTGGAAAGGACTTGGAGGGGTCTGCTGGTTATCACAAGTGTCCTACAGCAAGGCCAATGTTGTCCAATTGTAGATTAATAGGGTGATTTGAGAAATGCTGAATATACTGACTGTTAGGACCTTTTAGCTATTTCCTTTGAAATAAACCCTTGAGAGGGAAAACTTCAGTGTTCATTTTCTTAACATTATTATATTATCCAGGAAAGAGAATGAAGCCAAGAAAAGCAGAAACCAAGTTACTTTTAAAAATATAGTGGTAAACCACACTATGGTAAACAGACTTTTTATTTTCTAAAGGGTATTTACAATATATTTCCCCTTCTCCTACTCCTGGAAAGAAGTGCTCTCTAAATTCCTCATCTGTGAATTCCCCCCATCCTCAGAAGGAAGTCAGTCTTTCTGTGTGTACTTTCACTATGTATGCCTGTTTCCTTTTCCCCACCACAGTCAGTTTTGAGACCATTGGCCAAATTCAACCATATGGAGATGAATAAGTTCAATGACACTGGATTCCAGCAAGTTTTATGAAAACAGGCAGCCAGAATGGAGAGACTTTTATTTAGAAGGAATGGCTGAAGTGGGAGTTCAGCCTTTATTGGCAAATCTATGAAGCAGTCAGTGCAAATCATGAAAAAATCTCTGACCAAGGTCAGTACCTTCTTGAATTAGTTTTATTGTTCATGAAATATTTTTGTTCCCTTTCCTTATGCCCAAATTCCTGCTTTTATAAGAATCTGTACCTTTGTCTGCATTAGTTTTGAATATAGGTTCAGAAACCCTCTTCCAAAAACACCATTATTTTCTGAGCTGTGTTCTCCCCTTCAAAAACAGTTTTTGTTAGGCCATATAATGCTGTTTTATGTAACACAAAGGCCCTGGGTTGTTTTCTGTCAGCTTGTAGGACTTCAGGACACTGAAGACAAGTTACTCTCATTTTCTTTTTCACTCCTGGCTTTCTCTGTCTGGAGCTGTTTGTGGAACAGGTTTTAGTGGACATTCTCTGCATTTCTTGCTTCTTAATGACATACACAACCTGAATGTGACAGACTGGCTTTTCTGGAACTTCTGTCTTAACTAGAATATTCAAGATACAAACCCAAAGATATTTCCCAGAGGGGTTTGACACATCCATTACACATTACTACCTTTTAGATTACTGGCAACAAGCAAGATGGCTGGGCTGGAATAAGATGTAGGCAAGCACAGCTTTACAGGCTGAAAGTCCTCAGAATTAAATGTCTGCATTAAAAAAAAAATCCTACTAATGCTCAGTGCCTACTAGGCAGAAGCAATACATAAGCACTTTGCAGCCCTATCACTGGAATGAATTTAGATGGCACAAGATGAAGACAGCCATGCCCCTTTATGCCAGAGCTTTCAGTGTAACTGATGCTACTTGTGTGAGGGATGTTGAAAAAAGGGAGAAAACCTGTGCAGAGGCCTTAACAACCACCAGAGGGAATTTACAATGCTGTCTTTTTAGGGTATAATTAATCTTTTTAGCAAGATCTTCCTGAATTTAAAGAGTATTTGGTACTTTCTACTTTTCTAAAGGCCCGAGGGATGCCCTGAAACATAAAAAAATATATCACACTTTGGGCAAACTGTGCTGTTCCAGATATGTAGTGTATCTTAAGCAAACGCAAAAAAAATGAAAGGGGAAGCATACAAAGTGATAGCTAAACCATTTATTTTGCATTTGTTGTCATGTTTCTTTGCAGATTTTTGGTCCTTATCATGGAAAAATGTCATCTAATAAAGTACTAATTTCAAAAACAATATATGAAGGTTGTTATAGAGTAGCTTTTAGTTGCCTCCTTCTTTCTGCAGCAAGCCATACTGCATCCAGGAAGCAAAGAGATGATTTCTACCTGCAGTGCCAGAATTTTCCATCTTTCATCTTAGCTCTCTGCAAGTCATTTGCTCCAACTCCACCAGAGTCTAGTGCTTAAAATTCTGGATGGAGTAAGGCTCAAGCTACAGCACACCAAAAGTGAGTCATCTTTGTGTGTTTCTACCCATTTTATGAAGACTGAAACCTGTTAATAATACGCAGCTCTTCTTTAGTTCCTTTGGCCATGCTGGAAGAGGCAAACTAAAGAATTGAAAGAAGCAAGTTTATTGTAAAGAAATAAGCACTTTCATGGGCCCCAAACAAAGATCTTTAAATATGTGCATTATTTCTCTTCTAGCTCAGAATGTGACTGAGACAGCACATGATGTGTTGCCTGATGTAAGAACTATGTTCAGTTAATGCATATTGCCAAGTTTGTGTCTGCAAACAGGAGCTTGATTTGCTATATCTGGACTGTGACTGGTTGTACTCCTTCACAAAGGCAGCAAAAAAGCAGAATAAATGGTAGAATACAGGGAACTCTTGAACTTTTTGATCAATTATTCCAAAACAAGGGTAGTCAAATCTAGGCCATAGGATTAAAATGCAGCCTGAATCCACTCTCATTTGTGATATAAACGTTTTGGAGTGGTCTGTTCTTTCCTAGTCCAGCCACTCATGTCAAAAAATGATGTGGTTGGATTTGCTGGTGATGCCAAGACCGTGGTAAGCTGTGGGCATGGTCTCTGGTTAGGCAGGGTTTCCTGATGCATTCACTGGTGTGTTACCTCCTCAGCTGCTGGGTTACAAAACAACGAGGCAGCATCTATTACACTGCTGATCTCAGGTCTCACTTCCTCTGTCATCTCCATTCATAGTTACATATGACATGCAGAATTATTTTCAGCTCTACTTGGCTTGCATGTAATCCAACTTTGCAGCTCCCCCCTGGACTCTGTAAATACAACAGCAGGACAAAGCCACCTTTTGTCCCTTTGGGCCAGGAGGACATTCTGAACATCAACATGGATGTGTTCCTGAAGACCAAACTGCTTTCTGTGAGTCTGCTCACAGACTTCATAATCCATCTGTTTTCTGTAAAATGCAGTTATTTACAGCAGAGTTCACTTCACAGTACAGTAGCTGCTGTTTATGTTGCTATTTCTGGTGAGGCTCAATATTGTCTATTTTTCATTATATATCAATGCTGCCTTTAATTGCCTCTTCCCAGCAGATTTACATATTATCCCTTGCGGCTGTTCACACACAGACTTCCCCTGACTTGGCAAGCTTCCAGTCATTCTGTACTACAGAGGTACTAAAACAGCAGAGCAGTTGATGAGAGTTAAAATAAAACTACATTATGTTGTGCTACATGGCCTACAGATGATTGAGCAGTTGGACAACAGAGCATCTGAGACTCATCAGAAGTTCTCTTCCTTCTCTTGACTGTTCATTTTATACTTTTGGGCAGATTAAAAAAAGGGTGGTAGAGGCATAACAAATGTATCTTGAAATGTTATCTAATGCCTTTATTTATCACTACTGCAGGGAAGAGTATGTTGGAATTAATGATTCTCTCAAATAACAAATGGAAATTGTTCTCACAGAAATCAGCTTCATAATCCTGATACTTGAGACACATGGGGAAGCAGAGACATTCCCTGGAGATCTACTGGGGTCATTAACACAGCCAGGCTGACACAGCAATACATCTACATGTGGCCAACTGCAAAAACACAAAGGAGTTTAATGGTTTTAATGTGGTGCTCAACATAAATACACACCTATTTCCTAAATAAGTACATTCCTAATTTAAGGCTCCAGTGTCTTGCTGTTTAATGCACCCAGACTCCACTGCTCTGTCATTGCCAGTAGCTGCTGGTATCCAGTAGCACATGGAAACCAGCAATGTGTTCCATGGAAAAGCTGCTTTGGTTGTGCTCTTCATCCTACCTCACTTGGGCACAGGTGAAGCCTTCAGGCTCCTGGCAGGCTGCCACTGTAAACCCAGCACAGCTGGCATGAGTGGAGATTAAGGCTTCAATATTGCATTTCAAACACTGATTAGTAAAGCAGGTGATTGGAAAAAACGGTGTTTGTTTAGCTTATGGAGATTGTGGAAAAGAAAACAGCTCCAGAAATCCAAAGCTGGAAATGCTACAGCAGTCAGGTACATCAGATTCCTCTGAATGAGCTTCCCTCCCTCCACCTTTGGCTGCAAGGATGAAGGTCTTTCTCAGACAAGCACTTGACAAGCAGTTGAAATCCAGCTCAACAGAAACCCATTCAAAAGGGTCAAGAGCAAAGATTCATGCAGTAAAATAAATACCTGGGGATGGAAAAATCTTTCTCCGTTTTTCCTCCCACGTGTTTTGGAATTAATTGTGCCAGGAAATTATTAAATCACACAAATTTCAGTAATGAATGTATTGCTTGGATGGCATGGGAAGTTGCTGAGGGATATAGCTAAGGAAAATAACTTTCCAAAGTCAGTGATGAAAGATCAGATAGATGAGCAGTACTACAACTTATATGGGCTTCTGAAAATAGTACTGGTATGGGAGCATATTCTTCAGATTAATACAAGGGAGCATTAAGAGGAGGCATGTGCATAAAAAGCAGAGGGATCTTTGTTCAGTATTTTCTGCTGTCATTCAGCACAAAGGTTCCCAGTGATATTTTGGATTAACTGGGAAGACTCTGACACCTAGTTAGGAAAGGGACAAATCAGAGCTGCTAAAGCACTTCTGTATCCAGAAGTATTTTTAAGTCTTGAGAACAAGGCTACATTTGCAGTGCCACCAATGCCAGTTCAGGGCATGCCAGAGTTGTTCTGGTCTCAGTAAGGTTGGTGCCTTCATAAGAGGTCCCTCAGGAGCTTGTTTTCTCACCCTCACTTTGCAATTCACTTTTAGGTCATTCAACAAAAATTGACCCATCACTGAATTATTGCAACTATGTCATTTAGGAAAAAAACCTCTTCTCTCCATATGGTGATGCAATTGTACTGATGAATATTTTCTGCCTGTCTCAGTCACACCTGCACAAGGAGCACATGGAGAAGAGGTGGGAGGTGGCAGTTTGGCTGCAGCAAAGTGGGTTCTGCATTGCCACTGACTGTGCCTGCCTTGCATTCTGAGCACATGTGAGGAGGATCCCAAAGGCACCCACAAACCCTGCTAGCTCCTATCCATGCTGTATGACTGTGTGGAGCTTTGGGAACAAAAATAAATGCCAGAAATGTCAGCAGCCTATAACAATGTACAATGAAACAGATAAAATGACTCACAGGTCTCTTCTGCAGTGCTGTTAGCAGCCTATGTATTTTCAGGGTGGAAAATCTGGAATTGTCTGAGTTTTCATCAAAATCCTGCCTTTTAAGAGTTCTTGGCTTTCCACAAAAATCAAATTACAAGTAATAAGTCCTTTGGCATTCAGTCCTGATCATCTTACTTGCATTATTCCAGTAGGAAAAATAGCTGATGATGTTCCTCACAAAGCTTTCTCCATGGGCAGGTGGATGCAATTGGGTTTCAACTTTTGCTTTATTACATGTCCTGTTTATATTGAACTGCTGGATTTTTTGGCTGCCTCTCTGCCCAGTCTTCACTCAAAGAGAGAAGGAACATCCTGTCATCATCATCCAAAAGGATCAGTGGCCAAGATGTAGACAGGTTGGCCAATCCAGGCACAAGGAAATGGTGAAAACAGGGCCATAAAGTTCGGACTTTCAAGACCTGAGTTTGGGAGCACTGGTATGCAGTAACCCAGCACTGACATTACCATGGATCTTACTGGGAGCCAAGAGGACACTGCATCACCACCCTTTGCAGTTGTTTCACACAAGGTAATCCTTGCAGGAATTTTTCTTCCAAGGCACCCAAACAGTCAACAAACATTACAATCAAACAAATAGCACAGAAATCTCTGAGACATCTGCTCAAATTGTATGGCAAGCAGGTCAGATTTTACTACCTACATAATTTGAACTCAATTAGAACTGGCAAAATCAATACACCAAGGAAGGCATACTGAAGAAAAACTCCTCTTAGCTATTTCTTTCCCATAGGTAGAGACTGGTGAATTTAAAGGATGAAAGAGCAAGGAAGAAATTGGGAAAGACATTGGAATGTTCAGTGGTAACTGATTTAATCACTTGTCTAAATGTAGGGAGAGATTAGAAATCAGGAATAAAGACACTTGACTTTACCCAGTTTACAAAATACATAATGTAAGAAATTTTGTGGAGAAAGATCAAAGGAAGGCAAAGTCTGTAATTCTTCCCAACAGCCCTAACATGCTAGATCTTTAGGGTAGTGGCTCCCACTGTAGGGCTGTCAACACTGACAGTCATTCCTAGCTCTCATCTCTCTACACTGGAGGATTAATGCCCACATGTGGGTGGCACATGTGCATGGCCTTGGGGGCACACTCCATACTCGTGCTGCCCTTGCTGACCATGGCAGGCTGTGAGACACCCCAGGGCTGGCCAAAGGTTTGTTCAAGTGACAGAAATTCAGCAGCCCTGCAGAGTGCTGGCCTGGGGTAGAGCTCAGTGGTGGCCAGTGACTGCTGTCCATTAACAGAGGGCAGATACACAATTCATGTGGAGGAAAAGGAGTCATCTTGCATGGAGATGCCAAGGAGGCCCACTGTTTTCCATAAAATAGCCACAGCTAGAGCTGGAAGCCCATTTGCTAGAAGGTTCTGCCTTGCCAACAGCAAAGTCACAGTTCATCTAGACTTTTTATAGTGGAGGCAGGGCTGCACAGTCACTGTACTTAGTAAACTCTGCCTGGCATTCACGGATCTTCTGATTTGGCAGCTTGTTTGTTTTTCTGGGGGCACCTCCCTGTTTGCTTTCAACTAAACCCTACCAATCCTTCAGTTCTAGCCCCAGTGGGGTTGTATTTCATATTTTCCCAGTTTGGGAATTTGTAATAAATTTATTTGGAAGCAAAGGAACCAATGAACCCACCAAAATGAAACAAAAATTGTAGAACTCCCTCTTAAAGCCAAACCTCTTTTCAGAAGCAGGGACTGCTTGAGGCAGAACTATTGGGTCCTTTGTTCCAACAGCCTCTGCTCTGCCTGGTGTTACATACTTGGATGAGCAGCCTTTGCCTTCCCTTCCTCACTCATTCCCCAGGAGGGCAGGGACTTCACTGTAAGTGAGGAAGTCCTTGAGAAAACACAAAGGGGTGAAATGCCTGACCAGCCCATAAACAGCTATGTGAGAAATACCCTAAAGACTCTGAAACTGATCCTCATACCAGCCGAGCCAGCAAACTATTAATATTCCTAGCAGAGATCCAGAATCCACTGCACTGCTCCATTCTCTATCATTTACTGTGCCCTTTGTACTATTTTGATTTTTCTATATGCAACAATTAAGTGCAGAGATGAAAGTGCTCTCAATTCCCATTTGTTGAAGAACTCTCAGCAAAAAGGCAACCAACCAAAGTTATCTGAATTAAAAAAAAAAAAAACATCTGTCAGTCTATTAACTTGCCCTTTTTCAGAGATTTTGTAATAAATAGCACTTCTGAATCTCTGCTTTACAGTTATCAAACAAAATTAAACTCTACTGCAAAAAATAATTCAGAAGCCAGGTTCCTCCCTTCACATACAAGTAACAACCTACCTGAAGGTCAAGACATTCACAAGTTTTCTACCATCACCAAATTTGGGACCACAGAAATACCACAAGGTTTTCAAAAAGGTTTGTATCTTTTTTTTTTGCCTTGCTCCTGTTTCACCTGCCCCCTGTTCATGCATACATCCTGTTATTGATATTCCTGATAATACCAAACACTATGGCAAGGTTACTTTTTAAGCAACATTTGGACTTATTTTATCATCACAAATAAATTCTTTTAAAAAAATAAATGCTGGTTTACATTCCTCTCTCAGGATCTAAGAGAATCTACCTAAGAATGACACAGAAATGTCACACCCTCTTTTATTCTCAGAAAACAAAACCCACTAGCTGCAAACTTATGTCTGTGCTGGTACAATACAGTGGGTCCTGTGTTTTAACAGATAGAATGGGGGAAGAGTATCAATGAAGTTGTAATAAAAAAAGGGAAATAAACGCAACAACTCTTCATTAATAATAAGCACCTTTTATTGACTGTCTCACCATTCAACACTCATTCCATTCAATCTCTTAAACTGCTGAGCTGCAGTCCAGTTTAGCATTTAAATAAAAGATAATGCAATTTGACTTGTACAAAAAGTGTTATATCAGGGTGGCACAGAATTAAAGTTCTATTTAAAAAAGCCATAGACACAAATAATCATTACCTGTGGTTTGAAAATTAAGTCCTGTATTTCAAAGTAAAAATTAATACATATCCTCCATATGATGTTATGCTTGTAAAAATGCCTACAAAATGTTTGTCCAGAAGGCAGACTGGTTGGAAAATATTTTCTGTTTCACCATTTAACAAGTGACATCACTTCACAAAATGACTAGGCAGCAAAATATTTCAGGTGAATTTCACACATTGAAAGAACCCCTGACATCATCGTGTTTCAGTAGGGCCATTACAGCTCAGCACAGGGAAAAAAAAAAATCTGTGTAGTACAGACTAAAATTCAGCTACATATAATTTGTTACAGGATTTAATTCAATGCTCAGGAAATTTACTACTCAAATACACCTAGGAGTCTAGTCATCAGATACTGGTTATTCCTGTTCTTTTTCCTTGCTGCTTTTAGAATTTTATATCTGTTTTATGAAGGATATATGCTACTTCCCAATGTTTAAGATCTCTTCAAAATTGATTAGCAAACTTTTTGAGAAACTGGCAAATTGCCTTGTATAAAGAATACTTAAAATGGGTTTTTTTTGCCATCTTCTTCTGACCTTATTAAACTTCTACCCAAGCCAATAAAATTATTGAGCTATTCTGCAGCAAGAACGCCAGCTTATATGCCAACAAGAATATGCAGGCAAAATAATTTATTTTATAAAAAGTTAGCATGTGAGTGCAAATTAAACTGCTTCTGAAAGTCCTGGACTCTACACAGTTAAAATTTTTCAACAGTATCCAAGAAGAAATAAAACTCCATCTCAGGAAACAGTAAGAAAAGCTACTGAAGTAAATCTTTCATTATACATGCAAAATGGTATTTCCTGGAAAAAGCAAAAATCATGTGGTTATTTTCCTTTCAATATCCTTTTCCTGTAGGATGGAAAGTTATTCCACGAGATAAAAAACATTACCACTATTATAAAATAGTGGTGTCTCCTCATGTCAGTTAGACTTAAGTTCGTTATCAGCAAAAATCAATTTGAAAACAGAGACAAGCAATTCAGTTTGTAGCAGAAATTTTATATCCAGGCACCATCTTTTCCCTTGCAAAAGAAACCCAGTGTAGGAAATGATCCTTTAAAACAAGGCCATTAAAACCAAACAAAAATAACAAATAGAGCAAGAAAACCCAAGCAAAGGCAGGCATACATTACTGAGGCAGTGAATGGGATTGTTAGAAGACACGAGGATNGCAAGAAAACCCAAGCAAAGGCAGTGAATGGGATTGTTAGACACGAGGAGTTAGACATCTGTACAGATTCCACATGGCTGAGATCCTGGGTTTCTACTCTGCTTGGATCAGGGAATTCTCAAAGCACAAATAGGGATTTATTTTTTCATTCCCAAAGCAGAAATAGAGATTTATATTTTATTCCTCTTCCCTGCCTGTGTTTTTAAAGGCATCAAATTTATCCAGGATGCATTGAATATTTCATAAGGCAAATACAACTAAACGTTTGCTCAAAAACTTGAGGTAATTTTGTGAAATAATTCAGACTAAAAATGAAAGAGCTTACATCAGAAAGGCAGCACACTTCACCTTTAAATCAAAGATTTTTGCTTGGATTCAAGCTCCAGAATTCTTACTACACATAACACAACCAGATCCTCCAGTGGCATTTTTCCTCCATTTGCCATAACTTAGTCAAGAAAGTCTCGGTGTCCATCCTTGTTATCAGTCTTGCTTAGCAAACACTGAGTTGTGACACGGTTGCTTACAGGTGAAGGCAGATTTCACACTAAAAGAAGCGTTATTAAAACAAATAAGAAACTAAACCAGGTATAATCAAAATTTTGATCTTCCTTCACTGAAGTACTTAACATATGAATACTAACACCTGTATAATTTACTAAATAAATGTATCAAGTTTCTTGAGACATCAAATCATATAATTAATAAATACTCTAACAGAGTAAGATAATTAATCATGGTACAAACCCAAACAGTAAAATGATATATTAATATTAATAGGCTATTTATATTTCTTAATGCACATAAATGATACAAACTGAAGAATTAAAAAGCAATTAGAGGCACTCAACTGCTCTGACTGAAATCAATGCCATGTGTTACAAAGGAAACAAAAGCTCACCTTCAATCTAATTCACAACTCAACCTGCCAGTATGCCAGAAATAGTATTTTTTCCATAATACTATGTCCAATAAGTTTAACTTTTTTAGCAATTTTTTTTTCTACAAGTGAATTTGCTGGAGACACAGTAAAGTAAGAACTGCTCCATTTCTCTTATCTCCTTAACAACTGGATGCACCTTGTGGGCGAGTGAGCTCAAGGTAACAAATCCCTTGAAAAAGGAACGAGGGGGGTGCGAATGTGACATCTGGGAAGGGGACAAGTCCAGAACACCAAAGTCTGTCTTTAATTCATAAGGCAATGTGGCATTAGTTCAAAAGAAGTAACAAGCTTTCCTAGCCATACCCTGTCACTTGTGATGTTCCAATGCTGACACAGGTCTCTTGGCCTCTCCAAACAGGAGCACCTTGCTTGTGTTCAAGACAGACAGCAAGTTCTCACTGTCATGTCTTCAGGCTGGAGCAGAATTGTGATTATTTTGTTCTACAGTGACCCTTACAAAAGAACAAAACAAAGTGAAAGGCCCAAATTCTATCTGGAAGACTCAAAAATGGTTTTGGGTTTCTCTTCATTTGCAGGAACTATTCATACCTGCTAAGCCAACACAGATGCATGTGAACCATAGTGGAGTTTCTTAACAGTCACATTACTTAGCAAAGCACAGCATCTGCTCCATCTGTAATCACATCTGAAGTAAGTGCTAAAGAACAATCTTCTACAATCTGTGTGCACTATCAGAGCAACTCTCCATTTCTAAAATGGAAGCTGTTTTTTTTCAAATAACCACCTAAATTAATATTCTGAGAAAGAGCAGAAAAAACAGATGGTGACCATTTCTGCAAAAGAATCTCTAAGAGCACATACATTTAAGTTCTGATTTTGTTACCCAAACTGTTTGGGTCACTGTCAATGAACATTTCTTGCAGACCATAAGATACCCTTAGAGATCTTTACTGATGAGACTGTAAAGGCAAGAGTATTTAGTTACCCAAACATAAAAACCACAATTTGTGGATGCACCATTTGGGCAAATTCATCTTAGGAAAGGGAACAAACATACAGAGGATATTACCATTACTGCATGACACCCTTGATATTTTACAACTTCGACAGAACAATTCATTCCTTAAGCCCCAGAAATGCCACGGAACAGTCACTTAAAAATATTTTTACAGCTGGAAATCATCCTTTTTTCTGAATTTAACATTTCTGTAGGTAAACAGAATTAGCAACATTTATTCTGAACAAAGCAGCACATTCTGTTCCCCCTGCCCCCTCCCCAAAACAGGCAAAAATGCTGTTCCTTTCTCATCTCAGCTCCCAGGCCAAAGACACTGCAGCTTTGTGAGCGCGAATTCCTCCGTGCACACGACACAGCTGAGCAGGGCATCCTGACCCAGTGCTGGGAGATTTTACTCCACGTGCACTTTTCCCATGCAGATTAAGAGGAAATGTAAACTATTGTGCTGACTTAAGACTATGTAATTTTAATGACAACAAAACCAGAAACACAGCAGGAAAAAAAGAGAAACAGATACTGCCCAAGATTTTCTTTAAGAGATCGGTTGAGATGAGGCATTCAGAATGAACCACCACTGGACAAAATAAATTCTAAAAATCCCTTAAAGTTGTCGGACTTTCCTATCAGTGTTTTTAATGTTGACATCCAGTGTCTCTACTTTCTTTGTGAGCCGATCCAACATATCATCCTGCTCTTCTATTTCAGTCTGCAGGCCAAGAGCAAGGCTCTTCAGGCGACTCAGCCCAGAAGACATCTCATCTGTCAGGGTAGAGAGGGACCATAAGGAATCAAAGTGCTATAACACATATTATCTAAATGGACATATCAGGATTCCTTCTTCTCCAAAACCCTGGGTTAGAAAATGTTAGCTACAATTCCTCAAGTCTGAGTGTTTCTCTGAAATAGAGGAAGCACTGGTATGTTCATGGTTGTACTGTTCCTACCAGAAATGGTCACTTCCTCCTTTTTTACATTTGATATTAAGCAAATGCTTAACACCAAACTGGATCTTTATCAAATGACATACCCTGTAATGTAGTTTTTACCTTTTTTTTAATATATCTCATAGAAAATTGTACATATTTTTTCTGTTCAGCATACACAGTAAGCTCACTGCCTCAATTGTTTTTCTTCAAACTTCATGCAGAGATGTAAGCAGTTATTTATCATAGATGAAAAACTCCAATTTCTAGATTTTGTAATTGACCAAAACGTGACAATTTCATTGCATGATTGATTGCTATAAATGCTTCTTGAGGTAAGTTTTCCACAGCTTGTGAACAGAAAAAATGAGTTTCCACTAGCTCTTGTGACCAACCATTTATCTTTGATTTATTCCTTGCTGAATTTTTTCTAGTCTTTTCTTTCTAGGTCAGCCACACAGTGACACTTGTAAGGAAACAGGCACTTTGTCTATATGCTACAGAACAAAGGAAAGCAAACTCAGCTGAATGGGTTTGGGAAGTAATAAAAGAAATGCAGCAAATTCATAAATTAAATATTTAGTGTCTTTCAATTCTTAGCAATTTTTAGCAAAACATGTATTTCAAAAGCTGTGCATTGCTTTAAATTATTTGGGTCTAAAGTGATGTACTATGTAAGATAGTTCTGAAATGCAAATACAAGCAAATGATTTTTTTAAATTATCATCAAATTTTGCATGTGTTGGCAATATATCATTTAATAATTATATCTGGTTTAGGAATCAAAAATTCACAATTGTACAACATCAAATAGCTTAAGTTTCCTCACTCACCTAAGTTGGTATCAATTTTCTGGTGGTAAGCTCGCAGCTGTTGGTTCTTTGGGTAGGCATCCTTTTCCACTGAAGAAACTAAATCTGCTTTGTTGAAATCATTGTCTGTTAAGAGTGCAGAGTACAGAATATTATATAATGAAAAAGCATGTGAGAAGAGGTTTTGAAATTTTAGCACGGCTGTTAAAACTTAGTTTGAACACAGCTGTCAGGTCATCACATAACCAGAGTACCAGAAGTAGTCTGAGACCATTGTCTATAGGTCAGCTCTCAAGATGAACACTTTAGCTACAATTATTCTCTTTTGGGCTGCCACTTGTAGTTGTAGTAGGGAGTTGGGAGGGAAAAGCAACAGCGAGCCCAGCGCACATCCCGGTGGGGCAAAGGGCTGGGACGGTCCCCGGGACCCGCAGGGAGCGGCCGCGGCGGGGCCGCCGGAGCCGCTCTGCCCTCTGCTGGACAGCGCTCGGCACTACACGGAGTGGGGCGGGGTCCAGGCGCCCCAAAGCCTCCTTTACTCACACATCATCATCATCGACACGCTGCTGCTCTCCCGCTCTTACTATGGTACATAACCGAGGCTCACTTGATAAAGAAACAGGGATTTAGTACGAAAAAGCCCTCACAGAGGTTAACAGATTGAGAGAAGGAGGAATAAGGAGGAATAATAACAAACTCCATACACCACCTTCTGAGAATCAAGAAATGACTTCAGTATGAAGGGTTAAAATCCATGTTTGAAATAACAAGGACAATGTGTCTGAAAACTATGACAAACAATGGTTAAAAGGAGAACCTCTGAATGTGTAACATTTTGGCAAACTTAGGGAAACCCTGTCTGCACACTGTGTGCATTCTCTATGCAAATATAAGCACTGGGTGCTTTTAGTCTTCAGGGGATATAACATCTTCTCTATGGATAGAAAGAGTTTAATGGAAACAATTCCCTAGATTTCAAAGCATGAGGGCTGGGATACAAATCTCCAGATGTTAGGCAGCAAAGCAAGTCAGCAGCTGGACAGGCTGAAGGGTCTCTGCCTTCATCACTCAGCAAGTTTGCCCCACACGGACAACAGGCATTCAGTGTGAAGTAAAGTTAACAAACCTGAATTATCTAGCTTCCTTAAATTTGGATGGCTTTCCTGGTATTTTGACTCTTGTTCTTTACTAGACATCATTGCTTCTTTTAACCTAGTAAAAAAAAATAAAAAGAAAGCATTGCCATTGACCTCAGCATTAAAGAAAAAAGGTAGCTAGACCATCTCAGGAGTTTACAGGAGTTTGAAAGAACCAACAGATGTCTACCTTCTCATTTTCTGGTGACATTTCAGAGATGCTGTGGAAGACAAGTCCCAAATAAAAAGTTTATGTTACTTACCTGCTGTTAGCATAATATTCAGGGGCTCCATTCTGCTCTGGCTTGCTCTCTGGAGGTTTGGCTTTGAAGTAGTTTACCAAGCCCCCCCAAACACTCTTGATGCTGTTTATGTGCCTTTGACTCGTTTTCAAGTCCTGGTCCATTTTATCCACCATCTGCTCCGTGCGCTTCAGAGCCTCTCCCTGACGGACAAGCTCCTAATGGGCATGGACAGAGAAAAGCAGACCATAAAGCCAGGATAAACATCAAACAATTCACTCTAAAGAAAAACAACAGCGTTCCTTCATCTGTGCAGATTATTTCTGAGGGAAAACAGCTGTCTTCCTTGCTCCCCTTCCTCCAGGGCATGTTAATCAATAGTTGTTTGTCAGCTACTGCATTAACCAGCTGTAAAATCCTCATCCCTGTAACGTGCTGGGTTCCTGCCACCTACCACAAACAACATCCAGCAGTTTTCTGTACTAGCCTTTTATCAAGCTGACATTTGAATCTATGGCTCACCACCAGACAGGTGATGTGGTAGAAATGCCCAGGTTTATGGCAGGGGAATGAGCAAGCAGGACAATTTCTAGTTAGGAACGGCACCTTCACTGGGAAGGGATTCTATTTTCACCTTACTTGTATGTTTCCGATAATTTAGAAATAGAACAACCAAAGGAAATAAACAAACAATTTCTTCAGACTTCAGGAATATTTTAGGTATTTTAACAGTGGAGGACTTAGGAAATTTTATATATGGAAGTACATTATTTTCTCATTCAGCAGCATAAGCACTATTCCAAAGTAATCCAATCATTAATGCTAGCAGGAAAGTTGCCTGCAGCTACCACCAGTGCAAAACAAAGAACTTGTGTTCATTTTCTTGCTAAACTCTGGGAAATTTTCGTTGAATATCCTTTTTCTCCTCCCTCTCAATAAAGCACAAACACACAGACTTCATGTTTTACCACAGGCCCTGTGTCAAGCCTGAATTCTTGATTCCTCACTTGTGATTTCCTTAACAAACAAATCACGAGTCTGAAAGTTCACAGAAGTCTCACCAAGAACCCTCTGAGCATAAGGACTGGCTACACCTTGGGCATGCTCTGGGGTTAATGTAGGCAACCACCATCACCCAAGGAACACGCCATTATAGCAGGTGACACAAAGGACAAGACCTTTATGAGCCCGAGCAGAAAGGGCTGAAACAGAGCCTGAGGAATGAAGGAAATGATTAATCAGGATGAACCCAAGCACATCACAAACAACTAACAGGGAAGGCCCTTCATCTAACCAAGGTGACTACTAAAAAGCTTTTTAGTCAGCGAAAAATTATTAAGAACTGTTAAAAGCAGCTGAAAACACGGCCGAGTACCAGCGTCAGTACTATTCAGACACACAGGCTGTAACAGGATTTTTCCCTCAAAACCCAAACGCCACCACCCAGAAAACACAGAGAGACAGGCTGGCTGGAAAACACCGAGTAAAGAAGGTTTTTTCAGGAGACTGGCCGGGGGGACAGGGAGAACAAGCCTCCCCTCTCGGAGGTGTGAACGAAGGGGGAGCGCTGGGGCCCTGCGGCCGCTGGGGGCGAAGGCCCCGCTCCCGGCCCCGACCCACCTCAGAGGCGGCCACTCCGATACGCTCGGACTCGTAGAGCAGCGACAGGGACCGGGTGGTGCTGTCGGCGGTGGCGGCGGAGCGGCGCAGCACCTCCTGCTGCAGGTACCGCTGCCGGTCCCCGCCGCCCGCCCCACCGGGAGCCGCCGGCGCCACATCCTCCTCCTCCTCGTCCTCCGCGAACGGGTTGTAGCTCCTCGGGATCGCCGACATGGCACCGCAGACAGAGAGAACGACCGCGAGGAGCCCTCACAGAAGCCCCGAAGCCCCAGCCTCGGCCCGGGGCCTCTCCGCCGCTT
>VYXD01013293.1:247508-398978 GCA_013397195.1 Hylia prasina | reverse complement strand
CGCCGCAGCGCCGCTAGCGGACAGGCGGCTGCTGGGCAGAACCACTGCGGCGGGGGTGGATTGTGTGGAGGAATGACTGCGCAGGCAGGGCGGGGTACCGGGCGGAAGTGAAGCCGCGCTGGGCGCTGCCATCTTTGTGGCGTGATTGGTGCGCGGTGCTCCCGCGGGAGGCGCAGATCTCGCGGGCGGGGGCGAGGCGGGCTGGCCGGCGCCGTTCCCCCACGACATGGCGGCCGCGGCGGTGGCGGCGGCCGCGGCGNCGGCAGCCAGGTCGGCGCCGTTCGTGACCCTTTCTGTGCACCGGTTGTGCCGTGTCTGGGGTGTCCGGCCGGCCCTTGGCACTGTCACGCGTGGGAAGCGGGTTAGGGGCAGCGAGCGTGCCCGCGGGTCGGGAGATGCCCCGGGGGATGCGGTTCTGCCTGGGCGGGACTGTTTGTGGGCTCTGAAGGGGTTTTGTCACCCCAGCTTCGTCCGTCCCTGCGTTCGGGGCAGCTGGGCCTCGGGTGCTCGTGGGGGCCAGCTTGACCCAAAAATTCGGGTCAGCAGCGCACCCTTGGGGCAAGGAACTGGATCTTGCTGCGTGTCCCCCCAAGTCTATAGAATATGGTCTTCTGGGAGTAATTAGTCTTAACCTAATTAGGGCTGGTTGCTTTTCTCCACGTATGGGGTTAAATCCAGGCGACGCAATCAGTGCCGGGTGAAATGGGGGTGAGGTAAAGCAGTGCTGAAGGGAGAACCCCGGGGGTCCCGTCTGGGCAGTGCCCTGGAGGGGCTGCCCCGCTCTCGGCACAGGTGTCGGTGCTGCTGCCCGCAGCAGGGATGGACAGCCTGGTGTGCCGGGGCTGGGCACCAAGTGACAGCATGTCCGAATAGCATCAGGCAATAATCGTGACTAAACAGCTGCAAAAAGCGCTGCTATGGCTGATGAAAATAATAGTGCTAGTTCTATCCTAGCTGTTGCAGCCTTCTTTTCTTATTTTTTATTCTGGAAATGTACCATTGGTGTGACAGCTGACAGTGAATACTTTTTCTATGCCCTGCTGTTCGTTCACCAATATCCAAGGATTTTTTTTCTTTTTTTTTTTTCCAGTTTGGCAGAATACAGCAGATCAATGATAGTAACAGTTCATATCTAGCTGAAGTTGCTCACTCATGTTATTGTTATTGCAAATGTAACCTGATGTGGAACACATGTATCAGCAGTTATTTTCCAAAGTTCGTATTTCCTCTACTGTATTTTTTGAGTAAGAGGATTATCTGTGTTGTACTACAGGTCTCGTAATTAGGGGGTCTGGCATTTGAAGGACCAGAATCCCAAATTCCACTGAGCATCCAGTCAATTCTTCTCTAGGGAGGTTGTTTCTTGCTTTAGAAATTTCAAGTTGGGATGTTCAGAGTTATCTAAATAGGAAGTAACTTGACATCCAAACATGAGTGAGTCAAACAGTTATTTATTGTGAAGGCTGTTCTTAGATAGTATTTATTATCATCAAGGAAATTTATCAAAAGACAATACGCTTGTTGCATTTTCCATTTATTAACAATTCCATGGAAGAACAAAGTATTTGGGAGGTTTGATGTATTCTTTAAATGTGTGTTTGTGGAGTATGGAGAGAAGTAATAGTAGTGAGAAAGTAATAGTTCTGAAAACTTAATCTGTTACGTTGAAAAGATTTGAGCAGGAGTCATGCACAGGTTGATACCAGTTAATTGTTCAGTGCTCTATTTGTAGAAGGCATTGGTGCAGCTGTAACTGAAGCTGCATCCACCTATTTTTTGTTTACAGGAATTGAGTAAATATAATAAAAGTGCCTGCTGCCCATTTCCTGTATATCTAAAAGTGAAGTGGAACAAAGGCTTTATCATACTTCAGCACTTCAATCAAGTGTTGAACAAAATTGGCCCATGTTGTAGGAAAAATGTTTGACATCTACTTGAAATTTTTCTGTCTTTTTCTGGTTTCTGTCATTCATCACTCTTTCCTTGCCCTTGGATGTTCTCACTGATGACTGAAGGAGGGTAACGTGGCCAAATCTATTCCAGAAGATGGAGACACTACGGTGCGCTTCAAACAAGCTTCAATTTGTTTCTTAATCTTGTTCCACTGTTCTTTCCCTCTGCTGTTTTTCAGGTACAAAAGCTGCTCTGTATGTGTCCAGTGGATTTCCATGGGATTTTCCAGTTGGATGAACGTCGTAGGGATGCTGTTATTGCTTTAGGAATCTTCCTAATTGAATCTGACCTTCAGGTATTTTTCTCACTTAGGCTACCTACTTACCTTCGAAGATCTTGGATTAATTCAAGTTTAGTTGTTCAGTGAGTGAAAAGCTGGTATTTGCTCTTCATAAAAGTAGATTAAAAAGGTAAGAGATAAGGGATGGATGCACTCAGGAGAGCACAGGTGTGATAGACAGTAGTCATGGCACTGCCACAGCCAACCTGCTGCTGTGTTTTCTGGTCATCATGGATTAAGCAGAGAAAGGAAAGAGTATTCAGGAGGATTTACTCACACCATATGTGTCACTGCATGTTCTTCCCCCCATGCTCCTGACTGACAGGGATGCTCCAGTGCATTCCTGAAGGCCAGGTTTGCAATAGGCCATTCCATGCCAGGTGTCACAATCCTCTAATGAAAGTGGGGTTCGTGATGGTTCAAGTGATCTCAGAGCACAAAAGACACAGCAGAGCACAACAACAGCAATTTTTCTCAACAGCAGTACACTTTTATTAAGTACACACAGTGCAATATATGCAATAGAGGAGAGAGAGAGAGAAAGAAATAGAGAGGGAGAAGAGGGGGTATAGCTACCAACAGAGAGATGAGTCTTTATGGCCTTCTGCCAATAGATCCATCTTCTTTTTGTTGGGGAGATCTCAGATTGGAGTAACGTGGTGGGGGGTCTCTTTATAGTCCTTTCCAAAGCAACAGGCAGTTGGCCAAAAGGTGGAGTAAGGATACATAGCAGCTGCAAAGAACAGCAGGTCAGAGCAGTCTGAGGTCTGTACAGCACACATCGATGTGGGGACAGGACAGGCCGGTTCTGAGCCGATCCACCGTGACCCATCCATTGTTCCTGTGCAGGTTCCCATGGGGATGCATCAGTGCAGTGAGCACACCTGCAGACAATAGTAAGCACACATCCCACCTCAGCCAGGCCAGAGCTCCTGTAATGTGACTTTAGGGTCTCAGTCCCAGTCCTTGTGGTCTTCCTTGGTGATGGTTGTGAGGCAGATGAGGGACTTTGGGACCATCTCTTACACCAGGATAAACAGACAGGGCACACAGGCTGCATTGTACACAAGCATGCCTTGTGTGTCTGCCAGCAGGGCCAGCACAAGCTGGTTCTCTTCTCTTTGACTGCTGGGCCTGGTATTGTTCTGTGTAGAGGAAAGGAAGGAAGCATGGACAGAATTCCAGATCCAATGCTATTAGATGTCACTTTAAATTCTTTTATATTCCTGAGGTTTGCATCAAGCCTGAATTGCCTCCTCTTTAGTAACCATGTGGTGTGGTACAGCTTGCATGGATATTATTGGCCTTGTTCTCTTTTCTTTTTGTGTTTGTTTGGAGTGTTTTGTAAGGCAGCTGTGCTGTGCTTTGATTTGCAGGTGAGGGAGCTGAAGTGTTACACAGATGTGTTAAGTGACTTGTGTAAGGCTATGGGATGCATCACATGTACTGAATTGGCACTCTGAATTTCTAGCTGTCTTAAAGTTATTTTGGGAGCTTGTTATCAATTAGTAAAATATTTGGGGTTAGGTACCATTCTGGAACTTTCTTCTCCAGCTTTTACAGAGAATGAACTGCTTCCTGGAGTGAAAGGCTTGGATTTAAGGCACTGAGTTGGGTTACTTTCATTTGCTTGTTTTGAAATCAGTTTTGCAATAGCCAAGAAGCCTGTGTGAAGCAAGTTCTGTGTGTGCTATTGTAATTTTATCATATCTCTAAAATATCTTGAGAATATATGGTTCAGCTTTTCTTCTCCATTTTGAATAGAATATTTTCTTCTTTAGCACAAGGATAATGTGGTTCCTTACCTTCTGCGGCTCCTGAAGGGCCTTCCCAAGGTCCAGTGGATAGAAGAAAGCAATGCACGGAAAGGCAGAGGTGATGTTTGGATTTTTTGATCTTTGTCATGGAATGCCAGCCAGGAAATAGCAAAGGTTGTTGAGGACATGGTTCAAGGGGAGGGGAGAAGTCCTGTTCTTACTTAGCTCCTGGCTTGACAGCCTTTAATATTGATTTTCTTTAGAAGCCAAAGGAAGTTGTTTTCCTGCTTTGCTGCTTTTTGATGAATTGCGCTTTTCAAATAGTTCTGTGTTCAATATATTTTGTTACTAAACTGGAAAAGATTGTATAGTAGCTAGAGTAGGAGAGTGGAACATGAGATTTGTATGCTCTACTTTTAGCTTTGATGTTTAGTTGCTGTTTAAACCACTTTTTTTGCTCCCTTAATATAAGAATGCTTTTATACAGTACTATGTAATTAAGGTTTCAGATTAGTGGAAAGCCTGGGAAGGTTTTTGATTCTGATTCTTTTTTAAACAATTACGCTGAAATTATGATGGTTACAGTGCTTCTAAATTTTGTATGTATTACTATTTTTCTCTACAGTCTGTCTCAGGGTCACTTATGTCTTCTTGCTTTATTATATTTTGCTCTATGTTGGTTCTCTCTAACGAGGTGTAAGTGCTTGATTTTCTCTCCATTTCTTTGCAGGTTTGCTTCCAGTGGCAGAAAACTTCAGCTTCTGCTTAGTGACGTTGTTATCTGACGTGGCTTACAGGGACGCATCTCTCCGAGAGCAGGTGGAGTTTGTTTGTGCTGTTGTATTACCCATTTCTCCAATGCTGCAATCCTGACAAATGTCTGGAGAAGAGCACAGCTGCTCCCTGTCCAAGGGGCTGATCGCTTTAGGGTGTGCATTGATGCATTAAATTGCTGGTGTTGATAGTTAAGTACCTAGAGGATATTCATAGGTCTGCAGTTACTTTTGGGTGTCACTTGCTGGCCCCAAAGTTTTAGAATTCCAGTTTGGATACTGAGGTTGGGAGTGCTGCAGTTTTATTGTGTAGTACTTGTAGCTCACTGCAGACTTTGCAAGAGAATCTCTGTAACCTCAGTGAGGGCAGTGTAATCTTTTAGTCACACAGCATTAAGAAATCTTCACACAGGTGCTTACATTAATATTTGCAAGTCTCATTTGTTATAATGATCTAGTGTAAGATAATGATATCTCTTTACCAAAAGATATTTTTGTATGTCTGTCTTGATGACTTTAGATTTTGGATGCAATCCTACAAGTAATGCAGTTCCTGTTGGGAATGTGCCAGACACCGCAAATGCACGATAAAGGTAGTGATAAAATTGTTACTTTATTTGTAACTCCTCTCCTCTGAACTTCTCTTGTGTTTCTTTGCTGGTTATCAGGATCAATCCTGAAAAGTCTTTCAGCTTCCCTTACCACTTCTCTGTTCTGTTTGTTGCTGACTGGAAAATACAGAAACAGAATTGTAGTACTTTGTGATGCTTCCGTGGTTTTTCCTCTGCTTGTACAAATCAGTTGTTCTAAAGCAGTTTAGGCTGAAACGGTTTAGTGAAGTGGTAGCAAAACCATGAAGAGGAAATTCTAAGTTACTGTTAATGTGGTGTTACATGTGTTTTTCTTTTTCAGAATATTTATGCAAGTATGCAGTGCCCTGCCTGATAGGAATTTCTCGAGCCTTTGGTCGCTACAGCAATTCAGAGGAGGCTCTCCTTTCAAAGCTCTTCCCAAAAATTCCCCCACATTCCCTGAGAGTTCCAGAAGAGCTCGAAGGAATTCGCCGTCGATCCTTTAATGATTTCAGATCAATTCTTCCCAGTTCTCTGCTCACTGTTTGCCAGGAAGGAACTCTGAAGAGAAAGGCTGGCAGTGTATCCAGCATCACACAGGTTTGTATGCCTTGCTCTGTGTTGGAGTCAGCGCTGAGATGATTTCTTGGTCTCAGTGAAGTTAAGACTTAAGCTTGGATATGCAGAGAGTCTCTTAACACATTGTTTGACCAAATACATGTATCTTTATTGTCGTTCCACAACTGAGTTTCAAAATAGTTTTGTAGTTTCTGAATTATAGAACAAGCAGTGACAGTTAAAGTAGCAACTGTACTAGTAAGTCTCTCCATGGAGCATTTGTCAAATCCCGTTCCTTGTGTTATTATCATTAAAAGGCGTTGTAATGTATATCTGTAAAGTTGGGAAGCTGGCAGTTAATGGCTGAAGTTTTCACAAGAGGATACAGGAGCTCTTCCTGGTTTCACCAGGAGCTGTGGATGTTCATTGTCTTGGGGGAAGACTGGATTCAGATGGTGGTTTGAAACTACAGATTGTTACTGGCATAGTTTCATACAGTAGAGAAGTCATCCTTCAGATCTCTTCGCTTTAGTCAAAAGCCCTGAACTGGCATTTTTTGACTTTCCATTTTTGGCTGGAATTGAGCTGTTAGAGCCAGCAATATGTAGTTCCTGTTAGTTTTGCTTGAAGTTGTATTTAATTTTAAAGTGTACAATCTATTCCCTGACAGATTGTTAAATGTTTTATAAATAATTTCTAAAATACAGCTTTTGTGCAATGTTTCAGGTTAGTCCTGAACGTGGGCTTCCCCCTCCCAGCTCTCCTGGAGGATCTGCTGCAGTTCATTACTTTGAAGGTAGATTACCTTAACAAACAGTCTGTGACTTGGGGTTTTGTTGCAGTTTATATAAAATTTAAAACAGAAAACCTTCTGACCCCTTTCTTTGCCTTTTAGAATTCTTATAGGAATTCAGTGGTACCTGCTGGCTAGGATTTTTTTAAAAATGGTGGTTTTAAGACAGTAGGAAGTAATAATTAACAGCCTTAATTTCCAGGCTCAGTTATTTTTTACTTGTTTCTTGATTCCCTTCCTGCTAGGCAGTGCCTAGTACTGAAGAGCTTAATTCAGCTCGGCCAAAAAGATTTCAGGAGATTAGGCTGAGTAACTTTGAGGAACAAGAGTTAATATTGTGCTTCAGTAGACAACTACATTGTTGATCTAGGGTCTGGAATTTTGAGGCTTGTGGCACGTTGTATAAATCCAAATCAACTGCTCCATTTGGAGTGAGTGTGATGTGGGTCATTATGGAAGACCCAGTAATGAAGCAAGAAATATTAAGGAGACACTGGAGTGTTCACTAATGTGCATTAGTTACTGTATCATAAAAGGCCAAAACCTGAGACTGTTTCATGAGTTAACATGCAAATTCTTAGCTGTGAGTTCTGAGTCAAAGCAGGGCTTAAAAATAAACTCTCCTTCATGAGTCATGGAGGACTGGCTCTACATCTGACCTGTTTTGGTGTCTCTGGTTTTTCTGGCCCTTGCAGGTTTTTAACTGTTGGGGCTTTCTCTGTTTCTGGGCCATTCTCCTCTCTCAAGCCCTGGCTTAAATTAATTTCTTCCACATTGCATTTCTTTTTCCTTCACATTGCAATTTCTAGAGGCATATCTTCCTCAGTCATATAACAGGATTGCAGGGTAATTCTGTTTATCTTCTGTCTACTGTGTTGAACCAATGTATTCTTCTTGAATGTTGTGGTCTTCATGGTTTGAATTAAAAAAATGAACAAAACCCAAAGGCTGCAGATTAGGGAGATACTATTGTAGTAGAACAGAAAGAATCTTAAATCTGTAGGTGAATAGTGGACAACTTCGTAAAAGTTTTTGAATTATTTTAGTTGTCTCTCTGGTAGTTTTATGACTATTTCAGTCAGTTTTTTTTATTTTCAGTACTAACTTGTACCAAATATTTCAGCTACAGTCAGTCCTTGTATTACTTCTGTTGATATAATTGCCTTCTGAAGAAGATGAGTACTGACCTTGGTTTTACTCTGGCCAAGGTTAACAGCTTAAAAAAAAAGAACTGAGGACTTCGTTGTTGTTGTTGTCAATAAATAGTCTTGCTTGAAAGCCTGTTAATCACGAGAACATTACTTTAGCTCAGCCAGCTGAGCACTTCAGAAAGGCATGAGATGTAATTTCTCAAGAGGAAACAGAGCCAAGAGCAGTTTGCTGAGCAAGTTGTTTGCTTAATAGAGTACTTGAATCTGAAAAATAATTTGATTCTCTTTGCTTTCCAATTGCTGTGGTGAATTGGTGCCTATTCTAAGATGAACACTGTGCCCTGTGTTGCTTTCATCTAATACAGGGGAAAACCTTGCAAGATAGTTTTGACATAACCTGTCTTGCATCTCTGTGCTTCTGATCTAAAGGGCATTTACAAATGTTTTCAGGAAGATACACATCAGTAGTGTGGAAAGGGTTGTCAAAAGTATGTCTGACATGGACACAAGTTATTGTAATGAATTCTCTGTTGTGATAGGAAACTTCTAATGACAATTGTATCAGTTTTCTGTCTTAATTTACCAGTAGATGAGCTGAAATGCACCTCTGGCAAGTTAAAGACTGTGTTAGAAAGAACTCTTTTGCAGTGGCTAAATGTATCCATTAAAGAAAGTGAATATTCTTTCTCTCCTCAAACTTGTATTTCCGTTATTTTTTTTTCTGATCAGGTTCATATCTTCCTGATGGAAGTGCACAGGACCCTGATTATTACTTCTCCACAATCAGCTCCAGCTTTTCAGTTTCTCCTCTCTTCAATGGTATTAACAATAAAGAGTTTAACATCCCACTGGAAATGCTCCGACAGCTGTTGAACATGGTACGTGATGGGTCCTTATGAAGATTGCAGTGACACTGTGTCCTAGATATTTGCTAGAAATAGATGCAGTTTAAGCTTTTGGAATTGCAAGCAAAATGACAGCCTTTGTGTCTCAAGCTTTGTCTAATTTTATTTTCATGGCATTTAATGTCACACTTCAATAGCGTTCCTGAAAAGCTCTCATATAAACCGTGCAGAATTTGGAAAGTTAAGTAAGTTTATGTCAACTGCTTCCTGCTTGAGTCTTGCAGATCACTTGTTCTGGTGTAATCTGTATACTGCTAGTTGCTGAAATAGAAGATTGGGTTTTGCTGTGAGAGTGAGACTTCCTGAAGGATTTGTTTGCTGGGAATTCTCACAAGTGACAGAAGCTGCAGGCCTTGTCTGCTTCTGATATCAACTATTCTGGAACAGCAGAGAGGCTCAGATGTTCTTGTTGCAGTCTTAATTTCATCTGAGGCTTTGTAGTGAAGTGACTTGTGTTTTCTGTGCATTAGCAAAATTTTATTAAATTATATTCTCCTCCTATCTAGAGTCACTAACAGGAAACATCCTGTTTCAGTTTGGGTTTTTTTCTTCCATAGGTAAAGCAGATCGTTGAGGATTCTCTTCTGAAGAACTTAGATGCAGTTATAGCTGAAGTTGTAGAGGTATGGTTTTACCTTCCTCCTTTAACGACTTCAGTACCTCATTTTTTGCCATACTACTTGCAAAATTAGTATTTTACCTTACATTTTACCTACATAAGGTATGCCTTCTCTTTGCAAAATTATACTAATTTCCTTTTTGAACAGTTCTTTCAGTGGTTTAAATCTAGCCTTTGACTGTGTAAAATGGTGAAGGGGGGTGATATTTTTCACTAATGGAGGAAATAGTTATTTTCCTACATTAGCTCTGTTGTCCTAATAAATTACAGCATTGGTTGCCCAAAAGTGGTTTACTGTAGACTAAGGTCTTTCTTCCATATTGCAGTTCCAGTGTCTTTTTTCATATATATGAAATGCAGTGGTTGTTTTCAGTTTGTGGCTTGGAAATTACTGCTGCTCTTTTAGGTGCCATTTCTATGAGTTTGTCAGTGTTGCAGCTCATGGACTTTCAGAGCTGGCAGACTTGGTTCTTTAGGTCTGTGAGTCCTTGTTTCAGAACAGGGACTTGTTTCTTGTTCTCCCCTCCCCTGGGTGTAGTTCTGTCACAGCCTTCACCACATTTTATGGAATTTGCCTCATTTCCTCAGGGCATAAAGCTGTGGTGAAAGGGGTGTGTGCTGAAATGTGTGCAGAAATGACTCTGCTTTGCTCTCAGCCTCCTATCGAGCACTGCCATGTTCAAAATGTAGGCTTGAGTGGAGACAATTTCAGCTTCTCTTTTTGCCATCTCAGTAAAGTGAGAGCTTTGAGTCCTCCCTCTTTTTTTCTTTTTTATGTTTAGCCTCATTGTGAGGGAAACGTGCTCTTCAAATCAGTGAATCTTGTTTAATGCATTAAATGGCTATACTTTTTCTTTTGTTAAAAGTCGAGGGGGAAAAGCTGTGAGGTTACTTCTAGTACAGGTTTTGTATGCTTGTTTACATTGTGGAGGTGGAGTGAGATTTATTTGTATAATGGAAAATACTTCCTTTTGAATTTAGCAGGTTTCTTCTTTTCTCTTTCAGACGGGTTCTAGTACAGATCTCTATTACAAAACCTTCAGTGACCCTCTTTACCTTGCTCAGTTTAAAATGCTGAGAGACACACTATACTATATGAAAGGTATAGTATTTATTTTTATTTATTTATTCTTCATTATGTTCAGGATCACAGGCATCATCTGCTTTTTATTGAGTGCTTGAACATTGGGTTTGCATTTCCTGGGAACTCTACTTATGGTATTAAATTTGTATTTTGAAATGTTTCCATATTAAAAAGGTGCTATGAAAGTAGAAAAAAATAAATTGACTACCGTTAAAAGGATTAATAGATGCCATTTAAATTGTCTGTTCACTGGTGGACTTTGTTATGGTATTTGTCTTTTAGACAGGGCATTATGTAATTCATAATGTAGCAATGACTTTTTATATGCTGTTGCAGCGTGATGCAACAGTGATCATCGTGTGTAGGGAGGTTACAGCCGCCGGCAGGAGAACTGACCAGACCAGTCTCTTTTTTATGCTCGAGAATCCATGTTTGTTCTCCCCACCCCGGGCCGGGGAGGGGGAGAGAGAGAGAGAGAGAGAGAGAGAGCGCAGGGACAGGGTCGTGAGTTTTATCGGGTATTCAGGGGAGGAGTGTTAGGGTTTGGGTCAAGGGACCCAAACAAGGACAGTAGGATCAGATTTCAGCCCCCTCGAACGGGAGGATTCCACAATTCCTCCGTTTATACATTGGTTATAACAAGGGGATTCTCGGGAATATGGCTTAATAGTTTACAAAACTAAAGTGAACATTATTAAGCTGAATTAACAAGCAATAGAAAAGCATTTGAGACTTCATTGCAGAGGACAAAGTTACAGAAATGATGATACTGAATTAAATGAATACATTTTGACTTAGTGAGCTAATAGTTCAGTCTCCTTGGCTTTCGATCTTCTCACCAGAAGGGCTGCAGTTCTTTGATCTCCTCTTCACGAGGGGCACAGTTCCAAATGTTTGGTCTTGGCTTTGGTACTGGTGTTGCAGGTGTTACTATGATGCTGTGGAGCGAGGAACGGTGGAAGCGGCAGGCAGAGCTGGCAGCACACGGCAGAGCCCGGCTCTCTCAGGGCTGCTGGGCACAGCAGGGCTGGGCCCCTCTAGGCCAGCCCTGCTTCGCCCCCACCGCCACGAAGCGGGGAGGTGGGCTGGGAGAAGGGGCAGGCACAGGACAGGAAAAGAAGGGCTCTGGCGGGAAAGAGAGGATCTTAAAACCGCATGGAAGCGCCATTTTGTAGAAGGAGCGCCCGGGATGACACGGCCACTGCCTTCCCAGGCAGGAATGGGGGATATGGAAAAACGGGGCAAAGGAGGACATGGGACGGCGCACCCGCGTCACCTCTGGACGGTTTCTGACCTTGTCCTGCCTTCAAGGGAGAGGGGCAGGGGGTGACAGAGAGATGGTAGCAGCTCTGTGCCTCCTGGCAGTTTTCACTCTTTGCAGCAAAGGTGTTATTTCACCTCGGAACAAAGGGTAAGGAAAGATATAGGCAGCTTCACAGAAACTGAAAGACATAAAGTCTCACAGGAGGTGAGACTGATCTAGGGTGCTGACACTTTGCATACAATCATCCATAATCATCATCCATAAGCTGCAGCAAAGCATGTGAGGAGAGTTGGTTAGAGTCCCCAGCATGATCCTTTTTGCAGGTAGACTAGCCACTTGTAGCTCTTAAAAACTCCTTCCCATGGAGAATAAAAAGACTTGTGATGGTAGATGCTAATCTCATCACTTGGTCTCGGTCAGCTGGTCCCCTTACTGGATTTTTCCCTCCTCATAAGCCTTTTATCCCCATGTTTTTAAGGTCACTCTCAACCTGGTCTCCAGCCATGGTACGCTTGAGTCTTCCTTTTTAAGATGGGGGTCCCGCAGGGGGGTGACTTGTGGGGGTGCTGGTCGTGCTGTCCTCACTGGTTGCTCACCTTCATCCACCAATATGCTGTTATTCTAATACACTGATTTCCATCTTTCCAGTCTAACACTGTTTCCTTTTCTTTTTTAAGACCTTCCCAACTCATTTGTGAAGGAAATCCATGATTTTGTGCTGGAGCAATTCAACAGCAGCCAGTCAGAACTTCAGAAAATCCTCCACGATGTGGATCGCCTGCACAATGAACTGAGCCCTCTAAAACTGCGTTGTCAAGCCAATGCTGCCTGTGTGGATCTCATGGTGTGGGCTGTGAAAGATGAGCAAAGTAAAAAAATATGCTCTTTGGTCTCTGCAGTGTCTGTTTGTTGTGTTCTAAATTGTAGAAATACTTAGGGAGTAGTGGGTGCTCAGAGAAATACTAAATTTCAGTGGAATACTTTTTACTTTTAGAGTACAAGAGTAAAACTTCTATCAAAAGGTTGTTAGTTGGCTGAGTAGTTAAGACATCTCTTTATAAAAAGGGAAACAGAAACTGCCTATTAGTTACTTCCAGACGATGCCATAAATGCTGAATTGCATGCAGCTATTTATTTTCTAGTTTCTGTTTTCATTTATTGTTCTTAATATCTTGACTATTTCTCAGTGGTTCTTTTAAAGGAAATGTTGTTTCTTCATTGCTAACTGGACTGGGAAGCTCTTTCTTACTTTTCCTCTGTTTTCTTTCTTGTATAAATCTTACATCTGCTGAATATGTGAAGGATTTTTTCTTTAGGACATTGTAATATTGGATTTCTGTTCAGTATGAAGTATGCTCAAAATCAGCTTTAAGTACTGTCATTCTTTCAGTCACAGTGTTTGACAGAGCTGTTCGGTGCAGGTGCATAGTTTCTAAAATTGTTTTTGCAGAAGCAGCATTAAATCTTATACTACCAGTTTGAAGCTTATAAATTCTCTCCATTATATGAGAAATTGCAGTAAGCATTGGGTTGTGTGTGGCCTAATAACAAATTGAAAATAATTTTTTCTGTTGGATTTTTTTGTTTAAGGTGCAGAAAACCTGTGCATCAAGTTATCAGAGAAGCTGCAGTCAAAAACCTCAAGCAAAATCATCATTGCTCACTTGCCACTGCTAATTTGCTGTTTGCAGGTGTGTCTTTACAGCATTTGTCATTAATTACTGTAATTACTCACTGTATCAGTGAATGAGAGTTTGGGGAGTTTTAGAGATTGCTGGAACACTTTATCTGCTATTTTTATTACTTTCAGTCTCTGTGTTCTGCATTTGAATTTCAGAGGTCTGGTATGAAAACTAGGAACTGCTTTTAGAATTTTCTTAGCTCAACTACTTGAAGAATTATAATCATGAGGGGTTTTTAACCAGTATTTAATTTCTGAACTATTTATCTTCTTGGTCCATTACACAAAATACTGGGACTGGCAGGTCACTGAGGTTTTAGACTAAGCCTTGGTTACTCTAATTTTTGTCCTTGTTGGGAACTTATCCAGTGGTGTTTTCTACTGCATAAGTTGTAAGTTAGCAGGTTCCTCTGAATGTTGGAACTTGTACAGTAACTTTATTTTTGGGGAGTGCGGGTCATTTCATGCAACTCCTGTGAAAACACCCAGGAAGAGAGCAGCAAGGCTTGATTGGTATATGACACACCCTAGAATAACCTAAAACAGAGGCTTAAAATGTCTATATCTTCTGCCAAAAATCGAATCTCTCAAAACTGTGTGGAATCTGTTTTGTTTTCTGTTTGTTTGTATTGAGCTGAAGTTGCAAGCTTGCAGCTGAAATAAAAATAGGGCTGTTTTATTCTAAAGCTATGTTTTGCTGGTTTTTTCTTGGGTTTTCTCTTCCTTTTTAGGGTCTTGGTCGTTTGTGTGAGAGGTTCCCTGTTGTGGTTCATTCTGTCAATCCATCATTGAGAGACTTCCTTGTGATACCTTCCCCAGTGCTTGTGAAACTTTACAAATACCACAGCCAGTATCACACAGGTAAAGGAAAAAAGCCTATGCTCCAAAGTGATTGTTTTCCAACTTGTGTGGCTTTTTCATACTTTTTGGTATTTTGTGATGATGCAGCTGTTGGTGGAAATGGAAATGGAATTGTGCAATTTTTTTGGAGGTGGGGAGAAAGGAAGCAAATGAAATTCGGGTAGAAATGTGTCTAAGGGTAGGCAGTAGAACTGCTGTGTCTGTTCTGCTGACACTGAGCACTTCTGTCTTGAATGAAATTCTGCTGCCAGAGCCAGTGCATAATTATCCTCATAGTGAGGGAAAAGAAATCACGTACCCAGTTAGAAACTCCCTCGTTTCAAATTGAGGTTGTTGTGTCTAATTCTCTTACAAAGGCTGCTTCTGTCTGCCCTGTAGCCTGCTTTGCAGTTTGGGAGGCAGCCACTGGGTCTGTCCAAAGCTGCTGCTTCTCCAGGGTGAACTAGGTCATGTTCCTTACACTCCCCATACACATCCTCTGCTCCAGCTGTGTGACCGTCTTGACATAGGGCAGGTTTTTGTTGTTGTTCTTAAATTTTAATATCGAGATATGATTTGCAGAAGAAAAATGTTAAATTTGAATCATTTGCTACTGCAAAAGCAGTATTATAATGCTAGAGCAAAATAGTGAAGCAGTAAGTGGCTGAATTTAGGAATAATAATTTAGGAATAGTCAAATGCAGTAATGGCTTGTACAGCTCGTCAAGTGGTGTTGATTTCTTGTACTCCTGTGTTCTTAGTAGGTGGGAATGACATCAAGATTAGTGTCACCAACGAGCATTCAGAGTCCACTCTAAATGTAATGCCTGGCAAGAAAGGTCAGCCATCCATGTATGAGCAGCTGCGTGACATTGCCATAGACAACATCTGCAGGTAAGGGGGGGGCTGGCACCATGCTGGACATGTGCTATTTCCCTGGCACCATGCTGGACATGTGCTATTTCCCTGGCAGAAAAATACTGTGCCCATTTAGAAGGTTCTCCTCTGTGCTGCCACGAAGTCTGTGCCTTGTTGGGTCGTGACTTCATTTTCCTTCAGGCATCTCTTGGTTCTGTTTATGTCCTAACTGTAAAATAATAATTCAGTCTTACCATTTTGCTTCCCATGTGTGCTAGTCACCACTTTCAGTAGGTAGGTGTTTTTGTAGATATTCAGCAGGGTTTTTTTTTGTTTTCAGCTTAGGTTATCACATGAGTGAGCCTCCTGAAACAGCAGGCTTGTCACACATTCGTGTGGGCAGTGAGTATTCTTCCCTTTTAGACAGCTACAGAGAGCTAGAGGCAAGACACAGTTGGTGACTAGAGACATGGAATTAAAATTTCAAAGCAGTGGATTCTGAATTTACCTTATGGCATATTCCCATCATTATTGTTTCTGGAGAAAGCAGTAGAAACTCGGCTTATTTTTTAAAATGTATCTGCAGTGTTCCTTGGCAGTCAGTTCTTACTCTTCAGTATAAACCTGCTTCCCTTAAATATAGATGGCATGCATTTACAGTAGTTAAAAGTGATATGTTTTATTGATATATATTATGTTTTTTCTGTCCATTGTTACTCCAGGTGCTTGAAAGCTGGCTTGAGTATAGATTCGGTGATTGTTGAGGCCTTTCTTGCCAGTTTATCCAACCGTCTGTATATCTCTCAAGAGAATGATAAGTAAGTTGTCAGTCATAAAACCAATTTTTCCTTCACTCAGTGAATCTTAGACTCATTCTAAGATATAAGTACTGGCAGCATTATTTTAGAATTAAATGTCTCTGAGATTACTGGGCTTGTGCATGTGGTCAAGATCTTCCCATGCCAAGTCTTTGCAGAGCTGAGCCTGTTTTCATACTGAGAGGAATGAATTCAATTTTAGCTGATTGAATCACCAAATCTTTGGTGAATATTAGCCAATTTTGAGTCCTGAGTTTGGTGATGCTTTAAGCTTCAGCTATCCTTTTTGGCTAGACACAATCTTGTCACTTGTAGCATTTTGTTCTGCTCACTGACCAAGAAGTCTCAGGGGGAGGTTCTGTTGTAGGTGGTCTGACACTCTTGGTATTTTGCCCATCATTTTTGCCTCTTTTCACTGTTAGTTTTAGAACAGCTTTTTCATGGCTTAGTGTAGATTTCCTCAATAATGAGTTTGGGAGAGGTTATATTTTATTTTGAAAATCAACTTGTGCAAGTATATCCTCTAATGCTGAGGATGTATAGAGTGGCAGTATTAAAGCTGTTAGTGATGTTTAAATTTAGGATAGGAAGTGTTACTTATATGAAATGTAACTGAGCCTCTTGGTTACTGTTGAACAGTTACATTTATCACCTTGGGGGGTTTGTTTGTTTCCTAACAGGGAGGCTCATTTGATTCCTGACCACACAATTCGTGCTTTAGGGCACATTGCAGTGGCACTGAGGGACACCCCAAAAGTAATGGAACCCATCCTGCAGATCTTACAGCAGAAGTTTTGCCAGCCACCTTCTCATCTTGACGTGCTCATCATTGATCAGCTCGGCTGTTTGGTCATCACTGGAAATGTAAGGAAAGAATTGGCCGAGAGAATCCCAGTTCATGATTTATTTCCTTTAGTTAAATGGAAATGTATTTTAGAAGGTGTATTTGCAGAAGGCTTTTAAGGCTCCTCTTCACTACAGGTAGACACTTGTACAGTCTTTGTAATATCAGAAAACAAAAGCTGTGATAATGTGTAAAGTGCTGTCCCTGTAAAGAAGATGAATCCCCCACAGAAAATAAGTGTTAAAAAAAAGGACTATAAGGCTCACCAAATTCAATGTTTTCAAAAGTTATTAAGGTTTTAAACTTGGCCTATCACAAATAAATGGGGAGTATTTTCTTTTTTGTATCAGTAATTAACTTTCAAAGCCTTGTAGGTTCGTACATTTAAAAGAATGGAAGATTGTCTTCTTCAGTCATACAAAGATGAACTGACTTTTTCCAAATGTTGCTTGTGCCTCTGAACAAGCAGTTAATTGCCAGAACTCACAAGCCTGAAAAAATGGTTTCCATCAGGAAGGCAGAATTATAGAACATAGTAAATTTTCTAAAATTCACTCAATTAAAAGCATTCACAAAAGCACTTGTACTGTTTGCTTCATGGAAGTTGAAACCATTGCTTGGGCAGTGGCTGCACACCTAGCAGAAGAACTTACTAATACTTAAAGTATTTTACAGGGCTGTTCTTTTGAGAGATACTGTGTTCAGTAAGCTTTACTTAGGGATTTGGTTTTGGTTTCTTGCAGCAATACATTTACGGTGAGGTGTGGAATCTGTTTCAGCAAATCAGTGTTAAAGCAAGCTCAGTTGTTTATTCTGCCACAAAAGACTGTAAGGACCATGGATACAGGTAACACCTAGCTGTGTCCCTTAAA
The DNA here is from genome assembly GCA_013397195.1 of Hylia prasina. Lineage (NCBI taxonomy): Eukaryota > Metazoa > Chordata > Aves > Passeriformes > Sylviidae > Hylia > Hylia prasina. The sequence continues at coordinate 381,356 of VYXD01013293.1, read as the reverse complement.
TGTGTGAAAACTGTATCAAATACCCTTTGTGCTTCTTTGGAGCTTTTCGCTTTTTTGCCCTATCAAGTTTTATTACAAGGTTGTAAATGGTCCTGTTCTTTGATATTAAAAAGAAATATGTTGACTTCAAAATAATAGCACTTCAAAAAGCAGAGATTCCTGAAAATGCTTTTCACTACAGGTATCAGTGATAACTTTTACATCTGTAAGGAGTCAGTGTTTGTGAAAAATAATTGACATTGATGACTTACGTTATCTGTAATGACAGTAACTAATTACTAAATTACAGGAATTAATTACTAAATCTCTTAGCCCAGAAAAACTGAGAGTGTGGTTTATTTTGTTTATAATGTGGTCCTGGTACTTGTCAGGCATTAAATGCAAACCATTAACAATTTAATTCTTTGTATGTAAGTTATGCATTGTTGTCCCCACTAGAATTGAAGATTATCACTGACTCTGTTGGTGGTTGGGGTAGGCTAGAAACCTTCCAGTGCAGAATGGGAGTAGCTGAGAGGACTGTTCCTATCAGTATGTTTTAACAATGCAATCTCAGCTTTAACAACTGCTATGAGTTCTGATCCTTCTGCTCAACAGCTTTCCCAAACAGAAGCACTGCCCTTGGCTGCTTTTTGTCTCCTGGAGGGAAGTCCTTTCCTTGTGGCCATGACAGCATCATAAATGGGACGTCCTCCAAAGGGACAACTTAAAAATAGTTTTTCACTTAAATAGTTTCACTTAAAACTGTGTGAAAATATATCAGTAGCCTTATTACAAGAATTACTATCACTGTTATGAAGAAAACACTGAAAATATAAAACTTGAGGAATTGCTTGTTCATAACTGTTCTTTCTCCTCAGGCACTGCTCCTTGGCAGTCATTAATGCCCTGGCCAACATTGCTGCCAACATCCAGGTAGAGCACCTTGTGGATGAGCTGCTGATGAACTTGCTGGAGCTGTTTGTTCAGCTTGGGCTGGAAGGAAAGAGAGCTAGTGAGAGAGCAAGTGAAAAAGGACCAGCACTGAAGGTCAGCTACGCACCAGTTTTTATTTGTGTGCAGCTGTGTTTTGTTTGGGTGTCACTGCTAAATGCACAGGGAAAACCCACACTGTGCTAAGCCTGAGAGCACCTTCTCATCATGGAGTGTGAGTGCAGACTGATCCATGTGGAGTGTCCCAGATCAAACAGGATAGCAGCTGAGGCTGCCTGAACTGGAGTTTCAGAGGCAGAGCTGCAAAGGGAAATGTGGGATGTTCTGGAATCAGTATGGGAGACAAACTGCTGCACTGACTGAAAGCTGTGCAATTCTGCAAATGGAGAAATGACAGATTTCAGATGGATTGAGCTAGGAGGCAGTGTTTCTTTAGTGTGAAGATGCTGAGAGCAGTTCCATTAGAACATTCTACTCAATGCAGAGTACAGGTTATGAAAGGTATTCTGAAGACTGGGTTACTTAATTTTCAAGAAGAGTAAAGAGGGTAAAACACTGCACATGCTGTGCTCTTCAAACAAAAGCAAACTTTTCTTTGTTAGTTTGTCTACATCTCATCTTCTCAGCACACTAAAATTTGCTTGATAACCTTTAAAATGTTCAGTGATTTATTTGTTCCATTTTCAACCATTCAAAAGTGATTTCTGTGAGGAGAAGAAAAAATACCTTATTTTTCTTTTGGTATTGCTGAGAGTGGATGGATGTCCCCTGAGTAGGCCCAGGAATGGAAGACATTCCCTTTTCTTCACCCTCAGTATGTATTATCATAAACAGGCTGATATTTCATTTTTTAAATAAAGAATGCAACTAGAAAATTGAGTCTTCTACAGAAAATGTGTAGTTCTGCTGGGTTCTGGCTATTGCAGTTAGTTTGCATCTCTGCTCTGACTCTGAAGCAGTGAGTTACATGCAGTGGATTGTCCTGAAGTTAACAAAAAAACCGTGGTGACTTTTTCTAGTTGTCCCTACCCCTTACAGTGTCTTCTGTGCTATTATTTATTCTCTTCAAAAGTATTTTAAGACCCGTCTTTTGTTTTGCTTTATCTTGACTCTCCAGGAAAGATAACTGGAATTTATTTTAGTTGGATTGCACCATTATTGTTTCATCTGAAGACTATTTGGCTTTGTTTCTCCATCGCTCTCTTCTTTCCTTCTTTGTTCTTGCTTTTTCTAATTGCTTCCTTTTGGTTTATTCCACTTCATGCAAAGCTGTACCCTGTTAGTGTGTCTTCCCTGCCTCATCTGTGTGGGGCCAGCAGTGTCTCTCTTGTAAGGAGGGAGCTGGAGCATTCCCTCTTTCCCAAATCCAGTGTGGAGGGATATGGGAGGTTGGCAAAGACTTCAGAGTGGTGTCTGTGCCATCACTGTTTGCCTGATCAGAAAAGGTGAGAAATGATGTGCTGTGCTCAGTGAATTCTTTTCAATTTTCAATTCTTAAATACTCTACCTGTCCAAGAGCAAACACACTTGTATAGCTGCAGTTTAAAAAGTCCTAAAAAGTCAAAGGAAATATGTATTTTCCTTATGCTTCATATATTTCAATGGAAAAGGCTGCTCCTCCTGCTTAAATAAATTCTTGAAAATCCTGTCTTTTTACAGACTTGTTATTTTTGGCTTCATTTTGATAGTAAAATGAAACTTCTGGTAAACATTTGATACTTGTTTGTGGCCACCCATGTAATGTAATCATTTTTCTAGCAGTTACTGAATATCGACAGACTGTGCTGACAGGGGAAGAAGTCCCTTCAATAGTCCATGAGGAAAACCTGAAAAACTTTGTTAAAAGATTCCAGGGTGTGTTCAGTCCTGTGGATTTCATGGATGCTCTCTTGACCACCTTGTGCACATCTCTTTGCAAGATAGAGTTGTACTTGTAATGTTTGATGCTTGAAATGTTTTATGGCAAATACTTTAGAAATGCTTTTGTAGATGTTTTGAGCATTTCCTTTTTCTTCTCCAGGCCTCCAGTAGTGCAGGGAACCTGGGTGTGCTTATTCCTGTCATTGCTGTGGTGAGTATCCAATGGATGAGTTGTTGCAAACAATTTTTCTTGCATTTATCAAATATTGGTGCTATTTCAAGCAAAATGGTTTGACTGCTAGTGCAGAGGTTACCATCCAGGAGAAATGTAGTATTACTGTAAAATAATACACATTGCTCTAAGGGGGGGAACCATTTGTTTAATAATGACAAATCTCTTGAAAATAAAAAATCTTTCGTGTTTCAGGATTAGATTGTTTCAAGCCATTAGTTCAGGAAATCCTTGAGCTAAATAAAACTGCAGAGAATATTACTTTGAATAGTGTTTGGCATCCAGTGGAATAAACAGCCCATATGTGTGGCCTGAGGAGAAGTGAAAAAACAAAAGTTAAAAAAACAGTGAAAAATAAACCTTAGTTTGGCAGCAGAGTGAATTCTGCTTCTTAAAAGGAAAAAAAAATCATTGATAAAGAAGGGGGTATGTGTCCCATGTCTTCTGAAATGAGAATTGACTGTCAGGTTGGAAGTATTTTAGGAAATTTGCAAGGACACCGATGTCCATGCCAGACTCATTCTGAAGCATATCTCTGTTTGCTCTTGGATGTAATTCTTTTTCTGGGGAAAAAACGTTTCTTTTAACAAAGTACAAGTGCTCATTCAGGAAAAAATTGTAAATCTAGATCTCCAGCAGAAAATTTGATGTGTCCAAGGCGTGTTATCAGGTCAGTAGGACTATTTGCCTAACTGCTGTAGCTTTTACAAAAAAAAGAGTCACATCTAAAAGATCCACAGACAAACTTCCTGAAGGACAAAAGGCATCGTGCTGCTTGTTTCCCTCCTGAAGCTGAATTATTCTGTGGAACTTTTCCTGTGCAGCTGGTGGGACAAAGGGGAAAAACATGTCCCATGCCTACAGTAAGGATGCCTGCTTGTAACTTGTTCATATTGCACGCCCATTAACAGGCAGGAAAAAAACATTCATGTCACACTCTGCCCCCTCAAACCTCTTCACTGAAGCTTGTCAAAGAGAAGAGTCTAAAATTAGGACTGATTAAAGATCAGAGGACTTCCTTTCCTTCCCATACCTCTTCCACTGGTTTTGTACATCAGCCCTCCCCAGATTTAGCAGTGATCACAAGGACCAGTTCCTAACTTTTAAAGAAATGTGTTGGATCACCATTATTCAATGGTTGCTCAGTTTTTGCATGAGCCAGCTAGTCCTGCATTGGTTCTATTGGGTGGCATTTTTCAGCTGTCAGTGATGCTGATTTGAGTGAAAGCAGGACCATTCCTTGCATATTGAGAGAAGATTAGTGCTTATTAGAGACTTAATGTAGAAGTTATGGAAGTACTTTTCTGTTTCAAATTTTTATCAATGATATATTTGTTCTGAATAGGTGGGGATAACTGCATTTTTCTTAACCAATGTGACCTTTAAATGCAGTCAGATAGGGGCAGAATCTGAAGCAAGAGTTAATGGTTACATTATGGTTATTGAAGCAAATATTTGACTTTCTTGCACAATGTATGAAGATCATGAGTTTGGAGCAGCAGCTGATTTGCTCTTCTGTTGACCTCTTTGCCTTGAATAATTGTCTTTACTTAAGTCCCCAAAAACCCGTATTGCAGATGCTCCGCCTCATTCAGTCACCAATAAACTAATTAAACCTAGGGCATGAATATTTAAGCTTTTGCATATGCTTTTCTTTCCTGTATATGCTTTCCTTTTTGCATACAGATAAAACAATAAAATGTGGATATGAATGTTAATGATTTCTGTGGTGCACCTCCAGTACTGAAAATTGTCTATCGTGTGATGGACTTAAAAGACAGGAATAGAGGGAAACATCTGAGTTTCCTATTCAGTATCAGCTCTTCATCATTCATCATCATCTGATACCAGTATTTCACTGGCTGACAGGTTGAAAAGCTATGTGTATGGAGCATATAATTGGTGTAGATGCAAAATTACAAACAGCAGTATATAAAAGCAAAATTAAATCAACAAGTTAAACTTAATATTGGAAAAACACCTTTTAAAGAAAATTCATATTTTTTAAAATAACAGTTTAAAGGTTATTAGTGTGGTTTTGCTAACATGAGACAAACTTATCATGTATATAGATAGATTGATACAGTATTTGATACTGCACAAAAGTAATAAAAATATTCTCGCTGTACTATGAGGCACATTTTTTTAAAGGTATGATGTAAAGTAAGGTATGCAGAGGTATGTTCCTTATCTTTAATAATTTCAATGTATGGTGCAGCTCTATTCCTTGTACCAGGTAGACAATAATATTCTACAGAGTGTGGGTAAATCTCATTTTCAAATGTGACACATTTGAACAGAATTTGTGTGTTTACCAGAATGATTCAGAAAGTTTGAAGTGACTTGAAAAGTTTCATCCATTAAATCAAGTATGGAGAATGCACTGGAATGTTAACAGAGTGATTGCCATAAATGGCTTTTTTTCCAGAGAGGATTAGGTGATACCAAGCCAGTGAAAAGAGCATTTTGCTGACTGCTGACCTCTAAAGGGTATTCTGAGAATATTTATATCATTTACCAGGCTGGTCTAAGTCTGATACCTCTTGTACCAGTGAAGATCAGAGGAAGTATTGAAGCAGTACAAGTTAGATCAGGGAAAAGTAGTGGGTCCCTTAGCATTTCATTCCTCCCAGATGTTTCTGTCTCCTCTTACTTGATACACTGGTGCATGAGGCTCATTGTGTGCATCAGTCTGAATGTTAATACACATTGTGTGTATTCACTGAAGATTAAATGATGCAAGCAAAAGAAAGAATGGAGCCATTTCATCTGTTTCAGGTTAAATTGTGTAAAAGGCCCAGGAGAGACTTAGGTGTCTATGGCTGATCAGGTGTTGAGGATTTCCTTAGTCCTTTTATCATAAACAGACATCCTAGTGCAAATTTGGAACTAAATTTCAAGACTCCATATAGTCTAAATACTTTATTGATTACATTTTATACACTGATGCAAAACACAAAGTGTAAGTTACTTTGATTTTTTTTTTTGCTAGTAATACACTTGTATCAATACATGGCACTAACTATTTTAAATTGCAGACAAATTATCAGCTGCTTTGAGTCCATTCATGAGAAACTACCTGTAGATAATATGGGGGTTTTTTATACCAGTGGCTTTTGTATTGGCTAATATGACAATAAATTTTCCTTTATGATACTGGTATTTTAACATGTAATTATACAGCCCATGTATAACAGAGTGTTGGAGAGTCTTCTCTGCTTTTAAGATGTGGCTGGGTTGGCAACTCTGCCCATGAACAGAAGGCAGCTGGTGCGATGCTCATAAATCAGGAACAAAAAGGGGCGGTCGACGACAAAGTGGATCTGTGTGGAGAGAGGCATGAACCCCACAGTGGTTATTGCTGCAGCCTCCGTGCCCTCCTCATTCACTGTGATTGTGCCTTGGTGATTGAACTGTTCAGGCAAACAAAAGAGGAAAACAAATGAGAGAAATTGAGGCTCTTCTAAGTACACGAATGATGTGCTCACAGCCTTCCCCGCTCTGTCCCACACAGCCTACACAGCACCAAAAACCTATGAGGTTTGTTCTGTGGAGAAGCCTGTTCCTGACTGACCACAACACTCTTAGTGCCTTTGACATCTGATTAAACATGCTCTTCATTATGTGAATAGCAAGGACAAACCCACAACCGTCCCTCCTATGTCCTCCAGAAAAGATGTGGAAAAAGATATTGTTTTAGCTTACTGTGCAATATTATTACTATGCTGCCATGTTATTGGGTGATAGAGTTTAATCAGAGAGGAGGTGAACTGAGGAGTAAATACCCTGTCAATGGTGACCTTCTCATCTGATATACCAGAGTAGTTGCCTTTTCCATTGAACAGTTCTTCTATTCCCATGGATCTCAGATAATCAATCAAGTTATAAGTCTTCTCCAGCTTAAATTTAGGCATAACCACTTCTCTTGTTCTAGTAAAAATAAACACAAAAAGGAAAATTCATTGAGCTGATATGTATGTGCACAACTCCTTTGCTTTACAGACCTGTTGTGGTCTGGATTTTTTGCTGTCTTCAGCAAGCAGGACACAGATATACAGGACTGTACTTTTGATTTCAGAACTTGAGCATTATGACTCTTAAAATGTGCTTTAAAAAATTAATTCCCCTGCAAAAACTGTTAGTTTGACAATTTGCTATTTCATTTATTATGATTTGCATTATTTTTGTGTATAAGGTATGTGACTGAGCAGTTCAGTGCATGCTTGTAATAAGTGTCGAGCTGTCAGATTTTCTGAAGTACTAAATTGGAGATTTATCACTTACTGTGTACAGCAGAAATAGGTTGAATTCCTGGATAGCACATCAAATAATCTCTTTTTATCAAGTCTGAAGACAGATACACCTATCCTATCATCTTCCTCAAGGGAGGCTTTATTAATTTTCCTCTCCCATAATTGTGATGTCCTTTGTTGATTATCGAATGTGTTCCTTTACACACAGCTCTGTTGAAATGCTCAGTGCTGAACTAAACATAGGCTGATGTGACCAAGACTATTGGTGCAGAATAATCTGTTATTTTCACAGTCCTGTTTTTCCTTTTCATTGTAAACTTTATCAGTAAGAATGTTTTCTTTAAATCTCCATCATTAAATACTCAATAGAAAGAAATTTGAAACTTCATTACAATTTTCTACCTCAGTCATCCTTGATTCCTTGATGGTATTTAAATTTTGAGAGATCACTGGTCCTTATTTTTAAATCAATAAATCCAGTTTTGGAGGTATTATTTAGGTTTTGTATTTTTTATCAAAACATTTTATCCTCTGCATGTTTCATTTGCTCTTGTCAGTCTCATCAGGAAAATACATTAAGACTTTACCAAGATGTGCTTTTCAGCAGATGGGCATTGAGAATTTTAGACTCGCTGTCTAGATTTTCTCTCCATACCTGTTTGTCATGCTCTTCTGCCACTTTTCTACCACTTGAGGTGTGATCTGCTTTTCGAGGGCTTTCATGCCAGCCAGTTTGTGTGGGAGCACCACGAGCATGCTGATGTTGCCCACGAAGGGGAGCTGGATGATGCTGCAGTCCAGCTCGGGGTCAGCAGCAGCCAGGAAGTTGCCCTTGGTCTGCATCATGGGCACCTTCACAGTCTGCTTCTCGTTCAGCCGGAAACTTCTCTTCGTGGTCATCTCCGCTGGAAACTTGTTCTCCCAAGTTCCTGATCGTGCAATGCAGAAGAGAGATAAAACCCCAAGGTGGCTGTTTAATGAAATGTTCCCACAATAGTTTTACACTAAGCTTCAAGTCGTGTGGATTGGGAGTTACTGCAGGAGGTTGTTGGTTTCAGTGAAGCCTGAATTAGAAGACAAGTTTTAAAGTGGCTTCAAAATCCCTGGCTTTCTAACTTAGTATTTGTCTGATTTGAGTGTTCAAATTACAAAAGCAGGTGAACACAAACCAGAAATAAGAATGTGGTTAGTGTGTATTATTTTTCCCTATAAGGAAGCTAGAAATTTTAAGAGATGTAAAATAATTTTTAGAGTTTGCCTCTAGTAGAACACCTGACCCAGCTGTATTTTCTGAGAGATGTGATGCTTGAATCCAGTTCTGAAGGCACCTCTTTGGAGAATGTTAATGGTGTATCAAGTTAAGCAAGGGCTGGATTCATTTTCCATGAGGTTATAAAAGATGCTGTGCTGAAGGCATCGTGTTACCTTAGTCCGTTTAGAGTGTTTCATTTTCTATCTTAGCATGAAGAGTTGGGGTGTTGACTGCTTAATTCTATGATCCAGTTTGATGTGATAACAGGCTCCTGTAGATGTGCTGAAATCTGATAAGTTATGCCCAAATAATGCAGTCCAACACATTTTGCAGCCCAGAAAGCTTTGCTGTCAGGGTTTGAAGTTTTTTATGTGGAGATACTCTGGGTACCAGAAATATTTATTGACTGTTTGAAAGAAGGTTTTTTAAATGCAGTGTTCTATTGGTGTTTTTATAGAAGATGTAAAATAATATAAACATAATTTCTTAAGGGGCAGATAAAGCTAGAAGATTATAGTGCAAATAGTGTTACCAGTATTTCCTGTAAAAACTCAGGAATTCAGGTTATCCTTGGCAAGCAAGTATGTGACCGTATGGAGAGCCTACAATAATAACATTAATTGCTTCCTTAGTCTGACTTTGCCAGATTTTCTGTGAATAAGAAAAGCATTAAGTCCAACTTTCATTCTAATAGTTCCTGCACATGTCAGGCTGATGGGGACCAGTTTGAGAAGAGATCAGACTGTGGTTAATAGTCTGAAAGGTATGGGGTATAAAATGGATTATGTGATTCCCAAACAGCCTCACTTCCAAGGAAAACCCAGTATCTGGCTGTTTTTCAGGGAGCAGAATTCACAGGTGTAGGACTCCAGCTGACATGGGGGTTCTGTGAGCCAGGGGAGCTTCAGCAGCACTGCCATCCACTGAGGGATGGGAGACATAATTGATTTTTCCTAGTGAAAGAGAGGAGCTGGAGAACATTTTTCTTGAATTCAGTTTTGCAAATGTGTTTGTCTTGGAGTGGAACACTGATCCCTAGCAGGAGCTGTGTGCCACCCGAAAGCAGCTGGCACTTTATGACTTTTGTGACTGCTTTGAATCTTCCCTCAAGAGGCTTTTTGGATGCATTGGTGATGGTAGATGTTGTCTCCATTGAGTGACTTCTCTTTTGCATTTGTGAGGGGAATCTCAGAAAAAGTCATGACCAAAACTGCCATGGCTAAAATAACCAGCTCCTACTTGATAGGAAGCTCATAAATGATTGCTCAGAGCTGTGCAGAATGGGGGGTAGGCTGGACATCTATATAAGATAAAATGTGCTTCTGACCAGCATAAATAATTTCCAATAGTTTCTTGATGGTTTTTAAGGTAAAAGGAACTTGAAACCTCACAGTGTTTGTCAAGTAACCCACTATTCAGTCTCACTTGTACTGAGCATCTCTATATCTGAAAATGCTTATAGGTTTCTTAGTTCTGAAGGCTTAACAAAACTTTTCTGTAGTGGTACAAACAGTGTAAATGGAATGGTATGGCAAAATTTGGCATGTTAGAAGGAGTAATGGGGAAACTAAGAAACTTAGGAGCAGAACTTGCTTTTAAAAAGTTCAGTTCCACTCAGAATTCCCAGGACCCTGTCACTGTAAGACAAAAGAATGAGAGCAGCAGAGAATTGATCTTTGTTTTTGAGGGTTAGAAATTACAGCCTTCAGCAGATGGCACCAAGGCAATTTGGACTAACAGGACTTTGTGGGCAGAAGAAAAACCCTAAAGTCTTTTTCATTTTGATGACTCAAGTGTTCCAATACCACAGCTGTCTGTTTTTGTGGTGTTTTTGTTATTTTGAGATGCCACAAGCATTTAATAATTTCAGAGTGAAACAAAAGGGTATTTCAGATTTCACCAAATTACATTTACAAAATTATCTGTTTCACTTTGTATAGTCCTTTTCTTAGGATGGTTTAACAGGCAGTAAAGCCCTGTATTTAGTATGATATGTTAGACAGGGATGTAGTCAAGGATACAAGTTAAGTGCTTGTTGGATGGTCCCTGAGCATAGATGATCTGGATTTTATGCTAATGATTGCTTCAGATTCTTTTAGGGGTAAGTGGCATTATTCAAGGAAATAATTCCTTGCAAGTGAGTTGGAAAAGGTACATTTATGGGAATGTTGCTTCTATAACCTGATAAGATGGCAGGTGTAAGAGAGGCCTTTGTTTCCTGGAAGCAGGGACATAACTGGGGGAAAGTAAACTCCGTTAGGAATTATGGAAAGGAGTGTGTTGTACTTGGAAGCACTGTTACCCTTTTGGGCTAATCTGTCTTTCCTTACCCGTGTTTTAAGTCACCTTCACCTGATTTTAATCTTAAACTGTCAGTAACAGATTTCCTTTTATCCTCGGTTCTTCTTTCATTGGCACCTCCCACTTCTTGCTCATTTAATATAATTTTAAAAAATTTATTGAAAAACTAACAAGCTTTCAACCTGAGGCAGATAACTCATCTTGAAAATCTCACCACAAGCTCTTAGTTTAAATGTAAAGACATTGAAAATAAGGGTTTATAATAAGAATACATTGCAGAGTCTTTACTTCGAGCCTCTTTAACTGTTCAGCCTTTACTAAATATATGAAGGAGCCCACATCAGCAGACCATTCATGCTAAATAAGTATTCCATGCAGTGAATGTATTTGGTTTTAGTTGTAGAAGAACAGTGTTTGATTATTCTCATAGGTTCCCTGTATGGACTTGTTGACAAAGATCATGCTCTGATCACATTAAAAAATTGCATCCTTCAAGCTGAAATTCTTTGTAATCATTTCAGAGGTGTTAAGTGCTTTAAGTGAAATCAACCTGTACTATTTCAGTGATGCCAGGACTGAATGTGACTAGTGACTTGCATATGGATCTATACCTCCCCACCTAGTACTTCTACAAAGCTTATGCTTTCTGGGGCTATTCTGCATTCATATGTTGTTTTTCTGTCTCACTGTGAGCAATTAAGGTTTTGGAAGTAGTAAGCATTTGCTCTATGTATACAATACCCACTAACTTCAGAGTGTCGTTGTGCTAAGGAAACAGGCAAAAAAAGGGCTAATAATACTGATTCCTAATGAGGGAGTCAGTCGGTTTTTTGAGTGTACATTAGACTTAAATTCTGTCTGGGATTTTTAAGGCAGTGCATTGCACACTGAGAAAATCCATCACTAAGATTGAATAACGGAGTCTTACCTTTAAAGTAAAGACAATTCAGAATCATCATCAGTGTTGTAGGGTTTATATTCACAAGAGCTTCCTTTATTAATCCCTTGGTCAGCTTCAAGATGCGTTCATTGGTTTTGGCTATGAAGCTGGGATCTGAGAAGTCAGCTGGTTGGGCATCAGCAAAGTAGTACGTTTTCATATTGTTTTTGAAATCAGTGAGAATAGAAAAGTCTTTATGAATATAAAGGTCATTGACAGACCTCAGCGTGTAGCCAAAGTTGCGCCTGAAGAGCCGATGGGTGAGTTTGCGGAAGAGATTGTGAACGGTCATGAGCTCGTATTTGCTGCTGGCATTAATGAAGTCTTGAAAGCCGAGAACAGATAACACTTCCTGCTGGGTTTGATCCTTCAGACCCAGGGAGATCATAGCCATTGCAGTGGAAATACCAACAGGAGCCATGATAATATTGTCTGAGGAGTTGGCCTTGTCTGCCACACTGCGGTAAAGGTTGAAGCCAAAGTTTGCATTGAGGATATTGAGGCGCTGGATTCTGGTTTTGCCATGGAATAGTTCAAGAATATTTCCTTGCTGAACTTCAGAAACCATGTGTGGGGCAGCATCAATAACATCACTGTAGTCATCTTCACTCAGTATCTTATCAAAGTCTAGATAGTCCTCTTCCTCCTCCTCTTCAGGAATCAAGTCATTGGTGATGGTGTTTTCTCTGTGGAACTCCAGTGGTAGGTTTGGCATGTAAGTCCCGTTTCCGTGTGGCTGTGTGCCTTTAAGGCTTTCAAAATGCTCAGTGACGTCCTTGACTCCGCAAAATGTGGAGGTTATGATGAGAGCAAGGGCAAGCAATTGAAATAGGAACTTCATTCTGACAGGTGAAAGCCTGGAAGACAACACAGTTGAGAGAGTCAAAGGTAATTGAATTTTAGTTATCTGTTCCCTGATTGTAGGGTCTGGGATTTTTAAATCTCAGCAGCAGATCTATAGTTACCTTATTCGACAGCACTGTTTTTTAGTGGAACAGATGTCAATTAGATGGATAAGTCTGTTTTACTGATAATTGGTTTTGCTTACACAATGCCTCCAGCCTGCCAAAGAATTGGTTGCCTCCTCCCATACAAATAGTCATTACTGGCATATTTCAACAGTTCTGACTCATTACCCAGAATATGTGTAACTCTTTATTTTAAACTGTTACACTTAAACTGTGCACTAACTTTGTGAGTAGTGTGTGCCAAAAGTACAATGTGAAGTTAACTTTGAAGATTTGAGCTTGGTAGGAGGAAGAGGGACTCCTGATCCAATCCCCTGCAGGAGCATACCAGAAGGCTGAGATGTACTGAAAAATTTGAAAAACAAACATCCTGTAGCTACAACAAAAAATGGAAGTTTTGTGGGAGTGTTTTGGGAAAGCAAGGCAGCAATCTGGTGAATAAAGGCAATCTAGGCATGTAGCAATACGTGAATTTGCACTGAGTACCATTAGTGGGACTGCAGTGGGGAAAGTGTTGGGCATAAATGTCTCTCTTGGCGTGCTCGTGGCCTTACTCGGGTGTGTTACTCAATGTCTGTGCACCCTTGCTGCAGCTCTCTGTCCTCATCTGTCACTTTTGTCATGGATTGGCTTGATTCTGCTTTTGGCTTAGTTATGTTTTGTTTCACTTTTGTGTAGCCCTGCAGAACTTGTAGTGCTCTCTGTTTTCTTTGTGATGTGAAGTCTCTGTGAGCTCCCTTCAGAACTTTGTTTCTCTAGGGTTTCTGTGATCCCACTTCTAGATTTGTAACCACACCTCTTTTGTTTGAGATTACATAGAACCTGCATTTTTCTAAGGGAAATTTAATCCATCTCTTCATCTACTGAGTATTGGACTGTTGCATCTTAAAATTATTTTTAAAATCGAGCATTTTCTTCAGTGTATATTTAAAAATATCCATCAGACTTACTCAGCTGTAAAACTCTCTACCAAGAAATAGGTCTGAGAGACTTCTCATCATAATATTAGGTCTAGTAATTAAAGTGATCATAAAAAGATACAAAGAAGTGTAATTCCCTCCTGCGACAGTCAGAGATCAAAAAACATGTACGTGTTAAATAGATCAGTCAGCTGAAACTGAATGGGTGTCTGAATGCCAGGCCTTGGGTTTTGCCCTGACTTAACTATAAAGTTATTTCACGAATTTATAAAGTTAATCTCAATTGATACACTTTCTTGAGTAAAAAGATAGTTATTTACAATATAATACAGGGCAAAAATACTGAATACAGTTAAAACAAAAATCTTAAGAAGATGTTGATTAAAATGCTTTTGGAATTAGGAAAGAGAGCTTTTCTGTAAAGTATAAATGTTCACATTCCTGTACCTGTTCACTGACCTGTATATCAGTGAATAAAACCTTGAAGGAAAATATTTTCAAACATGTTGTAACAGGATTGAAGTAACTGAGCTGGCAGATGAATTTTTGAAACTGTCCCCCAGACTAATTTGCTTTAAATCCTAAAGCCATTTAAGGTGATCCTCCCATATACAAGAATACATTGCTTTGCAAAACTGAATGATCCAAATAAGATGCTTATGGAATTGTTTTACACTCTGAGTGAACATCTCAAGTCAGTCTTTTTCTAATTGTTTCTCCCTAAATTCATTAGCTTTTCCCCCGCCCCCAGAAGTCAGGCCCTTAGGGCTGAGATACTCTGTCCAGTAACCATTGATAAACATTTTCTGCTCTTGGCACAGCAAAATTTGCTGTCTGTATTCCCAACTTTACATTCTTGTCTTCACCAAAGTTCAGTTATTGCTCAGCTGCACTTACACAGACAAAAAAAAATCCCCCTTCTCTGCAATATATATGTCTTTGGTGAGATCTACCCAAAATAACAGGAGAAGTAAATGAAGCTTACCTTTAAGCCACTCTATGGGAAGGATGTGTTGAAAAGCTCAAGTAAAGGGAACGGCAGGGTTTAAATCTGAACTTTGACGCTGGTTTTTTGTGTATCTCCCAAAGTAAACATTCTCTAAACCAAACACTGCTAAACTTACTTCATCAGCCAAAATCCCTCCCTTGCCTAGTGATCTCTGCTGAATTCTCTGTTGTTTGTTGAGCTACTTTTATAGCTCTGCAGGTACTTGTTCCCTTTTGAGGAAGGTCTTTGAGCAAAAATCGGTGTATGTAAAGTTTCAAAGTCAAGCATGCATATAAACTTGGCTGTTAATGACAGGAAAAGCACTGTAGCTGCTATTTTGTGCTGAAATGGGGGATGGGGGAAGCATCTTAGTGCAAATGTGTTTGAGGCCTCTCTGATTGTGATGGGGTTTCTTCAGCCGGTGGTGTTTTGGTGCAAGGATTTCCATTGCACAAACAGCTTTTTACCACAGTGCTGTTCACCAGCTTAACCTCAGACTGATTTTATTATAATAGATTGTTTTTCATGCTGTTCCTTTTTAAATTAGTAATCTCCCTCATGATTTACAAATGCATCTGAAGTTGGCTCTATGTAAGGTTTCACTGAAGTACTGCTGGCTCTCATACTTAGAGAGAATTATTGTGGTTAGAGAAAACTTCCTCAAGTTAGATTAGAATGTAACATTTTGTTAATAAAGTTTACAGTAGTAATATACAGTCATATTGAATAAAGCTTGCAGTTTAATGGACAATTTCTTTTGCTTTTTATACACTGTCTGTGCTTTAGCTCTTTTTAGGATAACACAGTGTGATCTTTGTTATATAAATTTATTTAAAGTTGTATATCATGTTGGCTGAGAGGATATACTGCTCCTCCGGTGGCAGCAGCTGTTTGTGCAAAAAGTATCAGAGAATTTTAATAAATGTGTTGAAAATAATGCTCTTTTACTTGCTTGTTTAGATAGTAAATTCTTCACAACTGATGTCATTCTGTGGGTGGGTGCAAACAATGAAAGATCCCCAACTAGTGCCTCAATATATTTCCACAAGGCTGATAAACAATAGCAACTAGAAGTGTTTTTGACTAATATTTATTTAGTTTGGAGTTCTTTTACACTGAAGCAAAGCTGCATGGCATTGTCTTCAACACAGTTTAAAGGACCATGTGGTCTCTTCCTCCCTGCAGTGGATGGTATACTAATATTATGTGTTCTCCTCAGAGGTTACTGTATCAGCATGGTGTTATTCTTGTGTAAAACAAAGGAAATTCTTGCTTCAGGCATCTTCTTACATCAGAGCTTACTTTCAGCTCTTCAAAAAGAAGATTCCATCAGTATAACGATAGCAGTATAATACTAGTTTTCGTAGGTGGCAAAGAATATGACCTTTGTAAATCATAGTAAAGAAGGTACATGAATTGATTCTTTAGTGTGGAATTAAGTTATTCTAACTCCCACCATTTTCTAATGTTAATTTTAATTTCTTTGCTAGCTCACTAGACGCTTGCCACCCATCAAGGAAGCCAAGCCCAGGCTGCAGAAGCTGTTCCGTGATTTCTGGTTGTATTCAGTGCTGATGGGATTTGCTGTGGAAGGATCAGGTATTCTGCATTCTAGGAGAACAACATTCCTGCTCACATTTAAACTTTTGATGAATCTAAATACAACTCTGTGCAAACCATTCACAGTAGCTGTGAGAAAAATTACAGGCATAAAGACACTTCAAAGCAAACAGCTTACATGACAGTTCTCTGATGGGATTTCTTTAAGTCTTTGCAGTTTTGTTATCAGATTCAGCATGGTACAACCTGTACTTAGTTTTATTCCTAAATTAATAGCCTTAGTTATGAGTTTGGGTAGCCAGATTACTGAAATGGAAGATAAGAAACATGGGGTACAATGGTAATTAAGTAGAAACTTCACCTAAACATACTTACTAAGTTTGGATCGTGGATCACGTTGTGTGGAGCGTCTGTGCTTAAGAGCATGAAAAATCTGCCCTAGAGATAGTGCAGAGCTTGGTAATGCAAGTAACTTTATCAAATTTGATTTTTTTTAATCCCTCATTCCACCTTCCTCTTTCTACTTCTGTTCCAGGTCTTTGGCCAGAAGAATGGTATGAAGGTGTGTGTGAAATCGCCACCAAGTCTCCATTACTCACATTTCCCAGCAAAGAGCCACTCCGATCGGTTCTGCAGTACAATTCTGCCATGAAGAATGACACTGTCACTTCTGTAGGAATTCATTTCTTCTGTTACCTCCTTCTATAATGTCTGCCAGTGTTAAATGACATGGTACCTGTGATATATTGAAATAGCACAACACCCCTTCAACCTGCCTCCTATTAGTGAAAAGAGAAAGTGAAAAGTGAAATTTTACACTATTCTTCTGACATCAGAGTGCATAAGTGACTTGGGGTCAGTTACAGGTGTTCAGGGGGTAGCTACACCACCTTGGTTAGGTAGAAACCAGGTCTTTGTGGAGATGGAAGCCTCTTATTGCTTTTTCATCCATTTGTACCCAACAAAACCTGCACTCATTTAAAAAAGGAAATCAACCAAGTTTGAAAGGAAACAACACATTCAGGCTTTCAAAGAAATGTTAACTTTGATCTGGCTTGATACTGGTATTATTCTCTCTCCCAAGTATTTATAGGATAGATTTTTCAGGACAGATTTTGCCCAAGGGCTCTTTTTTGGCTTATGAAATCTCTTTGGCTCCCAATAATACAGAAATCTGCATTGTGCCTAGGTACATAGTTCTGTGACACCAAAGACTGGCACAAATCCATGAAGTTTCAGGAGCTGGACAGTGCTGATGTTGGTCGAACTTGCATGCATTTAGTGTAGGACGTGTATCTCTTCATTGGTATAACTTCATGGGAATTGGCAATTATTTCTGCCAGAAGCTTGATTGCAGATTTAATTCTGTTCTCTATTTGAAGCATTCTGACTTGCTGAGTCAGGGCAGGTTGGTCTGAGTCTGCAGGCAGAAGCATCCTGACATATTGTTTATGAAGGTTGAAACGTTAACAAATAGCTGAATGCGTGTTTGAGGACACAAACTGATACAGGATTCCCACTTCATATAACTTTATGTATTTATCTCTAGGCTGAACTAAATGAATTACGGAGTACCATAATCAATCTCTTGGATCCTCCTCCAGAAGTGTCAGCGTTGATCAATAAGTTGGACTTTGCCATGTCTACCTACCTCCTTTCTGTTTATCGCCTAGAGTATATGAGGTACGTTTAGCTATATTTAGTTTTTGCACTTATGAAACAGCAAAAAAACCTCTAAAACAAAACAATCAGTAAATCCCTGCAAAAAACAAAATCTAAAAGAAATAAAAACTGAAACAAATAAACAAACATCCCAACTTAACAAAGCCCTCCTTCCTTAGGGTGCTGCGTTCAACGGACCAAGATCGCTTCCAAGTCATGTTTTGCTATTTTGAAGATAAAGCAATTCAGAAAGACAAATCTGGTAAGCTTCACCTGTCTAGGTTTCCTCTCAGCTTGAGGTATGAGGAAATTATCTCCAGGCCTGCAAAGCAGAAACAAATCAAGCAGCTATATAACAAAATGAATCATGTTCACCAGATTGCTGCTATTTTATTCTTGCCAAGAACACTGGTTTTGTTTTGAAACAAGTTCAATATTGGCTGAGTAAACATAAACAGTTTTTAACTGTTAAGCCTGGTTTATAAAACAAATGTAATTTTGTCAATGAAACTTGTCACTTCTCTCCATTCCTCAGGCATGATGCAGTGTGTGATAGCTGTTGCTGATAAGGTGTTCGAAGCTTTCCTGTCAATGATGGCTGATAAAGTAGGTTACCTGGAAACTGAAATGTTGATCTTGTATAAATGTTCTCGTTTCAGTTTATGAAAGTGAGTTTATCTGGTCCTTTAAGAGCTTCATACTTCTCTTTGGCATGTTTTTTAGCCTAAAACTAAGGAGAATGAAGAAGAGCTGGAGAGACATGCTCAGTTTTTGCTTGTGAATTTCAACCACATTCACAAGAGGATCAGGAGAGTTGCAGACAAATACTTATCTGGACTGGTAGACAAGTGAGTACAGATTAGATGTTTCTCTTTTCACAACGACTGTTTAGTGGTGGCTTAGGCACTTGGTGACACTGGTCAAGTGGATTTCTTGGCTGCTACTTCTGCTGAAATGTCTCCTTGGAAAATGACATTCAATGGTATTTTTAGCCTGAGCTCTGAAACCCCTGGTTAAAATGTGTGTCTGCTTAGTGTTCCCCTGGGTGGAGCAAAGCAGAGTGCCCATGACAGAACTGTAATCTCAGTTTGTGTGCAATAGCTCTCCTCAGCTTTTGGCTCTGGGTAAAGCCAGGCTGCCGTGAGCCGTGGCAGGCTTTGTGGTGTCTGTCGAGTATGAGCTTACCTGGGGATGTATAAAGCTGCCTCTTTAAGCAGCTGCCTTAATAAAAGAATGGCCTTCCTCAGCTCTCCATGGTTACTGTGTTTCTGAATTCTGTCTTGCTCTAGATTTCCTCACTTGCTCTGGAGTGGAACTGTGCTGAAGACTATGCTAGATATTCTGCAGACATTGTCTCTGTCTCTTAGTGCAGTAAGTGCTTTTCTTTCCTAGAACTTTTTTTTTCTTTGTTCTGCATTTATTTGATACTTAATTAAGTTTGTAATTTCATTTTCCTTTTACTAAGATTGATAAAATCTTAATTTAAAACTCTGTGAAGCAATAATTATCTTTGCAACCTTATTTCATAAGCCATAAAACTAGTGCTAAAAAGTTGTTGTCAGATGTGGTTTATAATGGTTGAAATGTCTTGTCTGAAATAAAATGTGGTGATATTTTTCTGGTTTGTGGTTTGTTTGGTCTTCTATGAATTATGGTTTTCAGATTGTATTCTCTGCAGTCTGTATATGTGTATCCATATTTCTTGACTTCGTTACATGCTAGGATTTTTGAAGATGGAAATGCTTTACAGAATTTTATTTTTATACTAAATAATGAGGAGAGTGCTTTGGGTTTTTGAGATTATTTATTCTAAAAATCAAGCTGTGATACAGTTTCTTTTAGAGCTGTAGAGCTAATGTTAGCAAAAAAGGTTTGGTAATCAGGCTTCCTGTTTGCTACCTGTAGTGTTAATGTCAAGTGATGATGAATTTTGCCTTCCTGAGAGTTGATAATTGTTTCTGTTTAGGACATTCACAAGGACCAACCATACTATGACATTCCTGATGCTCCCTACAGAATAACAGTCCCTGACACGCATGAAGCCAGAGAGGTGGGTGGTCCTCCTTGATTTATCAAAGAATGAAATAATGCCTGGTTTGATAGCTTGGAGATAAATTAGTGAGCTACTCTGAATGTCCATTTTTTAAAAGTACTTCCCTAGGTAAGATTTTCCTAATAGAATATGGCACAGTATGTATGTTTTTCTGAATTTAACTGTTTTAGCTGACTTAAAGTGTGACAATTCTGTCCTAATCAAGGGCACATTCAACTGTTACAGAAAATTTTAACTGTGTCATGTTGCAGCAACTGTCTTGCTCCCTTTTTACTTATTGCATCCTTAAAACCAGTGCCTCATGCTAAATGTCCTAATGTATTTTACTGATTGTGTTGATGCTTTTTATTCCAGAGTATAGTCAAGGACTTTGCTGCACGCTGTGGGATGATTTTGCAAGAGGCAATGAAATGGGCTCCCTCTGTTACAAAATCTCATCTACAGGTAATGGGCCTGCTTCTGTGAAAACTTGATTTTTGCAGATCTTGGACACTGCAAATCTACCTGAAGTTTATATTTCCTTCCCTAAAAAAAGCCTCAAGGAATTCTATCCTTGTGTGAAAGGACAACTAATACTTTCCCTTCTTCCATGTAGTCCAAAGCACTTCATCTCATAAGGGTTTTTTTTGTCAGAAGTGATTCTTATAAGAGAAGATCACAGCCTTCAAGCATTTATCTTGATAACTTTACTAATTTTGAATACAGAATGAGTCTTACTCCTTGTGTATGTAGGAGAACATTCAGAAAATCTTATTGCCAGGGAAACAATACCTGGAAGAGATGAGTAGAAACAGTCTTGTGTCACAATTGTGTATAATTAAATTTCCCAGAGTTTGAAGTGATGCAACACTTGCTTATGAGCTGCCTTGTTTTGAAGATAATCAAGTATTTTAGAGTTTGGGTTGGTTTTTTTTTTCAGGAGTACCTAAACAAACATCAGAACTGGGTTTCGGGCTTGTCACAGCACACTGGACTGGCCATGGCTACAGAAAGTGTTTTGCACTTTGCTGGCTACAACAGGCAGAACACCACTCTGGGTGTGAGTATTGTTTGTTCCTTTGTGCACCTGCAGAGAGACCTTGACAAATCAGAGGGCTGAGGAGAGGCCTCCTTGCTGCCTACAACTTCCTCCCAAGGGGCAGCAGAGGAACAGGCACTGATCTCCTCTCTGGTGACTAGTGACAGGACCCAAGGCAATGTCATGAAGCTGTGTCAGGGCAGGCTTAAGACTGGGTACAAGGAAGAGGTTCTTCATTCAGAGGGGGGGTGGGCATGGGAACAGGATCCCCAGGGAAGCTGTCACAGCACCAAGCCTGACAGAATTCAAGAGGTGTTTGGACAATGCTCCCAATGGTGTGGTGTGATTTTTTGAGTTTGTCCTGTGCAGGGCCAGGATTTGGACTCAATGATCCCTGTCAGTCCCTTCCAAATCCGGATATTCTATGATCCTGTATCCATGGAAGAAATACACATACTCCTTATTTGATTTTGATCAGTCTTGGTACTGTTGTACGTAACAGTCCCAATACTACTCTGATTATAAGCATAAGGAAATGTAAAACATATATGAAGGAATAAAAAGATGAAGAGACAAATGGTTTGATATGAACAGCATAAATACCTTGTTATGGTCTGGCCATAGGCAACCCAGCTAACTGAAAGACCAACTTGTGTGAAAAAGGACTACTCCAACTTCATGGCTTCTCTGAACTTGCGCAACCGTTATGCAGGAGAGGTAAGTACAGGATTTCTCCTGAATCTGAGGTGTCCAGAAGCTCTGGCATCACTTCTCAGGGATAATGTCCTTCCAGCCTCTACTGGTGTATGGGTGTATGTCACATGAAACATAGTCTCTAAATCCCTTCAGGATAAAGAGTATAATTTTCCTAGGTTATTAAACAGATCATTTTACTATTAGTCTGGCAGCTAAAGCTAAAGATTAGATAAAGCTAAAGATTAGATTGCAGATAAAGCTAAAGATTTGGTGAAGTGGTAACAAAAGATGCCTCTGTTTGTAGAGCTCCCTAATCAGCACATGACCAGTACTTAACTGGATTCCTAAAAATACTGTTCTCTGTTGAAAACCCCCCTAAATTTTACAGGTTTCTGGAATGATTCAGTTCTCAAATGCCACAGGACGAACATCTGACCTGAATAAACTTATGGTCAAAGAGCTGAATGCTGCTCTTGAATCAGGCAATACTGAATTCTACACCCAGGCCATGTTTAAGTTGACTGCACTGCTAATAAGCAGCAAAGGTAATGAAAACCAAATGGAGTTCTGCTTTCTGATGGTGAATGCTAAGAATAATAAGCTGAAAAAACCCAGTATTCATCAACTTGTAGCAAAACTGTGTTTTGTGGGTTTTTTCCATTAAGCTTAAATTGAGGAAAAGCCTCCTTAAACCAGAAGCTATTTATTATTAGGAATTGATTATTACCTATGGTGCACACCAATATCATGCTGATGTGGAAAGCAGTTGTTCTTTGGAGAAATCTGAGTGAATGTTTGTTTTCAGAATGTGATCCCCAGCTCCTTCATCATCTGTGTTGGGGACCGCTGCGAATGTTCAATGAACATGGCATGGAAACAGCGATTGCTTGCTGGGAGTGGCTGCTTGCTGCCAAGAATGGAATAGAAGTGCCGGTAGGAAGTGATTTAACTACTCACTCTCTGCCCCTGCAAGGGGGAAGAGAGATTTTGGGAGATTCACAGATCTTGTGGATCTCTGTCAAGGATGTTTAAATGTACTGTTTATCACTTTAGCCTGCCAGGAAGTCTCTGTTTCTGTATTGTTGGAAGTTTAGAATCCCAGCTGTAGAATTTACTTTGCTGATGAGATGCCTGAGCTGTTCAGGAATTGACTCTATACTATCACAACTATAGAATGGTGGTTTAAAACAAAGAGAAATCAGTGTCCCTGCTCATTAATCAGCCTCTGGTATCTGGTATTGCACCACTGCATAAAAACATAGGCTTGCGAATGTCCTAATCCTGTAACAGGCTAAACCAGTTGTATTTTGTGAGATGGAGATCAATGTAATAGTAATAAAACAACTCAGCATGGTGTAGGTACAGTCCACACAGCTGAGAAAGCTGCCTCTGGTAATTGCTTTGCTTAAGGAGCACCGAGTGTTTCACTTGCTGGAGATAATCATCCTTGAATTTACTTAGTTGAGTTTACGTGCACGTTTCAGTGGTTAGCTTCTTAAGCATCAGTTTCATTTTATTCCATTGGATATTTGGGGAAATATCTTTGTATCTGGTTGAGGAGGACTGAGAGGCACCCTTGGTTGCTCAGCCCCCTTACTACAGAGGATGCTGCTCCTGTGAGCAGGATCAGCAAAACTGAATTATGTGCCATCATTATGATGTGCTTGATGTGCTCAGGGGCCAAACTGTGTCCTGCAGGTCATGGGAACCTGGCATGTGCTTGTCTCTGCTGGGCTCATGTGGGAGACAGCGGCCTTTAGTAGAGCAAGAGGATGGATGGCATGGGCTGATCTAACAGTTCAGTGTCCTCAACAAAATACAGTGCCTGGCTGCTGCTGCCTTTAGTCTTATGGCTACCAGCTGAGATTCTGGGGGAGTTGCTCTTCCTTCTGTAATTTAGGATGTGAAAGAAACATTTTCTTTTAGGTGGTATATATAGACTTATCTCTGCCTCTCTGTCAGCAGTGCAGTGAATTTGAACTGATGCAGTAGGTTCTTCCATGTGCTGTGGGGAAAGACTGTGCTTTCCAGATAAGAAGATGCTCTTGAAACAAGAAGCACTGTCACGTTCCTTTTTGCAGTTCATGCGGGAAATGGCAGGAGCCTGGCAAATGACAGTGGAGCAGAAAGTTGGGCTGTTTTCTGCAGAGCAGAAAGAAGCAGATCCATTAGCAGCCTCAGAGGAGAGCCAGCCAAGGCCCTGTCCACCAGAGGTGACCCCACATTACATCTGGATAGAGGTGTGTATTTCTTCTGAATGTCCCACCTGTGGCAGTCTGTATTTCCTGTTGCTGTGGTTTGGGAAAGGAGTGGAGTCATGTGCTCACAGCCAGGAGAGACACTCTGTTTAGATGAGCATAATCATTGAGGGGGAGAAAGGTGTTTGAAACAGGGGAGTCTGGGGATGAGGCTTGAAATTCAAAGAGGTCGAAGGAGGCATGGTATGTCTGTCTCTTTTTCTCAGTTTTTGGTGCAGAGGTTTGAAATAGCCAAGTACTGCAGTTCTGACCAAATCGAGATCTTCTCCAGCCTGCTGCAGCGGTCCCTGTCCCTGAACATCGGCGGGGCGAAAGGCAGCTTGAACCGGCACGTGGCAGCCATTGGGCCCCGATTCAAGTGAGTGCTTTGGGGTTTTCCCTGCTACAATCACAGGAACAAGAAATAAGATTATATAGAGAAGAAATGAGGTTATAAGGAGATGGAAGAAAACAACTAAACATTACATTAACTTGTCCTTGGCTTCAAGTGCTGAGAGTGGCTTTAAAAGCCTGCAATGATGCACTCTAAGCTCTGTTTTCAAAGCAGAGGTTGATCACTTCACCTTGAAAATAATTTTTTGGTGTTTCAGGAAACTTAATGGGATTATTTCATATAATGAATTGCCCGCATCATGGATCTAGTAATCTAGCCTTTGCTTCATCAGTTTATTTCACCTTTTGTGACTTTAAGGCTTTCACTTTCTGTGCTTCAGCGGTCACAGCTTTGAAACAGACTGATGATAATGTGAACAGGTTGCCACGAGCTCAGAATCAGGCGCTTCTCAAGCTAAGGTTAAAGCTGTAGTTGTGGTTTGCATGGTGGTGTGTTGGTCACCATTCTGGGAGAGCCAACATTTCCATTCTCTATTTTGCTTCTTAGGTTGCTGACCCTGGGTTTGTCTTTGCTGCATGCTGATGTGGTTCCAAATGCAACTATCCGAAACGTTTTGAGAGAAAAGATTTATTCAACTGCCTTTGATTATTTCAGGTACTCTTTTATTTGAAACAAATCACTGAAAATGTGTTTGTGTTTCTCCTGAACCTTCAGTGATACTTCAAAGCAGTAGCTTTCTCTTCTAGTGATTTTTCTTGCCTTTCTTTTTTACCCACTTTAACAGAAACTTGTCTTGTGCTTTAGTATGGTTCATAAATTATCTCAAAGAGGCTTAGATATTAGTTTCAGATTTTATGCGTGATTTAAAAAGCAGGAATGTTTCTGTTCCCTTTTTCCCTTATTTTGAAGTGTATTCAGTGCTCAAAATGTTATCTAGACTTATAAGACTTAAAGAACTGCTGTTAGAGTGTGTGGCTCAAAAACAGTTTAATTGTTTTCAAACACAGCCACACTGAATCTGATTATTTCTACGTTTGACACAGGCATAAAAGAAAATTTAATTGATAGGAATGTCTAAATATGAGGAGGTCAGTCAGTCCTAATATCAACTTTCAAATGAATCCAGGATGCTGACAGACTGCTGCCTTAATTTTTAGTTATAATTGGAAGTTTGTGTTCTTCAGTCAGACTTAATAAAGCCATGAGGATAAAATGTAGTGATGTGTGGTCTCATCCGTGTGGATTTCAGTCAGAATAAAAAATACGATTAGATTAGGTTGGTGAGGGTTTTTGACTCCTGGGAGTATTTCCCCCCCTAATGCCTTCAACAACACATTATCTGTGTGATTTCAAGTTGTCCTTCAAAGTTCCCTACACAAGGAGAAAAGAGGCTCCGTGAGGATATCAGCATATTGATCAAGTTTTGGACAGCAATGTTCTCAGACAAGAAGTATCTGACTGCCAGCCAACTTGTGCCACCTGGTGAGTTCCTTTAGGTGCTGTTTTAAAAGTGTCTGGTTTCTTTGATTGGATTCTACATCAGATCTGTGTCTGTTCTTAGATAATCAGGACACCAGGAGCAACCTGGATATCAGTGTTGGATCTCGGCAACAGGCTACACAAGGATGGATAAATACTTACCCTTTGTCCAGTGGCATGTCAACCATATCTAAAAAATCAGGTATTTTTTTGATTGTAACCAGCTCATTACAGCCAGTTTTACAGCACAGTTTATGTTCAGATATTTAAAGTCAATATTTACCTTAAACATCAGGCTCATATTCTGGCAGGGTATTTAATTACCAGTGACAAACTCTGAAAAATGAAGGCAGAAAAAGCCTCACTGGTAACAAGCAGGAAAGTTCTGAAATCACCTGAGCTTTTTGATAGAATGTTCAATTCTGTTGTGCGGGAGAAATAAGACTGGAAGAGGTCAAGATGTATTGAAATCCTGTAAGGAGATTTTTTGCTTCCTGGAAACATGCCCCTAGTGCTTTCTGGGGACAGCAGAGTGACATCAGATCATGGACTGTGTTTTTGTACAGTTTTGAAGCTACATGCTCTTTCTTTGTAGTAGACTGTCGTGCTCCTAAAGTGAATGCATTACTGGCTACAATGATATCTCTGTAGCCTGTTGTACTCCATATTTTCAGAGAACATCTGCATGATGAGTGGCTGCAGTGCTGACTTCCTGCCATCACTCTGATCTAAGTTAAAGGTGTCCTATGGTTCTTCAGTTCTTATGTGTTCATGTTTCCAGGTGTGGATGGTTTGAATGTACAGTTTAACCTACTGAACAAAAGCCACTGAAAACTTTTAAATCCTTTCCTCCAGGAATGTCCAAGAAGACAAACAGGGGGACACAGCTGCACAAGTACTACATGAAACGCAGGACATTACTGCTCTCATTGCTGGTGAGTCATCAGAAGGGTGGGCAAACTCATGAATTTCTGAGACCCTCTTGCTGTTGCAGGATACATAAACGAAAGTATGAGACTGGGAGTGTTTCGCTTCTTCCAGAAAACCCTTTTTTTTCCTGTTTCCCTCAGGCTACTGAGGTCGAACGCTTGATCACATGGTACAATCCACTGTCTTCCCCTGAGCTAGAGCTGGATCAAACTGGAGAGAGCAGTGTAGCAAACTGGAGGTCTAAATACATCAGTCTTAGTGAGAAGCAGTGGAAGGATAATGTGAATCTGGCTTGGAGCATTTCTCCTCATCTTGCTGTGCAGCTGCCTACCAGGTGAGATATTTCAAAAGAAACAAGTGATGCAATTACTGCTGCCTTAGAAGTTGAGTGAGTATTTACAGTAAGTACTGATAGCACTTGCTGCTGGTTGCAGTCTCTTGCATACTGTCACAACTGTTTGAGACCTTTGAAAAGAACTAGATTACTTAATAGATTCATTTGGCTCAGTCACTAATGAAGTCCAACTGCCTTTCCTACCATCTGTTCTTTGCCAGCACTTAGACAGTGTTTGATTCAGAAGAAATCAGGTTTGTTTTTTAATAGCATTCAGCCCATTAGCAAGCATAGCATTTAAGCAGTGCTAGAAGTATCTTGGAATGCAGTGTTTTAGCTAGATACTGGCTTGCACTTTAGTATTACAGGAGAATTAGCATAGTTGGCTCCAGAAGGGAAAGGAAATTCTTTCCCCCTTACGACAGTGATAGTTTTTGCCAAGTAGAGTTCTGTACACTGGTTGCTGTAGAATCCCAGACAGAACATTTCAGCCAAGAATCCACTAGTGGAAGTGGGCTGAAATACAACTGGTTTACACGAAAGCACTGGATGAGGGCCAGTTTTTTTCAGAATCCTCTTTCCACAGTGTATTGGTGCACATTATTTCATAGTTGGACTATTTGTTTATTGACCATACAGTTTTCTGCCTTCTGCTGTCCTCATCTTCACATAAATAGAAGAAGCCACCAAAATTTTCTAATAATGTTATTGTGTTTCTGGTTATACTTAGGTTTAAGAACACTGAAGCTATTGGAACAGAAGTGACCCGTCTGGTCCGGTTGGACCCGGGAGCTGTTTGTGATGTTCCTGAGGCAATAAAGGTACCTGTGAATATTTTTACTGTTACAGGGGCCCAGGAGGCCCATTTTGTTCAGATATATTGGAAAATACAGTCTTGTCTTATCATAGTGTATGTTCTAGTGTGTTATGGGTTAACACGGTTTAGTTCTTAGTTGAAGAAAAATACAGAATACCACCCTGCCAGGACCCTAAATTTTCTTTAGAAAAAATGCACACCTATCAGGAACCAATTCTTGGCTATTGGCATGTAGTTTGACCACTGAGGAAACAGAATGCAATTTTTGGGAATACCCATATAAAGCTGTGAGTGTGTTGGAGCCTGTCTCTCTCTCTCCGGGTGAGGCACCAGGTAACACGGCACGAGCTGGGCTGGCCCAGGGCCCGCTGCCCCTGTGAGGGAGCGGCCCTGGCCATGCCTGGGCCCCATAACAGTGGGGAGGGGAAGGGAGGAAAAGCCCTGGCAGCTGCCCGTGTTGCTGGCTGGGGTTGGGGGGATGTTCCTCAAACAGTGAGACCAAGGGGTGAGAGAAAGCATCCACCAGCCTCCCCACCGCCATGGCCACCATGGGTTTGAAATGCAACCTTCGCATTAATTAGTGCATTAGCCAGGAAACAAACCAGAAACTGGGGAATGTAAAACCCTTACATAGTGCTACTCATTTCTCTGGTAGGAGAGAATGGCAGAACAGCAGTGGAAATAGGATGCTGAGGGGAGAATCACAGCCAGGAGGTAGCCAGTTACCTAATGGTGCATTTTGCTTCTGGATATTCTCACTGTATGCAAAATGGCTGAAAACTCATCATTTGCAGTACAGCCACTATTTCTGTTCCTTTGGCATAATAAGTGAAAAGATCACTGGACCAAGCCATGATGAGTGCTGCTGCTGAAGTTATTTCAAGCATAACCTTTTCTGTGTATCCAGAGGCCAAGGTCTGGAAGGGAGGAAGGCTCATCATGCTGATCTGCAGTGAAGCACTTCAGTCCTGTGATGGACAGTCTTGTCAGAGTTGTGCATTTTACATTCTATACATCACCTGTAAAATAGATGGCAGGAAAATTGAACCTTTTTTGATCCTTTCAAAATGACTCATTCTTTCTTCTTTCTCCCTGTGCAAGAACTCCTGGATTGTGCTTTTATTAACTTCATTTGGTGTTCTGGGAGGTGAGGTGATTCCAACAGCTAGGTTTCCATGGAAAAAATGCATTAGATAAAACAGCTATAGTTTTGTAAAAAAAAAGCTCCATGTTTCACTTGCCCTGCTGGAGGGAGCTAGATGATAGCATTACTGTCTGATGTGTAGTACCCACACATCAGTGAGTGCTACAAACCCCTAATGTGTCTGACCTGCTTTTCCAGTACCTGGTTACCTGGCACACGATTGATGCTGATGCACCTGAACTCAGCCATGTTCTGTGCTGGGCACCCACAGATCCACCAACTGGCCTGTCCTACTTCTCCAGCATGTATCCACCTCATCCTCTGACAGCCCAGTACGGAGTTAAAGTCCTGCGGTCTTTCCCTCCGGTAAGAAGAGTTCCAAGAAAGCCTTAACACTCCAGGGAAAGTTATGGCCCTGGTCATTGTGGCCACAAGTTTCATTTTAATGCCATGGAGAGATGTGCTAAATGGGCACAGCACACTGCAGAATGTGCACAGAGTGGGATGGAAACTTGAAGCTGATTGTCCAATGTAAAACTGGCTCATGTATTTGCTTGTAAATGACACTAAGCTGAATTCTTCAGACTGCCTTCTCAAATCTCTTTTGCCTCTTCTGTCAATGAAAAAAGGTGTTTCTTCTAAGGCAGCAGGAAGATGTTTTTTAGCACTTGTCAGACTTCTATTAGGACTGTGAAGTACATGATTATTATTTTTTATTTTTGAAGGCAGTAACTAAACAGAGTAATACTTCAATTTGAGAGAGTTGCATACATAGTTTAAAATAAGAGGCAGTGGGATTTTTTTTATCACCCAACTGAAAGGAGCTTTTCTCTGTGTAGGTGACTCATCTTCCCTTCTGACTACTAAAACAAAACAGTAAAACCCTGCCATCCCTTCTCTTTCAGGATGCCATTTTATTCTACATTCCACAGATTGTTCAGGCACTGCGGTATGACAAGGTGAGATAATGAATTAGCTGCATGTGAAGAAAACAGCGTTTTAATGCAGCTTTTAGATTTAAAGCAGTAAATAAAACAAAAATCAGCGTAATCTAATGCTGCGTATTATGATCCTATATCTAATACATAGAAGAAAAATTATTGTCTCTAGAGGCTGGCTGGCTTTGGATTCACCTCTTTTATGAC
This sequence comes from Hylia prasina, assembly GCA_013397195.1. Lineage (NCBI taxonomy): Eukaryota > Metazoa > Chordata > Aves > Passeriformes > Sylviidae > Hylia > Hylia prasina. Next base: position 351,279 of record VYXD01013293.1, on the reverse strand, counting down.
CAGATAAACTTGAGAGAGGCTATGTAGCTCACCTGTTAGGAAAGAGATTTTGTTATGGGAAGCCCCAGGTGAGGACTCTGAATAAAGCTTTTGGAGGACTGCATGAGACAATCAGTAATGAAATTAAATCATTGCCTTTAATCATTTTGCTGTGAAGTTAACCAGAGAAGACATCCAGGGGTGTCTTGTGCTCCATGGCATGTATGAAATTAGATCATAGCCTCATCTTGCAGAAGCTGAAGTAAGGCTTGATAACTGAGTTCAGAGTTCATTAATGTGAGATCATTTCACCTGCAGCGGAGCAGTGTTTTATTTTCAGATGAACATACTCCCATCCCATAGTGTAGGTGACTGACTGTAGTTATACTTTGAGAGCTCTGCAATGCAGAGCATCAACATCAGACACCTGTCTGTTAATATCAGTCAAACACCTCTAGGAACACCTATAGACTACAAAAGTAGTTGAAGCTAGAGGAAAGGGAATGCAGCTGCTGGAAGGAGTATGATTTTCTTGGACATTTCAACTTTATATAAAAATGTCTTCTTTCCAGAATTTCTGTGGAACTGCCAGCACATGCAGTTCTTGCCACCAAACTGTTCAGTCCCTATGACACCATGTAGATTTCTGGTATTACTGGAGCACGTAATGATGCCAGGCAAGACCAGTGTCCCTGTTACACTGCGCTTTGAAAACATACTAGAAGATGCTCTGAGATCAAAGAGATTTGAAATCCAAAAAGAACAGATGGAGAATGCCCTAGAGGTGGGGAAAGGCTGATTAGAATAACAGAATAGGACAGTAACAAAGCTGAACACAGTTTAAAATCTGTTCACTGTCTTTTAAAATACACTGTCATTCATGTCTTTTTAGCAAAGTGTGTGAGAGTGCAGAGGTCTTCATTCCATCCATTTGACACTTTCTGGGTTTGAATAATAGCTGTTAGAAGCACTAATACTGAGTCTGAGAGTTGTAATGAACTTTGATCCTTACTGGTTTGCAGATGGGTTATGTTAGGGAATACATCCTGTGGGCAGCTTCCAAATCTCAGCTTTTGGCTCACCAGTTCATCTGGAACATGAAAACTAATATCTATGTGGATGAAGAAGGACATCACAAAGATCGTGAGTACTTTAAAGTACAATCTGACTTGACTCCTTTCCTTTTCCCAGTCCAGACTAAATCTTACTCCTGCTTCTTGCTTGTCAGGTGGGAAATTCTCTTTTATTTATAGAGGTAGGGCCCATTCTGTTCAGTGCCTGATAGAGTCTGTCAAGCAAGGCAGGGTGCCGGTTCCCTCAGTACCTTTTTCTGAATACTATCCAGAGGTGCTTATTTCCATCACCCATGTCACTTTACTTTCTGAAATAAGCTTCTGACACAGATGATTCCTTTTTTTCACATGCAGCTGACATTGGGGAACTTCTGGAGCAGTTAGTGGAGGAGATAACTGGCTCATTGTCTGGCCCAGCCAAGGAGTTCTACCAACGGGAGTTCGATTTCTTTAATAAAATCACCAATGTCTCAGCCATTATCAAGTAAGTATTGTACTTCAGAAATTGTGCTCTGTTTGTATAAGTTTGAAACAAATTTGAGGCTAGTGTGTAGAGTAATATATAATATGCAGATAATGAAAAGATAATTCATCTTTCCAGGCCATTCCCTAAAGGAGATGAAAGAAAAAAAGCTTGTTTGAGTGCTCTGTCTGAGGTGAAAGTGCAGCCTGGTAAGATGTAATTTAGTCGTATAAAATTGTGGGCTTTTGCAATCACTATGATTACTTATTTTCTGCAAGCAAATCTTGAAATCCCTGTGAGTGGCAGCTTATAGAGAATTCAGTTCTGGTGCTGGTGGCTGTTCTTGTTTGGTTGTTTCTGTCTTGAAAAAAGATCAAATATTTTTGCCCATCCAGCAATTTCTATATGGTGCATCAAAACTTACCCAAAAACAAGTTAGATAATGGATATAGTGGATAAAAGTAGTAGTGTGTGTCTAAAGAGGAAGGATAAATAAAGTCTCTTGCTTTCTACCACCTTCTTTTTTAAAAAGACGTGGTATTTTTGAGAAGTCTTGTTATCTTAAGAATGAAGCATGTCCAGTTCCTTTCCTTCTCCCCTTTCTCCCATCAGGCCTTCCCTTGAAATGTCAGTGTCTGAGGGTCCTTTCAAATCTTGAACATATGTTTTCCCAGCCTGAATCTTCTCTTTAAAATGGAGTTTGATGAAAGCTTTTCCTGACCTCTGAAAGGTCTAAAACCTTCTACCGTGTGTTGGTGGCTGAGGGCACTCCCCAGTGCACTGGGGCTGCTGCTACATCTAATTCAGGACTGCTGTAAGAGATGTCCTCTTTGTACCTTTCTGTGGTACAGGTTCTGCAGTATTAGCTCAAAACCGTATTTTATTAGTTTATGGGAATCTCTCACTAATGCAAAGAAGACCACATCCTTCATGGCTCACAGACTAATCTCCTGTTTCTCTCTAACATTAATTCAAAACTATGTACTGAAGTTGTAGACACTGACATCAGTTATTGTCCAACTTGCATTGTCTCACTAGCGTGGATTTGTTTTCAGCTGTCTGCTCTGTTTTGCAGGCTGTTACTTGCCCAGCAATCCTGAAGCAATTGTCCTGGATATTGATTACAAGTCAGGAACTCCTATGCAGAGGTACCATGCTCTTGTTATATTTACTTTATATATATATATTTATATACTTGTTAAATTAATTAATGACATTCAAGTATTTTTCTATAAGTTTTTGTTTAGCTAATTGCACTCATAATCAACTTTGTTTCTACTGTAATTTAGTGCAGCAAAAGCACCCTATCTGGCCAAATTTAAAGTGAAACGATGCGGAGTCAGTGAGCTTGAAAAAGAAGGTTAGTAACTGCAACTTAATCATTGATACTACTAATTAATAGTCAGCAATTCCTTTAAAGCTGCCTGCTTTTAGTGACCTGTACCACTGCAGAAAAAATATTTCTGTGTTGAACTTTATCTGCCATGGTTCAGCTGAGAAATTGAACTGGATCAAAGGAAGAGAGAAGAAAATTCTGAAAACAAATATTTTTTAAAGTCCCAAGAAGCAAGCCACATAGAGCTCTTGAAGAAATTGTAGCAGTTACTTCAGACCAAAACAGAAATCACTGGCCTTTTCTGGGATTTTAGATGGTAGCAAAATCCAGGTTTTGCCGTTTTTCTCTCACAACACATTTTGTAGGAGTCTCCAGCTGACTAGCTCAATGCAATGCAGGCATTTGTCAGGTAAAACACTGGTTTGAGATGTTCTAATTCCAGTAGACAAAGGGAACTATCTTATGATAATTACCTCGTAAGGCAGAAATACCTGTGGTGCACCTGCAATAAAATGCTGTGTGTTTGAGTGCAGAGGGCTTGTCATGATAGCAAGTTACTAATGAAAGTCCATGTCTGGGTTTTGCTTGGTTCTCTTGTTGCAGGTCTGCGTTGTCGCTCTGACTCCATCGATGAAAGCGCCGAAGAGAATGAGGACAGTGAGAACACCTGCTGGCAGGCAGCCATCTTTAAAGTGGGCGATGACTGCAGACAGGTACAGAGCTGGCAGGCTTTGCACTCAGAGGAGACAGTTTCTAGGTGCTAATGCATAAGAAAATAATTTTAGTATAGAAATATTTTTTTTGGAACTTTGGTCATTTCCACTAGTTACGGACTGAGAGGGAGAACTGTGTTGTACCCCTAGAGAAATTCTGGTTTGGAAATAAAGGCCATTCTGTTGAGACAGGTTTACCAAGCCTTAAATTTTTTTTTTTCTGGTTTAGTTTTCAGTTGAGCTATTGCTAATAATAGTGGTAGTTCCTTAGGTGGGATCTTGTATGTTGAAGTTTGATTGTTTAAGAGGGAATGCTGGTTATTATCCCTAGCCCTTTTATCAAAGGGTGATAGGCAGTTTATTCTTAGGTGAGCAGTTAAATCACCAATGTTGCTTGCTGCCCACTCACACAGCATTTATCAGTTCCCCTTTTCATTTCCCCCATAGTGCATGTACAAGCACACATCTGCACGCCTACTTAACTTAATGTGACTTCAGAGTTCTTCAGAGCATGTTTATAATCTGGTTTATGACCTGTAATCCCTGTAATGTTTGTGGAATTTTTTTCTTGTCTGACAGGACATGTTAGCTTTACAAATCATTGATCTCTTCAAGAACATATTTCAGCTGGTAGGCCTGGATCTTTTTGTGTTTCCATACAGAGTGGTGGCCACAGCTCCTGGGGTAAGTGGGCAATTAACTGTAGTGCTGTAGAAAATCATTCCTAATTCAAAAATACATTCTCCCAGCACACATGAAAATTCCATGCTATAAGGAAGTACTGCCCACATCACTTATGCCAAATATTTGGAGTACCAGTAATAGAAGGAGTCTTTCCTCTCCTGCTTCCTGCTTTTCTAAAGCTTTTGGCTGTGAAATTTTCCTGTTTGCAAATGTTTGTTGTTTGATTTCTGGGACTACATTGTGAAAAGCAGTGGAAAGTCACAGAGCTTATGTTATTTGCATGGAAATCCTAAAAGAGAAGATATACTTTTTTTAATGAATAAACTAAAAATTCTGTATCAGGTGATCTATAGGCTTCCCCACATTTCTCAGAGAACCTGTATGACTGCCAAAAGCCACGAACAAGATATATTTGGGAGCATGCTTTACAAACCTGTTCCTCTTCTTCCTCTCCAGTGTGGTGTTATTGAGTGCATTCCTGACTGCACATCCCGTGACCAGCTGGGCAGGCAAACAGACTTTGGGATGTATGATTATTTTACAAGGCAATATGGAGATGAGTCTACCCTTGCATTCCAGAAGGTAAAATATCAGTGAGCAAGCACAGCAAAATATCAATTGAGAGACATTCTACCTATAAGAAATAATGACAAATAATTGGATAATGACTACTATAATGCTGTCTCTAGTTCCTGATACTGATAATCCATTTTTAGCTATTAGTGAGTTAGTTAAAGAAGTAATTGCAGCTATAGATGTATGGAGAATGTCATTGGACATCACTTCAAACTAATTATGAATGGAAAAAAAGAAAAAAGCGTTGTTCATCTGTCTCATCTCCTGATGGAGAGTTACTGAATTCTGTAAGTTGTTCTGATTTAACTTGTTCTGTTTTAAATTGTTGTTTGTACAGGCTCGCTATAATTTCATCCGCAGTATGGCTGCCTATAGTCTGCTCCTGTTCCTGCTCCAGATTAAAGACAGGCACAATGGCAACATCATGCTGGACAAACAGGGACACATCATTCATATTGGTCAGTCATATGCACCTCTGAATGTCGGTTTTTACCTTTGCTTTCTGCTCTTAAGTGTTGCTGATAACAGATAATAAGCCATTTCCCCTTTGAGATCCATCTGTATATTGATTTCACTGTTTGTAAACATACATGGAAGGTTTTTTGTGCCTTTTAAGTGTTGTGTGTTTATGTTGGCTGCTTCTGTCTAAATGTAGCTCTCCAAAGTTTTGTCAGGTTCAGGAAAGTATATACACACATATGTATGGATGACACCTGTTTATGTACTCATGCATGGATACATGTGTGCAATGTGTAATTGTAGAAATGTGTCTTTGGATTCCTTTCATCACTGCCAGGGTATGAATTAAACTGGACAAGTAAATTTATATAATTGCATGAGGCTGTAACCTCTGCTTTAGCTTTGCTTTTCTGGAACTGAACAAATATTTCAGCAGTTTATTTGATATCACCATTCTTACATCTATGATCATGTCATGGTGATGATGCTTTTGTTGGTATTCTTACACTTCACCAAAGCTTTTTTTCCAGCTGGAGTTAAAATGTTTACATTAATACATGCAATCCACCTCTCTTGCTTTTATATAAGGTTTATGAGGCAGTTTATCTTTTGTGCACAGATTTTGGATTCATGTTTGAAAGCTCACCTGGTGGAAACCTGGGTTGGGAGCCTGACATTAAACTAACTGATGAGATGGTGATGATAATGGGAGGGAAAATGGAGGCAACGCCATTCAAATGGTTTATGGAGATGTGTGTCAGAGGCTATCTGGCAGTCAGGTAAGGTGTTCTTAGCTGCTCATAGTGGAAGTTCTTGCATGCCCAAAGCCAGATGAGAAGATACATGGTAACAAATGTTGATTTGTAGGGAGTTTGCGCCTGTTGACTGTCCTGGTATGTCTTAGAAACTTTGAAACAATGCAATAATCCTTCTATTTTACAGCTTATCTCTGTGGTATTTTTTCTGACTTTATGTTATATTTTAAAATTTTATATATTCAGTTTATAAATGTGATGTCTCACACATTTCCTCACACAATTTAGTGCACTCTTAATACAATAAGAAACTATTATCTTGAAGTCAAGATCATTTTGATTCATTGACGGGAAACAGTCTGGGCAAAGTTCTTGTGGTAAAGCAAATGTGTCACTCAAGTAGCAGAGTAATAACCTAGTAGATAATAAATGTTCTGAGCAAGAGGACAGGAAGAAGAGAAGCTGGGCTGATGTAGCAAAGAATGACACAGAGTAATTAAGATTAAAAGATAGTGTGTTCCTGTGGTGTTGCTGGTTTCAGCCTTTTGTACTGTTTTGGTTCAGTGCTTCACCTTTCTGATGCCAAAGAAATGTTGTTTGCTAAAGCATTACTTTGCATAATCCTTCTTGAGACTTCATCTTGCAGCATTCTGACTATCTGCCAGTCCAGCATAAAGGAGTGACATTTAATTAAAGTGACAGATTGCAAGCAATGGTGTAGCTTCACCAGCAAATGTAAAAGGATTATCTGTGTTGATTTAATGACAGAAAAAGGTGGGATCCAGCTCCTTGAATTCCTCAGCTTGTCTGCTTTACCTGCTAAGGCTGCAGGAGTTTCAGTCCTCTGATGTTTTTGTCCTCTTTTTCTCTAGGCCTTACATGGATGCTGTGGTCTCACTGGTTACACTGATGTTGGATACAGGGCTGCCCTGTTTCCGAGGGCAGACAATCAAGCTGTTGAAGTAAGTCAGCAATATCTGTGAACTGGAAAATGTTTTTTATTAAAATGTAACGTCATTTGTACCCAGTGGTTTCACCAGAAGTAGGTACTTGCAGCAAGTGAAATCACACTTGGCTGAGCTTATGCAAAGACACATTTGTACCATGTTTAAAGGAAACCTCAATAATTTTCTCTTACTTGATTGTGATTTTCTGCATATAGGCACAGGTTCAGCCCCAACATGACTGAAAGGGAGGCTGCAACTTTTATCATCAAGATCATCCAGAATTGTTTCCTCAGCAACAGGTTTGGCTTCTATGCATGTCTTCTCCCTATGGCTAAAGGAAGGTCATCAGGCTTTGAGCAGAGCTGAAAAGTAGGGTTTTATCAGTCAGATACCATAAATTTTTGAGTCTGATATTTAGATAGTGCAGGATACCAGCTTTGTTTCTGAATGTGCTGCATCTCCTCTGTTTTGTGCTGGAGAGGAATACTTAAGTCCAGGTCAAATAGCAACAAGGCTAGTTAGTCTAAAGAACATATGTAATAGTTAAACATCTTAAGTGCATGCTTTATTATGCTAGATAATACAGAGTTTGTGGGATTTATTGGAGAGCCTAATACAAACTCTTGTCTAGTTCCAGATGGAGTCAGCTTGAGACCAGTGCCACTCACTGGCTCAGATACAGCTCTGCTAGAATGGATGTTCCAGTGCTTGCTAGTGCACGTGCTCAAAATATTAGATTAATATTGGGGGGCTTGAAGATAGTGACACTGCTATGTGAATGGCCAGAACCAGCTTAGTTCTGACAAGCTTGAGCTTTTCTACCTGTGGCATGGTTAATCTGTGACCTGAATAAGGTCTGCCCATGGATAACTGAGTTATCTGTAACAAGCTGAGATTTGTTTGCTCAGTCACTCATCAGAGATGCTACTGTTAATGCTGTTGTTTCCCCTGCACTTTTATTTTTATTATTATCATTCTTCTTAATTAAGATGACTTTTACTTCCACATAATACTGTCTCCATGCAGCCCAGATGATCTTGATTCATTCATTATGCATTTCCTTCTCCTAAAACAAACTGCAAATGCCATGTGATGTGCTTGTGGCTTATCCAAACACAGGATCCAAGTTGCTGATGCTGTTGCCATACTGAGAATTGTGGAAATACTTTTTTAAACTAGTTTAAACAAGAGCAGGATGTTTTGTGCTGTCCATAACAGTAACTGGGCCTTCACAATGCCTTCAAAGAATGGAGGGCTAGTTTTGATTAGCAGCTGATTTCCTTCACTCATGTTTTGTCTCTGTGGGATGCTGATGAATGTTTCTTGACAATGGGTGCAGTGTTTTTTTAAACTTTTACTTACCTCTGGCTTTGCTTTTCTTCTCTAGGAGTAGAACATATGACATGATCCAGTACTACCAGAATGACATCCCCTACTAGACACTAGACATCCACTGCCGAAGTGAAACGTGCAACCCCGTGCCCTCACTCCAAGCTTGTGACAAACAGGAGATGCTCGTGTCACACCTCGCTATCTTCCACCCTCTGTGTATGTGTGTGTACATGTTAGGTACATGTTTCCTGGACATTGCAACAATCAGTGCTGATTCATTCCTTTCTCTATACCAGGTTATATATATTACTGTTTTTCCCTGGATTTTTGGAGTTGGGTTGCAATCACAATAAAAATTGTATCACGATTATGAATGTGTGAAAGTGGTAAAGCTTGAGGAGTTCAGTAATTTTTCATGCAATGCAAGGATTTTATAATATCTTTAAAAAGTAAATTAAACCCTTTCTTGCACAATTGCACAAAATGCCATGGAAAGGAAGGGTATGGATTTCTCATTGGAAACAGAAATGTTAACTTGTTCCAATTTTACTGTAGAAAAAGCTTGATAATCATCCAAGGTGGTGATGTCTGTGTAGCTGTGTTCATACTTTGCACTGTACATAGTCCCTGCTACATGGTCAGTATTTCACATGTACATGAAGAGTGTATTTTTTCCTTTTGTGTGTTTTAAAAAGATACTCTACTGAAGATATATTTAATCTACAAAATGTAATAAAAGACGTTAGACTTCGTGTCTGTTGCAAATGTTTTGCTCTGCGCTGTTTTTAGTGTATATACATTACCCTGCACATTGGTGTACTGTTCATTATATTATGCCCTTTCTTTCTAATAGAGAAATCTAATTTCTTCTTCAGCTGCTTGTCCATCTCAAGTGACATTTTTTATTCATAAAATAAATGTTTAATGCAAGAGCTGCAATATAGGACCAAGGTAAAGCTCCCCAGTGTTGCTGACTAAGGACCTCTATCCTGGGCTGGGACATAGGTCTTTCAGGGGATTTTTTCCCTTTCTACATGCTTGTCCTTCTACATGGGCTCTTCAACCTGGGCTGTCCCCTCTTCAGGGGATTTTTTTCCCCTCTGTAGGGGGATTTTTCCCTTTTCGGGAGCTTTCCGAGTGTCCGGGTCGTGCCCCCCTTGGCGGCCCCCAGCCGCTGTGGCGAGGTGAGCGTGAGGGGCGGGCGTGCCCGGCCTCAGCCCTGAGGGACACCCAGCCCTCAGGGTGAAGGGTTGGAGGCGTCATGAGGGAGAACCGGGCTGGAGGGGATGGGTCACGCTGTCCTGAAGCACAGTGGGTGAGTGGGACACGGGTCAGTGCCCCGAGGAGGGCTCAGCTCTGAGAGGCAGAGGTATCGTGATGGAGGCCCAGCCCTGGCACAGGGCCTTGCCATGAGGTGGGCCCGGCCCTGAGGCGGGCCTCTACCATGGGGTGGGCGCAGCCCTAAGGTGGGGTTCTGTGGTGTGAGGAACGCCCAGCTCTGTTCACCCGAGGGCCACTGTTGCTGGGGCACAGCTGTGACCTGAGGGGGGTGGTTTGGGACTGTAGCTGTCCAGACCGGGGGTCCCTCTGAAGCTGGACTGTTGCAGCAGGTCAGAGTGGTCGCTGTCTGGGGGGACAGTAGGAGGATGATATGGCATCCCTTTGGAAGTGTGCATTTCTGAGCACCTCTGAGTCACCTTTTAAGTCTCCTGGTGTGTCCCTGGGGCCTAGGCAGCAGGAGCTGCTCGGGGGTTTCTCCTCAGCCAGAAGCCAAGGTGACTGAGGAGGTTGCTGCAGAGAAGGGGGCTGCACTGAGCTCACAGCTGGGGGAGCCAGAGGGCGGGTAGCCAGGGCAGTGTGGTTCGGCTCTGCCTTCAGGGTGGGTCTTGTGTGTGGTGCAGGGGAGGGACACCTTTTCCAGGGTGGGCTGCATTCAAAATTCACACCTGCTTTTGCCATGGGTGTTAAAGTGGGTCTTGTCTCTTGCCTCTGCAGTGGGTGGCTCCCAGCGAAATGGGCTCTGGGCCCCTTTTCTCACTATGGGGAAGTGCCACTGGCTTTCTTAAAAGGTTTGGAGGCTCATCAGGGAGAACTGGCATGCAAGAGCTGCTTTAATTATTGTTTTAATTCAGATTTATTGTATAACCATCTGAGACATGGAGTGATTTTGGTGCTCTGTGCCTGTGGCTAGTTGAACCTATTTAGGCTCCATAGGAAAGGAGCTGATTGACACTACAAATGTGGTAAACCTCCTCACACCTTTCCTTTAATGAGGAGCAGGTGGAGTGAGAAGATGTGAAGGCTTCTTCTCAGGGGAGGTGGTGAGGAGTTCTAATTTTTTGTTAATTCAAGTCAATGCTGATATGCATGTACTTTCCTGCACCTCAAAATAAATCTGCGATGTTAAAAATATCTCGGGCTAGAAGTGAGTAATTAGCTGGTGAATAATAATATTAGAAATAATAAATGGAGCTCTGGTAATCAGAAAGCCACTCATAGTTGCAAATCTCAAACCACATAGTCATTTGTATGTATTCTAGCATAGGATGCCCAGAACGTGCTGGAATGCAATTAAGACCTTCCAGGGTTTTTTATTGGGATGTGAGTGGGTTTGAGTGTTCTTCTCAGTGCTTGCTTCAGTCAGGCTGTCTGGAGAGCTGATATGGTGTTAGTTTCTTCTTTCAAGTTTGTTCAGAGAAATGAAAGCAGCTGAAGTCAATTGAGTGTAGTTACTCTAAGAAACAAGCTCGTTTGCAGTATGGTCCCCAAAACTCCAATGGCTGCATTTGAGATATCATGGATGCATCATTTTGTACTGCTATGAATCTTGCAGAATGTTGTGAATGTGTTACATCTCCATGTTAGCAGAAATTACAGGCTCCTGTGACGTCTGTTCTCACTGTAGTGTCAGGTGAACTCTGGTGTGTGCCAGAGCTCAACTGACATCCGCAGATTTCATTTTCTCAAGTTGACTGTGCCTCCTTCCTTTCCCCTCCCCTCCCCTCAGGGTTCCTTCCTGCAACACCTGGGAGAAAACACCCCTGTAACTGAGATACAGAGGGGATTAGGCTGTTTACATTTCATCATGCAAGGCAGTACCCTGATGATTCCTCCTAAATGGGTTGTGTACTATATCTTCCTCCAAGGAGCCACCCCACAATACTGCAAGTACTCCTGAGATACTGAATCAACGCAGCTGGGACACCGCAGACTTCTCTCACCTTCATCCTCCCACCAGGGAAGGATGTGTCCTTGACACAGGGAGGCTGGCAGAACTTTCAAAAGTTACTCAGGTAATTAGAACAGATAGAATTAAGACCTACATGAAGGTATGGTGAAGGATTTTGTCTCTGAACTTTATGCCAGAATGTGTCCTGATGCCTGGGCTGTCTTGGGAGAAAAGTCACCTCAAAGAAAAGGGGAAAATACTGCTCATTAAAACAAAACAAAAACAAAACAAAAAACAGAAAAAAAAAAGAAAAAGAAAAAAGAAAAAACAACCCTAAGGAAAGATGCTTCTATGATTTCTCCACTCAGAAATTCCCAGTCATGGTGGGTGACAGATTTCCTGGGCCTATACCCACTGCAGTTCTTTCTGCATTGGCCATGCATATAAAGAGCCTTTAAGAAAGGAGCAAAATTTATAGTGATTCATTTGCATCTGATGGACCCGGGGTTCAGAGCTACTGGTAACTTGATCGGCACTATTCAAATGCTAATCTCATTATGTGTGTTAGAGACTGAAGCTCGGCAATCCACCTCCGTTAGCACAGAGTGCCTGTGTGATGTTCTGGCTGGTACACGGGGTCGCGGTACCCCCTGCAGGCACCCAGCACATGCTGCGTAGCATCGGGGCTGATGCGGGCACGGAATGGGAGCTCGGTGGAGGAGCCAATGGAATGAGGCAAAATAGAAAGGGGAACTAGAGTTCTTTTTGGGAAAATGATGGAGAGGGGGAAGGGATTGAGGCCAACGGAGTGGTATGGATAAGACTTCTTTTATTTTCCTTTGTATCATAAATATGTCCATCCTTTCCCTTTGCTTCTACATGACTGCTATTAAAAAAAAAAAAAAAAAAAAAAAAAAAAAAAAAAAAAAAAGGGGGGGGGGCAGTAAACAGAAGAATTTGTCCTGAATGTACATACAGTTTCAAGCACAACTGTAATTCTTTGACTTCTTGAAAAATATTGTACCTGTGCTGTTTGGTGTTAAGACCTGGCAGTTTTGCTTGTTCCACGTAACAAGGACTAAAATCTGCTCAAAAGACAGCATGCAAGGGATCCTTTCTAGACAAAGGCTCTCTGATAGAACCTTGTTACTGAAGTGCAAAGGATGCAAAGGATCCCCGCCTCACACTGTTACCTACAGTTTGTGGATTGATTTGTTTGAGTTTTTTGGTCCTTCATCTGTTTCTGTAAGGATTCTGCATTTGGGAGACCGCAGGGGTTTTACTCCTGAAGAAGCAAGATCTGGAAGGTGACTGCTGTAATTATTAAATCAGCTACTTAGCTGGCAGGAGCAGATGAACTCTGGTAACGTGCAGCCCTGGCACCAGCTGGTTTAGTAACCAGCACAGCCTCCCCAGAAGGAGTGGATTTCTGCTGGGCCCTTGCCACTGCAGCAGCCCTGTCTCTAAAGCTTTGTAGTTACAGGTGACACCTTTGTGCTTATTTCTGGTACAATATCAGTGGCCTAATAGCAGTGATGATGCTGCTGTGAGTCATGTTACTGTAACACGGCCCTCTCCAGGGTCAGCACAGCCACGGGGAGCCTCGGTGCTTTCTGTGGCAGTGTGGAACTGTGACCAAGCTTGTGTGAAGTTTTATTAATGTTCCCCGTGGCTCTGCTGCCTGGCAGGGGAGAGCAGAACAGGAGGATGACACAGTGACACAGATAAGTAATCACAGTAATCACAGAGGCAAACAACAAAGGCTGGCAGTTCACTGGAGGGAGAGGTTACCTACCCGACTGCATTCAGGTGTCTTCTCAAGGAAACCATGGCAGCCAAAAAGGGAAGGGAATTGGAAGTTGTTATTGTAAGTGCTCACACAAAGACTGTTACATACCCTGATGCTCCACAGACCTTTTGGAATTAAAAACCCTTCATGGGTAACAGACAGAGCTAGGATTGTGTCTTGATCTCTTTTTAAGCAAGTAGTTGCAGCTTTGCAGTAACAAGCCTGACAAAGTAAACTGTGCTTCGCTGTCAGAGAGGAGAAAATGTCTGAATTGTAGCAAATCTAGGAGAATTCTAGCTGCATGTATTGATTAGGAGTGAACATGTGGGGTGGCAACTTCTATCCAGATATATGAAGGGAAGGGTCATGGAATTCCATCCTTGTCAGGGTATAGGAGCAGTATCTCAGAAGAATCTGACTCTGGATTACAAAAATAAAAGAGATAAAATCCTATATTACTCTCATGTAGTTCTCTTCCCCAGTGCACTGCCACATCTCCATTTTTTTAAGATGCTTGCAGTTAGCATGCAGGTGAAGGCTGTATGTGTGCATCTTGGCATGCACACCTGCCAACCATTCCCTTGCTGAGAACTCCACAGGACTCTGGAGCACAGACCAAACAGTTTTGTAGTACCCAACCTCGCTGCACAGAGAATCCTGTACATATTGCAACGTTATTTCTTGTGCAGGACAGCGCCAAGCCTGGGGGGTACCGGTTTGGACATGAGTGAGGGATCTAATAAAGATACTTACAGGTGTTGTGTTTAAAGAACTTTATTGAAAGAACTGTATTAACCTAGGTAAGTAAAAAATCACATTATAGTCTGACATTGGGAATCTGAAACTTTAGTCTTGGTGTCAGGCTTGGCTGCCTGCACCAGCTTGAGCAGAAAGGGGTAAGGGTAGGGTCAGGATTTTTGGAGCTGTGAGGATGATAGAGTGACGAAAGAATTTTGCCTGATATTTTGGTTTGTAAGTTAATACAAACCATAATATCAGGCAAAATTCCGATCTCTTACCATCTAGATAGAAACTATTTCTCTGCAGTTTTCAGAGGCCTGCTGACCCCCAAAGGGATTTTTGGCTCCACATCTTGGACTAGTCAGCTTTCCTATTTTCCTTTGGAGACCCATCACTTAGATAGGAGTTACCCATCACTGGGTGGAAGTGAAGACTAAAACTACCTCCGATGGCTGCAAAGGAAGAATCCCAGCAGTGCCAGTGCAAGGGGCATATGCTGCTTTTTCTGCCTCAGATCCCAGATGAGACCTGGGCAAGAGCTTTATGAGGTGTGGGAGGTGAGCGAAGGTAGAGTTATCCCAGAAAACAGACCTGAAAATCAATTGTTTCTGCAGCCCTGGTGGCTGGCAGAGCTTTGCAAACCTTTCGAGCTCAGGCAGTCGGACCCAGATGCTGAATTCAGGGCTCGGCTCTAGCGAGGGCCTCTGACCGGGACGTGAAGCTGAAGAGCGCTGGCTGCCGTCCGTCCTTAACTGAGACGCCGCTCACGGTCCCGTTCCCTGCCGCTCGCAGGTCTGCGGGCTGGGCGGCAGAGGGCACTCCGAAACAAGCCACCGTGCCTGGGACACAGGGCAGAGCAACTGAGCGGGCACAAATCTGCCGCTCCTGTAAAGCGGGCAAGTCTGGCAGGGAAAACCTTGCCGTGACCTTTACTTGTGACATATCTGTCATGGCACGCACTCAGTGGTAGAGCTAGCGAGTACCCGAATATCAGATATGAAATTGCTCAAGAGCCTGGCTCTTTGTATTCCAGCATATTCCGCTGGGGAGATTTTTGACCTTCCAAGGGACAAAAGGGAAATGCGTTTTGCTGGCTCTGCATTGTTGTGTCAGGTGAAGCCTTTAAATATATGGGTGCTCTCTGGTATAGCAAGCATGCAGAAATCCATAGTGCATTTACCAAAATGCCAGAGGTTTATCGTGGTAGCTCTCCTTGTTGTTAGCACACTGTACTGGCAGCAGCAGCTGTAATCAGCTCCAGAGGTGGCTACATTTCTGTTGCTGTGCATGCACATTTTTGGAAAGCTTCTTTGGGGTGAAAGGTACTCTATATGCAGGTTCTGATGTAAGTTATCTGTTATTTTTAGGTTTGTGTCCTTACTAAAACTTTAAACCTGCCCCACGTAACAGTAGCTGGGCATTCTCTCTTATCTTTGAGCAGCTTGCGTTGAGCTTCACCTTTGAGGTGGACCTAGTGGGTAGATGGCACAATGAAGTCTTTAAGCTTCATAGAATAAGTGGAACACAGGTGATAGGATGGGGGAAGAAAACAGATCCAAGAGAAGAAAACACTTTTGTACAGCTATAACGAGTTCATTGATTTTGGATAATCCCTGTAGTCATTTTGAGTCCACGCAAGTAGTAGTTAAAAGTCTTCCCTTTGCTGTCTGTGACCGAGGTGGAATGGGGTGTGTGGAATCCTCTGCCATGAAGATATAGCCCTGGTCTGTGTGTTTCCAGGCTTAAAATTCAGTGTCTCAGGATAGAACCCAAAAGAAACCAGGGTTTCTCCCTCTTACCCCACATGTAAACTGGGATTTGAATTTCTTTGATTTTAGTATCAAGCCTGGCCTTTAGGCTGCAACTCTAGACAGTAAAGAAGCAAGTCCAGCTGCAGCTGTGGCTGTGTCACAGATCAGAGCTCAGAGAGACACATAAATATACAGTAATTTCAAGCTCATTAGCTTGCAGACAGAAAGACTAGATCAGAGGGAAGGATTAAGCTCTAGGTTAGAAGACAAACTTGTCAAGGAAACACTTGAGCTGAATCCACGATGAAACCTCAGATAGACCTCAGAACCTGAAAACCCACTTCACTTCCAGGGCAGTGCTGAAATTGGCAATTTTTTCTTGCCTCTCTGCTGACACTGTGATCCTTCCAATCTGAACAGAGTTTCCTCTCTTTTGAGATGCAGCTCTTACCATCGTGTGGGAGAAGTGACTCAGTGCAGTGCCTGAGGTTATGGGAACAGGGCTGATGGTGACTCTGTTTCTGCTCATCAGCTGAGCCTGGAAAACCAATCATGTTTGTGCTCCTGCTTTGTCTTAGTTGAAAGGTAAAACTCCTAAACTTACATTTCATTGCATTAAAAAGAGACTAGGTTTAAGAGCAGGTACATCAGTTCCTAGCTTCACTGAGGAGAAGGAATTCGCGTTTCCAGAAGTCTCACACAGAATATATGGTGGGCCAAATCCCTTTAGAAGTGCTTGAAGTGAGACCTAAGGCACTTGATCTCTTGCAAAAGATGTTCTGTGACTTTGGGGCTGCTTCCGCTGCACTATTCTTGAGCTTACCCTCAGTATATAAATTGGGAATCCAAAAATCAGCTGCTCTTTCTTGAGACCTGGGCATGTGTGCCTGTGCAAGAGAGCTCTCAAAGTACAAATTGAAATTGGATCTCTTTTGCCTCTCGTATCTATTACTATGATTTTTGATCATTATTACAGTATAGGTAAAACTGACATTTCAAGAGATGCAACATCTATACTGAGAATGACTTTTAAATATAAAACACGTTCACAACTGAGTTTGCTGCTGGCTGCTATCCCTCAAAGTTACTGTGGCTTGCCCTTTCCCAGGAGATTGTCTTCTAATTGTCTAGAAGTGATAGGGGGTGCAAAGTTTGCCCTTCACTTTATTTGGGAGCCTTTGCAAAAAGCTCTCCTCGAGGTGCAAATGGCTTTTACTGAAATGGTGGAGCTGTTCTGCCTTTGAAAAAGCTGGTGTACTTTGGAAGACATTTACCAGACCTGCAATTACACTACTCTCTTGTGGGGATGTTTTTCAAGTGGAAGCTGGTACCGTGTGTGTGCCCATACAAGCTGTCACCACTAGATGATAGCATGATTCTGGCAACAAGGTCCAGATAAACCCTAAAGCCAAGGCCATTTTGCCTGTTTTGGAGGGTTTGTTACAAACACGGGCTGGATTTGGGAACCTTTCAGTGAACTGGAGTCAAGTTTCTCCCAAATGCAAGCTGAGGTTTGAGCAGAATGGGCTCAGTTCCAGGTGACAGGGTGGGATTTATGATTTGGAGTGGAAACCATCTGAACACTTGACTTGCAACCAGGCTGATCTTGGCCATAGTTATGCTGGGAGGACCTCTGTGTATTTGAAACAAAATCTCAGAGCCATGTTTGGGCAATAGGAGCCTCCTTGAGCCAAAACCAGAAGGGGTTTGCCCAACCCTGCGCAGAACTGCTAAAAGAAAATTTCACATGACTTCACTTACCCCAAGTGGATCTGGGCATGAGCTCCAGAACAGTATCCAGACCTGCTCAGCAGTAGCCACACTTCTCTTTTAACCTGTTTTCTTTGGTAGGTAACTAAAGAGCTGCCCAGCAGTTGGCCAGCACACATTACCATACTGCTGCCATACCTGGCTTAACAGGCACCACTGTGTAATGGTGGCTCAGTCACTATTTGGGCAGCCTTCTTTCCAGGAGCATGTGGCTTTCTGATCATCTGACTGACTTACCCACCAGCAGAAGGGACCTGTTTCTCCCTGGGGCATCTTTCTGGGCTCTTATCCTAAATTGTACAGGGTCTAGCAGGTAAATCTCTGCAGCTGAACATTGAGCTGTGGCTCTTGTTGCTACCTCATTCTCTATTTTGGCAGAGGAAATGCTTTGTTATTCCACAGCCTGAAAAAACCTCATCTCCTGTAATTACTTTCTATGTATGCCTTCTCAAGCTATCCTTCCCATTGCTCTTTTTTATCCCCTTCCATGAGACTCAGAGTATGTTACATGCAGCATGTTAATAAACCAACTTGCTTTTCTTATGTTCTCGCAAAGGGTATTTCTACATACTGATATTTGGCAACTATCATGTAATTATGTGGCTCCAAGGATAGATTGAGGGAATTGATAATCTAAGAGATGTTGGTACAATGCTTTGTCACCTCCTTTGAAATTCATGTCTTTCCACTACCACTTCAGGACAATCCTCACATGCAGACTTCTTAAATACCCTACAGCAAGGAGTCAGCAAGACTCAGGGCATTTACCTAATGAGTACATTGTGTGCAAGCTACCTTTAAATGCTGGTTGTCATGGTGTCCTTCAGTAGTCCTGGCCTAGAGGGGTTCCAGGAGTTTGATATAGGTGGTCTTGTTGTCACTGTGGCTCCCAGTAGTGCTTGCTATTGTGGATTCTGTTTTAGTAAACTTGTGATGTGTGGATGTTTCCTTATACACTTAATAAAATTATTTTCTTATAGGATGCTCACACAGCTAGCTCAAACAAACTCACTGTGTTAATAAGGTTGTCTTATGCTAATTTATTATGTGTATAAAACATTTTAAAAATATAATTTGTTAAAGTTTCATTATAATTGTAAGGTTAAGCATCACAGAAAATTCTACTCCAAATGTTTTGGTTTACTGTTTGTTTTTATAGACAGAATAGTGGAGTGTTTACCTTGAATCATCCCAAACCTTTGCTGTGATTGGGATGTATTTTTTATGGTTATCTGTTTCTATGGAAGTCTAGAATTAATATTTTTGATGATACTCTCTTTTGCTGTATTCACTAATGCAGTCAGAGAATTCAAAAGGTTTTGCCAAGCCTTGGCATTTCATCTGAAGGACTCTCAGGCCCCTAGCATTGCTTATGTTTATTGGGCCTGCTGGGATGCCGGTAGGAAGAAGATTTTCATCTTCTCTTCTACAGCTGGGAAAACAGAGGCCTAAAAAGACTTGAGTCAGTGATGCAGACACCTACATGTCCAGTTGTAGCTCAAGAGCTGCTGGTCCCCATCTTGAAGGGTTTCAAAACTGAAGAGCATAAACATGGTACTGAAGCTTTTCCTAAACTTTAAACAAAAGGTTGTGTGGTCATTCAGTGGGGCCCCAACCCATGAGCTGTCAGTAGGTAATGGCAGTGTCAGTTGAACAACTTCCCTGCTTCTTTATGGGATGAGAGTTTAACCACAGGGAATGAAGAAGTAGGCACAGCTTGAAGTACTGCCTGTGGACAAGGAGCTCCAGCAAAAGCTGTCACTCTCCCATTTGGTTTTTCTTTCTGTCTCTCATTCTTCCATCTCCCTGTCTGGCCATTTGTGCTGCCTGCCTGTTTGTTTGTTGGCTGAGTGCTTGCTGAATTATTTACCAGCCTGACTGAATTAAGCAGCAGCAAAAGCAGGCGAGTGAATCCCACCTGAGACTCTTTCAGCGAGAGGGGGGGGTGGAGAAGTGGGGTGTGCACATGTGGGTGTTGATACACAGTGCTTAATTAAATGTACCAGGAAAAACCTTGTGGGAGGAGAAACTCCTCTACTGCCCTGAGACAGGGCTGAAGGGAGCTGAGCATGGCTGACACAGCAGCTCAGGTGGCAGCGTGCCCCATCTCCAAGCTGGGTGGGGGCACTGCCTCTGGGATGGCCTTCAGCCCTTGCCAGTGTCATCTCATGGTGCTGGGACGTGGCAGGGCTGTCAGACATCCATTCCCTTTCACTGCATCAGTTGTGTTGTTTGTGATGGTTGTTGTGCAGTGTGGGGTTAATTGGGTTAATGAGCGCATTGTACATTATTAGAGGCTGAATTGACAATTATGCTAATTATTGTGTCTTCCAAAGTGCCACATTACTGAGGATGTTTAAAAGGACAAGGATTCTTATACCATACACACTAAATCAGACCTGAGTAACTGGACTTACTTTACCAAACAGAGGTGTACTGGGTGTTTGATGTCAGGAAATGCCTCCTGGTTGGCATATCCCTTCCAGTAAGAATGTCCAAGTTTAACACACAATCCTTAGCTCCTTGCCTGACTACGTGTCTCAGCTGTTTAGTCTTACAGATGGGAAAAATCAGACATAGATCTTTCTGTGACTTATCAGATCTGGGTACTCTCTCACTAAAGCATACATGCTCCAGTGCTCCTTACCCCATAGTGGACACAGCCTTTTGACTCTGAAACATGCTCTCATGACAGTTTTTCTGACCACAGCATTTGGCTCAGATGCCAGAGACCTTTTCATGACTCTGTTCTCCCCATCAAGTTCAAGTTTGTGCTGAAAAGCAGCAATCTTCTCACAGGTCACTATTTGTTGAGTGAAGAAGCAGATTGTGTTTTGTAGATGAGCTGGTTTGGACTGCCCTCTAGGTTGCATCACTTTGCCATGCAACTGTTACTGTCACGCCACTGTAGTAATGCTGTCCTGACTATTCCTACTGTGCAGTTGTCCCAATAGAAATAACCCAGGGATGTGTTTGTGCCCTAAAACCAGCTATGGATCATTATTTCTGAATACCAAGCAATTGCAAACTATAAACCAGTACGGGGCTTTAATAGAGTTATCTTCCCTGCTTCCATGGGCTCACATGCAATGTTCACCAGGATTACTGCTGTCTTCAGTGGGAGCAGATCTAAGGCTGGGAAAGCTCCAGTGTGCTCCAAGTCATGTCTAATGCTGATCCAAAAGGTGCCTGTTCAAAGCAGTACAGTACCAGTATGTGGGCTGCACAACCTTCCCAAAAGGCTGGTTGGTATCTGGTGGCTCACCTGTTCAGGGCTCCATGGCTGCAGTGCCTCTGGTTACTCCTTAGGTGTAGTCATACTTACACAGAGTAATTATGAACTTGGAATGAGTGTAGAGTGAAGAATTTATGACATCTGAGGCTTAAACAAGAGCTGATACACCTTTTAAATCTATAGACTGCCTCTCTCATTCAAGAAAGAGTTCTTCTCTCCCAGTTTAGCAGGAAAAGTCATCTGTCCACTAAGTGCCTTGTGAAGCTGGGAGTACTTTTGTGCATGTACAGTACAGAGCACCTTTGACTAAAGCCAGCTGATTGAAAACTGGTTCCCATCAGCTCTTTTTTCCTCATATGGATGTACATGCTTGGGTATGTTAGGAGGGACTTAGCCCCTCAAAGGAGCCTGCTTGCACTTACATCTCCTGGACTTCTGACTTCTTGAAGTACCTCTTCCCTTCCAGAATTTCAGCAGGAGCAACCAGTGCAGACTAGTCCTTATTGTCTATAGCACCAGTTTACCACAGGAGGTAGAATAATGTCTCCAGAAGATGGATAAAGAGGGAGCTGAAAATGGCAAGACATGAGAAGAGCACGGCATGATCAAAAGCACATGCCTCATGAATTTATCATGAACTAACTCTGTGGGACTTGCTACATAAATCAACTGATAACTCACCATGTAAAAGATCATATACAACAATTCAGCACTTCCCTCCTGTTTCTGCTACAACCCTCTTTCTGAAATTCACTGTACAATTGGTGTGAGTGTGTTCACACATTCTGCTCTGTTGCAGAGATGTGTATGTGGCACATCAATGTAATGGATTTTTCTTGAATACCCTAGCAAGTACTGTCATGTTTTGCATCAACAAAAAGTGATTTTATATAGCATAAAGCAAGGAGTTTAAAAGAGCTGATGACTCTTTTTGGCCTAGTTCCAGATGGGAGTCGCAG
Organism: Hylia prasina; assembly: GCA_013397195.1. Classification (NCBI taxonomy): domain Eukaryota; kingdom Metazoa; phylum Chordata; class Aves; order Passeriformes; family Sylviidae; genus Hylia; species Hylia prasina. The sequence goes on along the minus strand of VYXD01013293.1, from coordinate 329,548 downwards.
CTGAGTTATTGCCCAACCTTTTCCAGTAAGTTAATTCCCACTCTTAGAATTGTAATGGCTGCATTGAGTTGTGCTCCTCTCCATAATGATTACTTGTAGAAAAGAAAAAGTGTTTTTTCATTGAACTCCAGCATTCCTCCTCATGCCTTGCCAGAATTTTGTGTAGGTGCCTACACTTTATACTTGCTGTGAAAACTGAGGCATCATATCCAAAACTGCTGCTGGCATGAGCATACATATTGTGTTCTAATTCTCTGCAGCAACATTTGAGTCCACCAGTTCTATACTGTTCTCATGTCTACAATTGATTTAGTGTATTTCTTTAATAAGAAAGCTTAACTCTCTTGATTCATCAGCAGATATCATCTAGCTAGATTTCAGCAAAGCACTTGGTAAGGTATCTCACAGGAATATTGTACTCAGAAAAAAAAAGGGATTAGCACATGGCTTGTGCTGTAGAAGAAAGGCTAATGACAGGAGGCTGCACAGGAAGGAAAGTTCTAAGAGTGGAATTATTCCAGTACAAGGTTGGTGTATGTGCAAATGTTAATTCTGCTACTCAAGTACAGATTCACCAGACAATATTAGGATTCTGCAGAAGCATCTGTACATGCAAGCTTATCAGAGGAGCCAGGGGCCCCTCTTTCTTTGCCTTTATACCCACTGAACAGCACTTGCCTGCTCTAGTCTCTGCAAGAGGAAATGACCCTTTCTGGTGCTGCCATCCCCTGCTGTGTTTCAGAGAGATTTACTGCTCTCTGCTCACTGACTGTACTCAAGAACTGGTATAAAAGCAAATACCTAAGGGATGCATACGTCAGCAAAACTTGTTCTTCCTGATTACTCTGGTTAGGCCATGGATGGTCTTTCTGTTAAAGGAAGGTTTGTAAGTCTGGGTCTGCTTATTCACATGAAGTCAGAATTGTCCCCTAAGTCTGCTCCTGTCCACGTGTCTGAGCATGGAAGGAGAAGGGGATAATCCTACCCAGCATGTCAAAGGAGGGACAAAGTCCCTGACTGATGCCAATGTGGCCTGGAAAGCTTCTTTCTGAGACATGTGCGATTGCTGTATGAGAGCATCAGAGTCAGCCTGCCTCAGACTCACAATAATTGGTGCAGCTGCCACTGCTGTACATTGGCAAAGTGAGCCATTTACCTGTTTGGCAGACTTGGCAGGAAGGTGATGGAAGACAGGTACCTGGGGAAGCAGGTACTTGGGCTGAATGACAGATGGAGTCCTAGATAATACAAGAGGGAGAGATTCAGAGATTACAAGGAAGAAAATACCATGTGGGACTGGAAGAGAGGAAGGAACGTATCCAGAATAAAATGGAAACAAGGGGTGGCATATTGTTGGAGGATAGAGAAAGGGACTTACCTTGGCAGAAATCTGGAGAGGATTTTTTTTTTCTCTTTGTCTATCTCAACCTCTAGCCCTTCTCATCTTTCCCACACAGATATCTTAACTATCTTTCACCGTGGCAAGTCAGTCCAGCACACATTCTGTACTGCTCAGCTCTCAGAGACTGGTTGATCTGTGCTAGCTGTTTTCTGTTGAGATGCTCTTCTCCCTTTTCCATTTTCGTGTGTGGGAATTTGAAACCAAGAAGGAACCTTTCACATCTGTCTCTCTGACAGGAGGTGATGTGTTAACAGGGAGAAGTGGAGGGAGCCATCCATGCCGAGCATTTCAGAGCCTTTCCTGTCCCACTTACAGATGTTTGCTAAAGAGGTGTTTTGGTTTAACTGTAGCTTATTGGATTATGTGATTACGGCATTTGAATTCTTTATTAGATCTTTTCTGTCTTGGTCCCTGGGGTTGAGAGGGACTTGTTTTCTGGCCTTTGATGTGTTTGAAAAAGGCAGGCCATTTGTATCACTGCTTCTTTCCTTTGATTCTTTGACTCCTTCACTGGGGAGCATTCTGATGTGCAGAGCTCATCTTTGCGCATCTGCTGCATGGGATGTCTTTTTGGTTTATTTTTGTACTGGGCACAAATCACCCCTCCTGCTCCCTTCTTTGCACATTTCATGAAAGCAGGTTATTGCTGACCAGTTCATTTGGAAAACGTGCTTGCTGACAGCTGTACAGAAAATTCAGTATTTTAATGAGAGACAAGCTACCTTTGCTTGGAGGGATGGATGGCAATGCAGCAATTGTCCATTTTCCCCTCAGGCCCTTTCTCCTGGAAAAAATCTTATCATTATAATTCATTTATCAAAAGAATATTCTTCACATTCTGCTGTATCTGCTTTCTTGATGATTTTAACTGAGGTGCTAGAAGAGGACCCCTCTGAACCCATAGTGGGAAGTGAGCAGCTTCTACTCTGGTTCTTTGCCACGAAGCAGCACCCTGTGAGCAGAATTTCAGAGAAAGGAAATTTGCTTAGCTGGCAAGAAAAGGTCAGGCCCAGCTGGGTAAATCCTGCCAAGAAGGGTCAGTGTGGTGAACCAACCTATGCTTCATTTGTCACCTGTCAGTGCTGAGCATGATACACTTAATAGCATGGTAGTGGAAAGGACAAAGGGGATTTCTGAGGGGAGAAGTGAGGTAAGCCATAATTAACTAGAATACTGAAGGAAAAACTCCATCTTGGAGCTGCTGAGTTTATCTTGTGAGCTTGGGTGTTTCCACACACACTTACCACACAGCACAGCCCCTCCTGTATGCTCTAATGCCTGTCCATGGCCGTGTTCTCCACAGTGTGTCATGTCAGGAAATGGGACCAAATAAAAGGAAGACTGAATTTTTGTGGGCAAAGGCAGTGAATGCAGTACTAAGATCTGCAGTACAGGGAGAGCTGAGACTCGGTCTGACATGTTGACTAAGGAAGCAGAGAGGACTCTCTCACGCTTGTGTTAATTCTGGGGTTAATGTCCCCACCCAGCATGGGTAAAAACAGAGCTTATTGACCCCAAGGAGAACAGTTTTTTTAATTTTCTCTCCAGCAACAAGAAACAAGGGGTTCCTCCACACTCTTTCTTTCTCTATAGAATGAGCAATTGCCTTTACCTGTAGTACCTGGTTTATGTATCACCTCTCCTGCATGAAACGTTACTACCACATTCTTGCTTTTCCCAACAGAAAACCGGCATGTTTTCTTCTTTGTTCCTGAGTAGTCTCTAGCCAGTGTTATGTCTCTGTAGAATGTATCCTCATGTACCCCACAGCACAGGCTGCTTCAATGTTGAAGCATAAGCTGGTTGGAAACAAGCGATTTGGTGGCCTCTTTTTCTCCCCAGGCATAGCTTGGAAATATCTTTGCAAGGGCTGCCAGTACCCAAGCAGTGATTTGGTTCCCACATCCTGCTCATCCTGTGTGAGAGCTGCTCATTTTGCATGGCAGCAACTGGCAGAGCAGGCTGGGAACACTGAGCCTGCCTTCTGCTTCACCCCAGAGCTGAGTGTAAGTGGGCTGAACTACTTTTAAAGGAAAGCATTCAAGTGTCATTAACAACAAGGCCATAATGGTAGCCTCTGGCACAGCTGGAAAACATCTGCAAACACTTGGAACAGGTAACAGTTTGATGAGGGCAAAGTTGTATCAGACTGCACACGGCCCTTAGCTGGTGGGGTCAGCATGACCTCTGCTTTGGCTTGGAAGCCCCTTTTGTTCAGGAAATATTTGTAAAACATGGCAGGTCCTTTCTTCTGCAGAGTGTCAGGATGCAGGATACCAAACAAAAAGATAATTTACCTGACAAATGTAGCTCTGCTCCATTTAAATTTCATGATTTTGCTGAGTTTTCAGAAGCTGGATTTCTGTGCCATTTTGAAGGGTAGGGAATGAGTTTTTTGTTTTGTCATAGGTTGTCTTTTGAACAGCTGCCTGCAGTTGGTAACTGCAGTCACTGTGGTTAAATGACAAATGTTTTGCATTCCCTAACACTGAAAATAGTTGTGGTGCAGATTTTGCTGGGATTAGTTTTGTTGTTCTGTTTCTGTAAAAAGCTTAGGCAAGTGGCTTTTTGCTGATGTAGACAATCATGGAAAGCATGAAGCTTCATTATTCACAGAAATTATGGCAAGAGCACAGCAATGGCAAAAAGAGCCAAATAAATATTCCTGATGTTTCTTTTGCTGCATTTGCTTGGAGCAGTGTGTGTATGGCCAGGATGTTGTGATTTTTATGTTTCTGCTATTTTGCCTTGAGGTCTGTATAGTGATAAACTCTGAATGAGGACCACACTGTGTTGTGAATATAGCAAAAAAACAAGGTTGTATTTTGTATCCTCTCTGCCTGCCACTTTAGGATTACCTATGTCTCAACAACTTCTATTTTTACATAATTTTATTTGAGATGCCAGGTGAACAAGATTTGGAAATCTAGGTATTTTTCTGGTTGTTGTTATGGAGCCAGTAAACAGAACTGCAATTGCCCCACACATCATGCTACTATATTTGATGTCAGGAATGCCACAGATTATCCTTTTTCTTATCTTCTTACTTTTCTCTCCTGCTTCTCACTTGAAGCAAACACACTCTGAGCATGGAGCACTCCTAAATACAAAACGCCCTCCAAACTTATCTGTTCTAGTAAAAGATGTTACTCACCAACTGATGTTACACTCTACACTGGTCGCTGGAAGAGCCCCAGGCTAAGCTGAGTGGCTGTTTAAGCAGTTTCAGTTGCTGGCCACAGCAAAATTTTTGGCTTTGGTGAAAACTAGGAAGTGCTCACAAGAAGTATTCCTTTTGCAAACTGGTGGAAACACAGCCCTAGTAAGGACAGAATAGATGGGAGGTGTAAATGAGCAGGTGTTGGAGGTAAGTGCTGCTTCTGGTGATGATGGCTGGCTGTGTCCTTGAACACCTTTGTACCACTGCAGTGATAGCAGAGAACGGTCTGCATGTAGACACATCTTTTGTTATTGCTAATAAAGGAAAGTTTCAGCATATCTTAGATTACTTCTTTACCTCTCACAAAGAAGCAAGGTTGGGTAGATACCACTTTTATACAACTTTTAAGGTACCTGCCCAGGGTTTTGGGAAATCAGTGGCAGTGACAGACCTAGAAACAAAGCACAAAAGTTCTGGCTCTTTAGCTGTTTTCACTAATCATTAGATGATACTTCCTCCAGATGTTTCAATAAGGGCTGCTATAAAAAGTTCTTTGCATTGCTGTTGCAATTCCTTATTTCCAAAGGGCCGCCTGCCTTTATGTTTTTAATATCACTGCTTTGAAGTACCACAGCTAGAAGTGACAGTGCCAGAAATAATAATAACAATAATAATCTGCATAGCACAACGGGCATTTTACCAGCATGCAGGAAGACAAAGGTCTCTGTGTGTTTTATATTAGCACAGTGAAAAAGTCTTATTGAGTCTATCTGGAATGCATAGGTGGGAACCTTAACCCCTCATGTGCTGAGAAGAAAATTGTATGCAGACCTGAGAACTGAAGTAAATTAATGAAATGGCACGAGCTTCATTCCTTTGGCAGTGGGAGGCCTTTCTTGACAGCTTTGTTCAACCTTATGTATTTAATATCCATGTGACACCAGTGTCACATGGATACAAGTATTTTTTCCATTTTCTTCAGTTGGTATATAATTTGTTCTTTACCGTAGACCAGAAAAGACAGAGAAAAGGCAAAAACCCAAATCTTTTTTTTTTCCTCTGCAAATTCAATTCTTATTTCTGCCATGGCCCACGTTTAAAACCCAAACAATAAAACATACAGCAGTGACATAGGGGAATTGTCCAAAAAGGACGATGTCTGAAGGTTTATGATTAGGTTTTATATTCCCTCTGTCTACAGGGCAGCACTTCCTGAATGTTTCTGTGGTGGGAAAAGCATCCCAGCCATTTCCCCTTGTGGATGATGGTGTAATTAGAGCTGTAAAGAAAGAACCCATGACACTAAAAGGCTATAAGTGCTGTAGATTTAGGACAACATGTTTCTATGGAAACTGAAGTGAAAATAGGACCTTAAATGGGTGAATAACAATAATATGGAGTTTTCAGTTTAGATCAGTCTGTAAGTTGCAGCAAAATACCTGCCTTTCTGGCAGTTATTTGCATAATCTTTTCCATGGTGCTTTCAATGAAACATTGCCCCTCCAACTCTTAATTTCTATACAGAAACATTCTTTCCTTAAAAAAGAAGAATGAGGATTTCCCAATGGATGGTATGCACCCATTTATAGATGTATTCAAAGTAATTTGAACTTAATATAGGCAAATAAGTAACATAAGTGATGGCATCCATTCTCATCACTAATATTACTCATTGGAGTTCTGTGTAGTAGCTGAAATTTTTCCTGCACCAGATGGAATATGAAGTCTTCTTATAGTCTGGTTTAGCGATGATGCGCTGGAAAGATGAGGCAATGCCAATGGTACCTTTGCACATGATACATGTGTCACTCACTGCGTGCTGTACTTGCCAGCTCTTGATAACCTGTTGTATTGCACTGGGTAGTTGGTTCACTTTGTTGCCTTGCACTGGGTGTCTTGTTGTCTGTGTCCACACAGGAGTGTCTGTTGTACCTTCCCATGAACCTTTCCATCCCCTATACCTGACATTACCTGTCACCTCACCCCCCCCAGGGTCAGTCCCCATTGGCCAATAAACCCCCTCCCCTCCCCCTTCCTTCACCAAGGGCTTAAAATCCATCCTTGGCAGGGGCTCGGGCTCTTATTCTTCCTGGTCTCCATGGAGCAGGTTCTGCATTAGAACTGTGGGACTGTGTCCCCGAGGAATAAGAGCACGTTTTGTCTTTTACCTTTGTCCTCTCCCTGATTTCCCCCCGAGGTTTATTGCTGGCCAGGCTGGACCTCAGGGGCGTGGGAATCGGGGCAATAACCAATTGTCTCCTGAAGTTCTGCCAGAGTGGTTTTCAGTCTAAGACTGGGGTTCTTGTTTGCAGTGGGAGATCCTTTCCCTCAGCCCTTCAATTTCTGAGGAAATTCGGAGCAGTCTTTTACGGACAGAAAGTCTTTCCAGGATTTTTGGGAGAATATGCTGTTTTGCATTTGCAATGCCATGCTTTAAGCAACATCTAAAAATGCCACAGCTAGAAATGCTCCAGGAAAGAACAAAAGGGGACTTGGCATTCTATGCACTGTTATTTTTTTCTTGTTGAGCATTTAACCACAGTGGAAGAAATGAAACTGCCGTGAGGGAAAGATTGAACTGCTAGTGACAGAAATATCCATATGGTCCTGTTTGTTCCTGTTGAAACAGCCATGCAAACTTTGTATAATAAATATACAAACTTGGGAATATTTGGGTTGTAGACGACAGCTTTCTCTGCGATGAATTTGTATAGGCTAAATATATAGAAATATATATGTAGCATTATTACTAAAATGAGAGGCAGCCAAACTGGGGCACATCTGTGCAGTAATTGACCTAAGAGCTTATCATCCCCATGGCACTCTGAGTGGTTCATGGTGTTCTACAGCCTGAAACATGAATTAATTTTGCAAGCGGTGGCTAAAAGTCACATAAGCTGCAGATTAACTCTTTGCAAACTGTCCCAGAAGAAAAGTCAGCTTCATAATGTGCTGGGTCTCTTTTCCTGCCTGCATTGGTACAAAACCACTATTACAAGTGGGAACCACTTCAAGCAGTCTATTGCCAGTTATTGAGCCTGAGCCAAGATCCTGGTTTGTGGGAGTGTCATCTACAGCAATCCCAATGATTTCTGGTCTGAAACTTGTGTTCTACCATTTGAGTTTTAATCAAATAATACAGGCTTCCCTGAGTCTCCAGCTTTATGTTGCCATAAATGGGGGAGAAACTGTTTCTCTGTGCATGTGTCCAGAATCTCTCACTGCATGGCAAGCCAGGCAAATCCATGATTCTGGCTGCTTTGCTTGTGCAGGCTCAGGGCATCATCCAGATGCTGACACACTGGCTCCAGACAGGCTCCCCACAGAATAAATCGTGTTAAATTCTTGATCTGATTGGCAGCCCTGGGAATTCAATTCAAGTCCCTGGGGAGAGGCAAGAGAGCATTTCTTTTCTTTATGACTATTGTCATGAAAATGAATAAATCCTTCTCCCTCCCCCCATCCTCAGGTTGTCACTGGCTTGGATTAATCTTGTGTACGTTTTTCATATTCCTTCCCTGGTTGCTTCTTGAGGAGGGGACGGCCTAATTCTCTGTTCAAGTTTAAAACAAAGCTGAGCAGCCTGGTAGGTGTTAGTCCAGGAAGGGAAGATGAGCGGCCTGACTGAAGGCTCTGCAGCCTGCTGGCTCTGTGGCTGCCTGGTGCCCCTGTTGTGGTGCCCCTGTAAAGACAGAGGCTCATCGGGGGCGATGGGGGCAAGGTCGGTCACACTCTCCACTTCTTTTAGCACATCCATCTCATCGTCATTTTCCTCTTGTTAAGATATTGCTCGGCGATTTGTCCATGGGTGATTTACCCATCCTTTTAGGCAAACCTAAGTTATTTGCAGCTGGGCTGGGGCCTGGTGCGCCGCCCTTGTATGCCCCCACTCTCCGTGTGATACCAGGCACGGGGCATCGGCTCCCGGCACGGCCCGGGGAAGGGAGCGAGCAGGTCAGGCAGGGGTGAATTGGAGTGGAACGGCAGCTGGGACCCCGCGCAGGGGCCGGGCTGCGGCTCTCGGCAATTCCCGAGTGCCCTGGGGATGCTGTGCTGCGGACCGGGAGCCAGCCCGCAGTGTCAGAGCGGAGACCGCGGGGACCTGCTCATCCGCGCCGGGCTGAGGAAACCAACCCATCCAGCCTTTGTTTCAGCAGAGCATTTGAGCGTAGTAAAGCTTCGCGTTTACTGCGGAACTTGCAGGGGGAAAATGGAAAAAATAGATCTTTGTGCCGTACTTTTATTCGCTGAAACTTTCTGATGTATCTCTCCCCTTTTGAAGGCGAAAATGAAAAAATAATCTCTTTTGGGGGGAGAAATTTTATCGTTTTGAAAATGCTTTGTTTAAATATCTGATTTATCATTAGTGAAATAAAGTTTTTTAATGGATATTAAAAACTTCCCCAAAATTTTCTTTAGAAAAGGAACCAGTATTTCTCAGTTTTATTTATATGTTTAAAGTGTTCAAGTGTCTTGCTGAATCAGAACTTTAGAAGATAAATCTTTTCTTATCTTAGCTACAATACCCATTTGAACTTATGTAGAACATTTAAGTATGAGAGTTATATGCGGCTGAGGAAACCTCGTAATTACAGGCCTTTAAAAACCTTTTTTAAAAGTGTATGTAATTATTATATAGAGCAGAGTTTTTACCTTTACATGTCATGTATTTGCATAAAAAATTACATATATTAATGCTAATCAGGAACATAGGAAGAGAAACAGAATTTCACTAAACTTCTTGCTTTGAATTAGGACACCAGTGACAGAAGTTGGGCTGAAAAATACAGATGTTGATACCAGCTGTGTTCCTCAAATACTTGCACAATGGCAAAATTCTCTAATGTCTCTGTTGGCCATCATTCTGTCAGGCTGTGGTAGTGCTGACACCTGGGTTGCTGTTGCTGCACTGCACTGTTAACACCTTGTTGAGCTGAATGAGAAATTTGCACCTCTTTTTAAGACAATTGATTTAATGATTTATAATCTGCGGTCTGGAGGCTCCCAGAGGTTTTCTGAAAGTGCCAAAAGGAAAGTGAGCCTGTTGACACTGTGCTTAGATTTGCCATAAAAAGCCTAGGACAGCCAGTGGGAAATTTTTTGCATCTGCAACCTGGAAAAGGTTGACAACTGTTCATTTAGACTGTCAGCAGTCTCAGCAGCCAGAGCTGCTCCTGGTCAAGATCTGGACATTTCCTCTCCAGCCTTCATGTGGGTTTCTGGGTCTGTTCTCAGGAATTCTGTGTTCACAAAAGCACTATAAAAATAAAAATGTTCAGGAAGAAGTGATTATTCTTAGAGATATGAGGCAGCTTAGATGGAAAAAGATTACGTAAGTTGGAGAGGGGGGCAATAATGGAGAATTATTTCAATTCCAGTGAATATTTTAAAAATTTCAGAAGCATGTGAAATGAGGACTAGCATAATGATGATAAGGAACCCCTCACTCTGATGGTGGTAGGGACACACACCCCCACAATCCCCCCCGCCCCAGAAGAGGAAGGAGATAGTGGATTATAAATGTTGTCTTTCATAGTAACATTTTAAAAACACCTAAACAAAATATTCTAGAGTGACATGTTGCAGGACATCTTGACAAAATGTAGCACTTTGCAAGGAGTTCAGCAAGATCCAAAGAAGTAAAGAAGAGAATTTTCTAAGGCAGGAAAAACAAGGTGAGCATCAAATTCCCTGTGTAAATCAACTGAATGTTGAAGCTGCAATCATGATCTTGATACCTGTTAGTTGTCTTTAAATGCTGAGAACATCAAGAGCTGGATGAAAAAGGATGAAGTGACATAATGATAAAGCTACAAGAACCATATAAGTCAAGGCATAAACCTCTGCCTGCTGGGAAGGAGCTTCCCTCTGAGTAGACTCAGTCTGTACAGTAGTCTGTAATTTGCCCACTGTGAAGCTCCACAGGTTTACATCTTTGCAAGGGATTGTTTAGCAAAAAGGAAAACAAACAAACAAACAGAAATCCAGTTTATGAGACACTGAAATCCTGGGGTGAAGGAAATCCTGAGATGCTGAACAGAATCTCAGTCGTTTGGAAGCATGGCAAAGGCACTGCTGTGCACACAGGTGGAGCTGTGCTGCACTATCTGTGGCACTCCCACCTGGCACTCCCGCTTAGGTTCGGAGTGGGAAGGAAAGCTGAGCGTGCTTGAAGGGGAGATTATTTTGCTGAACTTGTTTGAATATTGATGTTAATTTTTCATGTTTTGTGATAAATACTTGAGCATCTGTATTCAGAATACAGATGCTCAAGTATTCATCACAAATTTTCAGGAGAAAAGCTGAAAATTCTTCTCCAATAGTCAGTGAACCAGACCTGCACTGACCCAGAGCAGCCTTTCCCAGTACATAAATCTCTTAGAGAAGGATTTCTTTCCAAGCACAAGCCTCTTGTATACAAAATAAATAGATACATTCCCTCTTAGGAAGTAATTTATGATGAGTAAGGGCTGAAAAGGCAACTGTTGCAATGGAGGCACTGCAGCCAAGTAGTAACAGCATTTAGGTACAGCATTTGTATCTGTAGATAAATGACAAGAGCGTTGTTCAGTCCATCTGTGTAACATGAGAATGGCATATACACAGCTGACTATAGGAAAGGAAACAGTGTTATTTTCTTTGAGCTCTGCCTTTGTGCTATTTAAAGATGGCATCATTTTTGAATAGGGATAGTGGCAAGCTTGCTGTGGCTTATAAACCTTTAACTCAGCAGAGGTCCAAGATGAAAAAGGAGCCCACCTACCTGCATAAAAGTCATCCCCCTGCATCATGCCTGCAGTTTGAATACTAGAAAAGCAGGGCTTTTTTAGCCAAATTAATATGTAATAGCTGTTATATCCAGTTGTGAGACATCTGAGGCAATTCTAGCATCAGTCTTTGGGATTATGATTTACACCATGTATTCCTTTTTACTGTGGCACAGAATAGCTTTAAAGTAGGCTCTGATTGAACATGTGTTGCTGCCATCTTTGTATTGGTATGGGCACAATAAGAAGCCATAGTCATCTAGAGTAGAGCTTAGTGTCTTTATTAGAAGGTACTTCTTTTCTTTATGGCTTTGATTTACAATTTTTTCTCTCTTGAGTCTCAGTGAAAAGACTGGAATTTTTAATAATTTGTTTTTTAGAAAAAGGTAAGAAAGTGTTGTTTCAAAATTTGTAGTCATTGTGAAAAAGAAGTTTTGGTACAGATGAAGCCTATGTGCATTCAAGGAATGTTTCAGAGAGTTTGGTAAATGGCATTACTAGAAAGGGATACAAAAGGTAGATGAATGCATTTCAATTTCCATTCGTGTGCATGATTCTGCAGCCATGAGTACCAGTGTGTTCCAGGACGACCCTGATTGTCCAGCTGGAGAGAAGTGAGCATATCATCATGCCCAGACCTTAGATGAGACAGGCAGAATCAGGCCCAGTGAATGCTGAGAGGCACAACGAAGCTGGTGGTATTGCAGGGACAGGATCTTCCTTTTGATGCTTCTGTTGATAGATACAGCTGGCTTGTGCAATATACTGCAGAGAATCTGTGCATGTTATATTGCTATAGAGGACAATGCATGCCGTGGCTGTAAGCATTAACTGTTGTTACTGCTTAGTGTTAGATCATTATACTAATTTGCTAGATGCAGAGCAGTTGCTACAGATTACATTGATGGCATCTGAACAGATTACTAGGACCTGCAGTTTGCTGCAGGGCAGCAACCCATGTGAGAGAGATTAAGTGTCAAATTCTGCTCCCTAGTATACCATTGTAAACATCAATAATCCAATTGATTCTATCAAAGTAACTCTGGATTTAAACTGGTGTAATTAAGTGCATCTGACCTCGTTGTTTTGTTATGTTTGTTAATACACACGATACTTTACAGCAGCAGTCTTTGTAGTGGGCAGGACAGGAATCCATAAAGGAGATTCCAGTACATAGTGAAGATTTTTGAAGGAGTCCAATTAACTAACGTGAGCCTTTCATTCACTTTACTTATCCCATGTTTAAGTGTCTGAACATCTCAGCCATACAGTGTAAAGTGGAAATGATGTTATAATGCAGTTTTATCCAACAGCTGAAAGACAATGTCCCCATTTCTGATTGAGCTGTGTGCATGCTGCAGGATTGCAGAGACAGAATGATGCACAAGATATATAACACTGATTATACAAGATGAATAGGCTGTAGTGAATGCAAGTAACATTAGTGGTTACTCATGGATTTAGTACTTGATCTTTCTACCACCAAAGCCTATAACAAATCTTCCTCCAGCTCTAGGGAGAGGAGAATCAGACCTGCTGTTATATCAGGACAGCACAGTCAGCTTGTGTGTGCTGCAGAGAGAATAGTGCATCGTAATGCAGATTACATTGGTTTGCTGCAGCGTCAAGGAATCTCCCGGTAAGGAGTGCTCTGTGATAGAAATATCACTCAGAAATCCAGCCTGTCTGCTTTTATAAATAAGTAAGGTTATTTTGATACTACTCTTGTTAAATTCACAGCTGCTAAAGCAGCTCTGAGTGGCAGGGGTAAGCCAGCTTCACCTGCAGCCATCCAGGATGGCTGCAGGATTTTCATGCTTGTTCATTCAAGGAGGAATGTCAATTTTCTTCTCACACCTTCCACCTGACCTTGCAGTTCTCTTGCATAGCAAATGTTGCAGGGAGGCTCATGGTAAGGGTGTGGAACAGACAGATGTGTCCTTGCAAGGGGAAGCAACCTTGGCCCCATTGTCCTGCAGCTCTGCTAAGTGCTTTGCCTCCAGGAGTGGAAGGAGCCAGGAATGAGTGCCTCTCTTGGCACTCCCTGGCAGTGTGGGTGGTTCTGTGCGAAGCTGGGGCTCACAGAGGAACATGTAAAGGCCTTGCTAAACCTGTGTCCAGTGTCTTGTCACCTGTGCAGAAGCACTTCTGCACATGGGTTTTGTGCCTCTGGCTGCATCCTGCTTTGGGGCTGTTTGCTCCTGGGTAGGCCAGGGTGGCCAACAGCCACTGACTTACTAATGATTCCATAGAATGTGCTAGAATTTAATTGGATGGCTACCAGGCCCTGTATCTGACCCCTTCAGGAGACAGTCTTTCGTTGAGCCTTTTGATTTTTTTATGTCTTTGAATTTCAGGATTGTATAAGTTGCTAATTCTTTCTGGGAACTTGGTCCTCCCATGGGTGACCAGCTATTGAAACAACAGTCACAGACCAGATAACTGATGCTTAATGTTCCCTGGTGCTTCATACAGGAGAGGACTTGCCTTCTTTTCCATTTGCTAGAGGCACTCAATGCCAAAACATGGGATTAGTTGGAGAAAACAGTGCAGGCAAGCACAGTACACACCTTGTGTGGTGTCTTGGCAAAACTCTGAGCTAGAACACAAGATACTTGAGGTCTTTCCCAGACACATTTCATCTTTTCTATTGCCTTAACTCCTCAACTGTATGCCTTGTTCCCTACCTGTCTGGTGAAATTTTAAGATTTCAGAGCCAAGGACAGTAACAAGATAGTGGGACATCTAATGGGGTAGGTTGGGCTTTAATCCTTGGAGTTTTTAGACCAGTTGCAAATGGGATCAGGTTTTGGTGCCCTCTCTGGTTTGTTTTCAAATACCATTTCCTGTGAGTCCATATGTCTTGCAGTGCCCAACGTTGCAGCAAGCAGTTCTTACCATGTCTGCAGGTATTATACAAATGATGAACAGGTCCCACAGAGGAGCACTGCAGAAAGGGTGCCTTAACTCTTGACATATAGAGAAATGTCCTAACTGCTTAGAATGAAAAATGTTCTGATTTTATTCATTGCTTGTCTCCTTCCATTCCACCCACCTGTTGTGCTTGTCATTAACTGAGAGTACAATCACTTCAGAGCAGTTGTATAAAGAGCAGACATAAATGTTCATAGAATTTCTGGCGTAACAGCATATTATTACTTTTGACAATCCTAGCTAAGAGAAGCAACAGAAGTTTTCACTCTCTCTTCTCATCTCTGCATTATCTATGAATCTGGGCTGTGCTCTGCTTAAAATTTATCAGCAGATAGATTATAGGGTCTGTCCTCTCTGGCCTGAGTGCCACTGAGAGTGATGGGGTCACAGTCTTGCAGTACTTACACTGACGGATCTTTTATTAATGCAGTCGAAGCATCAGTCAGAGTCAGAGATGACCATGTGGCTGAGTTTGCCTCACTGACTTGGTCTGAAAACTAATTGTGTTTACACTCTGGTTCTGGAAGACAGCGATGTGGAGCCCTATGCTGTAGATTTTAACTGAATAGAAGGAGCCTCCCAAGGAAGTGTTAAGGCTTTAACTTGATAGAGAGGAAAGTGTTGTGCGATGGCAGTGATGAGAGCACCAAGGCTAACTTAGCTTGCAGGTCTGAGGAATTTCTGTTACCAGTTCCTCCAGTCATAAAGAGAAAATCCCATTCATCTTTCTCATTCTCAATTCTACACTCTGTAGGCTACAGGAATTTGACACAGCCTTCAGAGTAGGGATATGGAAGCAGAGTCGGTTTTGCCTCCTTGACTGACCCATTGTTTTACCCTGACTAGCAGCTGTGTGCTAGGACTGCTAACCTTCAGTGCATTAGTTTTTCTCCTGGTTTTCTGCTCTCTAGGCTCTCTAATAGGCCAGGGAGGTTAGAATATCTGTGTGAGCATTAAATGGATTTTTGCAGCTTTGACACAGCCAGAATCACTGCTGCTCAGCTCTGTCATTGTTACTATAATAACTTAATT
This sequence comes from Hylia prasina, assembly GCA_013397195.1. Lineage (NCBI taxonomy): Eukaryota > Metazoa > Chordata > Aves > Passeriformes > Sylviidae > Hylia > Hylia prasina. The sequence continues at coordinate 314,253 of VYXD01013293.1, read as the reverse complement.
ATTAGATTTCCGGTTGCTACTGTGTTGTTCTTGTAGGCACTTTATAAACATACAAAAACTGATGATGGCCTCTGCCCTGAAGCTCTTGCAGTCTTGTGTACATGAGACAGCAGACTGTTGCAATGAATGAATCTTGTTGGACAATTAAAATATAAAGCAACAATTGGGTTTTAGCCTCAAGACCTCATAGCTCTCTTGTGGTTATGCTCAGGGTTGCCTTCTCCAGGATGCAGTGGGGCAGAGCTGCTTGTGTATCATTTATACAAGTGTATATATGTTGGTTTGCGTTTAAACAATGTAAAACTTACTTTTAGTGCCAAGGTTGAATCAGACAAAAAGCCCAAGCTAACGAGTGTGGCACTCCCCTCTGCCAGATAGAGCTTGAATGGCTGCTGACAAAAGCCACTGATGGATAGTTGATGGTTTTCATTGCCCTGACCCAGTTTCATACATAATGTAGTATGAATTATCACAATATCACCCCCATGATATCATTGGCTTCCTCTGCTGGTTTCCCCTGGTTACTCTGACCAACATAGTTTAGTTGATAGAGATACTTGGAAAAGGAGACTCTTGCAGATGCTCCCATAAGTTATAGACATACAGAAGTATTCACAATGAACTGGTCAACAGCTACTATGAAGACTGATTTTGATTGTGGGAGGTTACTAGTTAAGAAGGACCTCCAGAAACATGGTGTACAGATTAGTCACACTGGCCAGATAATAAACGCCACAAAAAAACCCCCACTCATAGTCAATGGTTGTGGCAAGCTGTTGGCAACTATTCCAGATAAGTAAGGTACTCCAGGAAGTATTGCAAGTATTCTGTATATGTGTATTGTGTTTGCATAGATCATCAGATAAGGCTAGGTTACACTGTTAAAATGATGATTGGAAGTATCTGTTTCTGGTTCTTTTTTGGGGGGGGTTTAATGGTTTTGACTTAAAGGGCTTGAAATTTTAATGATTTAATTAGCTATGGTTAGGCATTATGACTTTTAGTTGGTACGGCTGCAGTGCTAGGAAGTCATAGCACAAAGGCAGGTACAGTGATATTGGTTATTGTAGGATGCATTCCAAGCCAGGCAGGAGGAGGTGAGGATCCTGCCTGAGCTCGAGCAGGGCCAGGAAGGATTGCCCTGCAGGGAGGCAGGATTTTGCCATCAGGTGCTTCCAATGAGCAGCTGCTCAGCTCCTGCCTCTGGGCTTTGACTTCCTGCAGCTGATGGGTGGTGCTTTGCTTCTGTGTGAAACTGCAGCCCCTGGGAGGTACTTCTAGGCATTTCAATGTGGCTGTCTGACTACAAAGTGCAGAGGGATGGCGTAGCAGGGTTGCAAAGGGGGAAAAAAGAAGGGAAAAGAGCCTCTGCATATCACTGTACTTTAGGCAGTGCTGCAAGAGGTGACTGTCCCATGTTCCCTAAAGGAATAGGGAAATCTGCACAGAATGCCTTTAAGACAAGGTCTGCTTGGCTGGGAAGGTTTGTAGGTATCTTGGTATAACAAAGAAGTGCAGCTCTCCAGCACAGACTGAGCCCCAGGCAAAGCTCCAGACAGGAGCTGTCGTGTTCCTGTTTGACGTGGTGTGACTTGCTTTAAGAGATGTGGGGAACCACAAGCTGCTTGGGCGCTTGCTTCATGATTCCTGATGTGCTCTGCGTGACACCAATGAACAGGGTTAATCATTTCCATGTACGTCAGTACCTCAAGGCACTAAAATCTGATGAGAAGTTGCTCTGATGCTTGTGTTAGTACCAGTGCTGGAGTCTGACATGCATGGCTTTATAAACTGGCCTCTCTTATTTTCATGACTTCTTGAAAAATCAGGTTTTTTCCATTGCTTGCTTTGTTTCATTGCTGATGAAAGCGTGGGCTCTTCAAATGCATCATCCTACACTGGTATTCAGTGTTTTTGGCTGTTCTTGATTTCAACAGACTTTGCAGAAGATGTTCTTTATATTGATGAAGTTTGCAGGATCTGAATTGTCTTCATCCATATGTAACTAGTAACTCTTCGATAAATAACATTCTACCCAAGTAAGCATATAGAATCCCATCATGGTTGGAGTATGTGTTCCTGCTCCTGGTTTTGAGATATCAGCAAGAAACAGGGTTTTATTGGTACTTTATTTAAACAAAGGAAAACCAAGCCATAGCACCGCTCTTTGATTTCACTCCGCTATAAAAGTCAGTGTTTGTGGGGTTTGCATTTGTTGTGTGGAGCTGGAAACAATCACAAAAGTAGTTTTTTCCAGCATTAAAGATCTTTCCTGACATACCAGCCTTTTTGTCTTAACAGACTTCTCTTTTTTTATGGTCTTGCTGCTTTCATGTTATTTTCATAAGCCCTCTTTGCTGACCCTAAACTTTTTGAAGTACTAGTTATTGTTTCTCACTTTGTTTAGGCTTCTCTGCTTTTGTTTTCTTATTGATGGTCTTGCAGACTTCTATCCACTGGCTTCTTACAAACCTTCTCTCTTTCTGAAGCTCCTTCAGAAATGATGCATGATATATTGTGAGATTGCATGTAATGAGGAATCTTTGCCTGCCCAGAGGTTTATATCTCTATGGGACAAATTTGTGGCTGGCATTTTCAGGAATGTCATGGATAAGGAGATATTCAAGAATCTTGGATGTTTGTGCTGCAGTTGCAGGCTTTGGTGGGGAAAATATGAAAGGTGAGTACCATGGCAAAGGTGTGTGTGTGTGTGTGTGAAAGCAGGCAGTAAGCCTTTTCTTGTCTTGAGTTGCATGTACCAGTATTTTTAGTTGAAATCAGTGCAGTACCAAGTGAATTTATATATGGCATGGGAAAGATGGCAGAACTGGGACCATAATTTTGACAGTAATGGGCTTGAAAAAACTAGCACTGAGCCAAACAACCCCTAATGGCCACATCAGGTGAGCCTGTGCAGGAGAGACCATGCTTCTCAGAAAACCTAATTGGTCCAGGCAGAATGCCATCCTAGCACAGCTGTATTGCTTCTAGTTCCTCACTAGTGCTGAGCAAGCTTAGCTGGAATTATCTGCCTGGCTCTATGTGGCAGAGATTCATCCTCCTCGCTTCCCACTGCTTTGGTTACTTCTCCTTTGAGGAAGAGAGGAAATGAGTGTGGCTTTGTGCCAGCACAGGTTGCTGGGACATCCATACTGCTCTTCATTGCTGAGCCACTTCTCTTTGTGAACCTGTGACAATGCTAGCTGTCAGCAGAGCCTTGGGACTGCAGCATGTCTTTGGGAACACGGCTGCTAATACTGAACACATACCTCATCAGTTTGCTAGGAAGGTGAGACTTGGGCTCTGAAAACTTGGGCGGGGTCTCAAGAAACACCCTAGCAGATAAATGGTTAACCAATAAGGCCGAGCATAGAAAGAGGATGGAGGAGTGTAATTATCATGGGATAAGCAAATGATTAGAGTGTTATGATGCTCAAAGTATAGCCCTAGAGCCAGGTGCTTAATTATTAATATTATTATTCATGGATGGGTCTTTATGATGTGGGAAATTAGTATCTCTGGCACTGGAAAGAGATGTAAGACACCAGTTTAATATGCCAAGCAGTGCTTATGAGAGAGTGGTGTGCTTCATATAAATTAAATCTACCCGTTAGCCACGTGTTTTCCACTGGGGATGGATTCTTCATCTCCTTTCCTCCTAAAGCTGCTCGTAAAACATGAATTTTTTTTTTTTAAAAAATCTCCTTTTAATATTTTTGTAAGTAAACCAAAATGTTCAAAATGGAGCAGAAATGTGAGGGAAGACATGGGTGGCAGCTTTGGGCTCAGGGGAGGGAGGGCTGACAGCCTGGTCTTGGTGATGAGTCCAGGACTGTTTTTCAGGTAGTACTGGCTGTATTCACCTTTCATCTAGATACCTATAACCTCACAAGTCCATGGCACACATGTGGTTAGGAGCAAATGTTGGAACAGACACTAAACAGCACTGATAAAGATTTTGTGCTGACATAAACATCAGCTGCAGCATCCCCAAGGCCAGGCACACTAATCTTTGTTTCGGGACTGTTGTCAACTCGGATGTTTTGGTGTCTTTATGTTGCATTCCTGCGCTGAACTCCTTCATAGCACAGGCTTGTTTGTCTGGGACTCAGCTGTTCATGGCAGTGATTTGGCTGCTGTATCTGTAGACCACTTTGGAGACCAGTGTGTAAAGGTCTGGATTAGTAGTTATTTGTGCAGTAGAATAGATTGGATTCAAATGGGCATCACAAACACATCCAGGAAAAACAGCAAATGAGATTGCTGTGGTGCAATTAGGGGAAAATGTTGCTTAGCTTGGCCTCTAGTCACTGAGGGCCAATGTCAGCCTTTGCAAACTCTTAAGTTCAGGCATTAGCTGTTACTAGAGCAAGGAGTTGTGTCACTAGGCAAATAGTACAGGATTTAGCAGAGAGAAAAAAATGGTATGTAAAGTGTTGTAGGGAATGGAGGCTGTGTGCATGCTGAGCATGCTGCCACCCTTCTAAATGGCCTCTTCCTGTTGGTATCTGGCTTTTTGGCAATGTGGCTGTTGAAACTGTATTCATCTTTCACTCCAGTCCTAAAATGATGGGCTCTTGCTGAGTGCCTCTGTGTGTGGTAGGGCAGAAGAAGAGTGGGAAAGATACCATCTTCTTCTTTCCCTCTCTCTCTCTCTCTCTTTTTTTTTTTCCGCTTTATTACAATCCTGCCTTTTTGATCCTGCTTCCTGCAATATTATGAGGACTGCAATGGATTGCTATGGCAACTGGCCAACCAGGCCTGCATACTAAAGGAAGACACCTCCATGAGGGCTCACAGGGGAAGGAGATAAAAGTGTAAATGATGCAAACAAACAGAAGAAACTCCAAACAACAGCAGTAGCACCATGTGGATGTGTTATACTGTGAGATGGGATGGAAGAACATAAGGAATAAAGCACAGTATTGCTGGCCAGCCTCAGAGCCAGAGCATTTTGTCATGCACCAGCAGGAGAGAAAACTCTCATTCTTCTGTTCCCCTATCTCTGCAGCCCTCAGCACAAGCAGATATCAAGCAGACATGTGTGTCTGTAAATATAAGTGGACTGCTAATTTGCAGAGACATGGGGGAGATGGCTGTGTGAAATTGGGGATGCAAATGTTCAATTACTGCAGCTTGACAGTGATAAATGGAGAGGGGAAGAGAGGCTGCATGGCTGGGTTCATTCTCTGGGTACTTCTGTTCTGGTTGGTCTGAGCTGCATCCCTGTGCTGGTGGCTCTGGGGAGTGCCGGGCAGAAGAGGGGAGCATAACAGAAGAAAAATGCCTGTCTGGCATGGGGCAGGGCCAGTTGGCAGTAGGGTAGGCCTTTTCTGTTCAGTAAAACAGAGTAGAGATGTTGTTTCCTAAATATCTGGCAGAGGAGGCAAGGAGGTGGGTAGGATGTATAATTTTTCCCCAGCATACTTGGCTTAATCTCCACCTTCATCTCTGCTATATTGGATGTCCCTGCAGTCTCCCAGCCACAAGCCCATATGGCATGTCACCCTCCCCACAACTGGAAGGAGCAGGCCTTTTTGCCAGAGAAGGAGGAGGGGAGTGTATGGGGGGAGGTTGGTGCTGCTGCTAGGGCCAGATGGCCCTGAAAGGCTTACTACCCTTTGCCACAGACCCTTTCAGCTCCCTTATCTCTGCTTTTCTGCTCCCAGCAAATGGAGAATATCTGGTTTATCAAGGACCACTTGAATCTGGAGCTGCCATTAAAAACTCATGGGTACTTTCGTCTTGCTGGTCTGTGGGATGAGCTGGGTGAACCCAGATGTGCCACGTACAGAGGAGTCTCATGGGTGAGTATCCAGCTGTAGTCCCAGGCTGAGGGCTCTTGGAGCTTGGCACAGAGAGCAGGATGCCAGTGCCCTCTGAAGAACTCCAGGAGCCTTTCCCAGTTTGCCTGTCTTTACTATCTGTGCTTTACTGAGCACAGACTCCCACAGGATTGCACTGGTGCACAAGCCATTAGAATTTTGCCGTTCACCCAGAAGAGACACCGCAGTGTTAAACCAACACATTTTTATAGGCAGGGCAAAGCACTCAATCACCAGGCAACATCTTAAAATCACGTGCAGAGACACAAACCCGATAAAGGAGCAAGTTTCCATGGAGTGGAACAGGGGACAGTGGATGCTGGAGAAGGAGGCAGACCTGCTCTGCCATGAAACACAGCATTCTGTATAAATTAATGAATGCTGCTGGTCCTCCCACCATCATGTAACCAGGTACTCTTCCATATGGGTATGAGAACACTGAATATTTGCAGAAATGCATCAGAGGAGTGGCATGTAGGGGCTAAAGCTGGTAATGGGGTCAGCCTCCTGTCTGTTTCCCAAGTGATATTGGTAACACTGTGATAGCAGGAAACATCTCAAACACACAGATTAGTAACAACTACATAAATTTATAACTAGAGTTTCTAACACGTATTGAGGAGGGCAGACCTGTAACAAGTGTTCTGAATTAACCTTACTGCTGCACACAAGCTTCTTTCAATGTGGTAGCTATGCAAAACACTAGATTAGTCTCTGAACCTCTGCAGAGGCTGGGGAATGCTGATCCCAAGGCATGAGTCTGAGCAACTCTGCAAGAGTCAGTCTTTGCTGACATCACGTTCCCATAAAATTCTGCATCCTTCCAGAAGTGGTCTTCAACCCTGAGGCCCTTCTACAAAATATTTTCAGTTGACTTTGCTAGTTTCAATATGTTATTGCATCTGCGAGGCTGTACCAGGCTCCCTGTGGTTGGTAATTAAACACACTGGAAATTCTTGTGGTTTCATTTTTGGCCAAAGACCCTAGGCTGGCTGGCACAAAGGGATAAGGTTTGCTGACTTTGGTGTAGGAGGCCCTGAGTTCAGATTCTCATCCCTTTCTCAGCACTTTTCTCTTCTTAAAGAAAACAATAAAAAGAAGAGAGATGTGATCAGAAAGCACTTCATGAGTACAAAATACTGGAAATGGGATGTTTGCTGCAAAAAATGGGATGAAGTTAGAACAAGATGAGCCTTGAAATAGGCCAAGTTAAATAAACAGCAAGTCCTGATAACTTGGCCCTTTTTTTCCAAGGTTCATACACCCACATATGGGATCTCAAAAGGGTGAGCCAATGTAACCCTAATTGTATCTTATTTATCTTGGCTGTTTAAACAGCTCACCATGCTGTAACTTGGCCCCTTCCACAGTGATTGCATCTTTATACAGTTGACCTTTTCTTCCCCCTCCAGTTTTCTGTATGTGCTACAAGTTTTCATGTCAGATACAATTATCTGAACCCCCGTAGGCTGTGAGGATAAGGTTTCAGCCATTTTTGGCAATGGGGTTCTTTCCCAGCACTGCAGATGGGTTAGGTGAACCAGATGTACTCAGATAAGTTTGTTGCAATTTCTTTCTGGGTTTTGAGTTATGCTTCAAAGGATGGCCTATGTGCTTAGGGGTTAGTTGCCTTATAAATTGTAACTTACATTTTTGCCATTGTGATGAGGGTACTTCTCATTTCATTGAAACCTTAAACTATCATGTTCTTGTAGATTCCTTTCTAGAACTTGGGATATGACAGTTGCGTGTGTTTGCTGGTATGTACTTGGACTGAGGATGACAAAGAAAATATTAAAATATTTTGGAAATCAGAGGCAGCTCTGCTATTGCTGTACTGTGTTACTGCTGCAAGCTCTGTCTGAGGGACTGTCCTGTAATGGGACCCAGTTTACTCGAGAGATAAAGACAAGGCCTGGGTGTCAGAGCTGTGTGTGTACCACTGCACAGCCAGCCTTCTGCCTTCCCCTGGGCCCCCACTGCCGCCCAGCCACTCCTCCAGCTGCATCTTAGTCTGATTCTTAGAGATTACTGGTGGGCTGGAAAGTAGGCAGATTGGTGAGCTGGTTAATTAATTCTGTTTAATATTATTATTTATACCAAGAGACAACAAAGAGCTGTCAGAGGTCATGCTACCCCATTCACTAGGCTCTAGAAAAGCACATGGGCAGGACTTTGATTTGGTTTCTATCTCACTAGACCAGGGTAGGGAAGAAGGGCATGTTGTGACCCCGATTTTGCAGAGGGGGAATGGGGGAGATGGAAAGTAGGCAATTTGGCCAAGGCTGTGCAGAGACTCTGGCTGAGCCAGGAAATAATACCAGCTTTCCCCTACCCCTGTGCAGGCAATCCTTGGCTCTCATCTAAGGTTTCACTTTTAAAATTTCTCTTAATATTTCCATGCTGAGTTACAACCTCTTTTCTTCACCCATGTCCCCACCTTTCCTGTCTCTCATTCTCTCACCCCATTTCTTAGACTCGGAGTCACAATACTGATATTTGCAAGGAACAGCATCATTTTGGAAACAGCACAAAACACATTTCAAGTAATAGCTCTGTTCAGCTGCACCATTTATAAGGGATGGAAGGGAAGTGAAAGGAGCTTACTGGCCTCTTTGTGTCAGTGGGTTGGTGGGGTTGTTTCTCCTCTCTGTAGATGCCAAGCAGGAGCACCTCCTGACTTCTGTTAGAGCCCCGCTCCTGACAGGGCCGTGTGCTGAACTTGGCTCAGCCCCAGCTGCTCTGACTAAAGGCCGTCAGAGCCCCATAGTGGTCAGACCCCTCAGGAATTGGATGCAATTTTTTTTTTTTAATTTCATGTTTTGTTTTGTCATGTTTGGGAGGTGACCAGTGGCACTTAATGTGGGTCAAGCCTGTCAAACTGATCTCCATGGCAACCCTTAATGAATGCCATTGGCTCAGTGGTTCCATCCCTGCATCTCATTAAATTTCAATGACTTTCATGGGGCTCGGACATGTAATTAATATCAAACACATGGTATTCAGCAGGATAAGGTTTAACAGCAGGCAACTTGTGCAGGAGCAGGAGAGTGACGTGGGGGGAGAGGGGGAGAATGTTTGGGCTCTGTCCCCAAACATGACAGGAACAGACAGCCCGTGAAAAAGAAGTGAAAGGCAGAGCCTGGCGGTTGCTGCTCATGGCCTGGCAGAGGCACTGATGGGCTCTTTAGCCTGCCTGCTGTGGTGGAGATTGGGAGGCAGTTCTGTGGTCAGAGCTCATGCCAGCTCCCATGTTCAAGAGTGGCTCTCAGTTGCTTTGTGACCAGTGGCCATCTTGCTGAAGGCAACGTAGAACCAGTGTAGAAAATGGGGTCATATGTGCTGGCTAAAGGAAACTCCTCAACTCCTCTCCTGGGAGATCAGAGGAAGCAGCACAAGGCAGGAAGACAACTGCAGTTGCATTTCTTGATTTTCTTTTCAGTGTGTACTGGTGCAACCTCTGTGGCACATCACAAACTCTCCCCATCCCCAGCACAGCAACATTACAGAATAGCTTCCAAAGCCATCACAAGGAGCCTCCATGGACTGCGAAAAATCTTGTGCTTATCATTAGGATTGGGTGAATCATACAACTCTTTTCAGAAGCAAACAGGAGAAAATTGAGCTGGAGATGCAGCAGTAGGAGCAGCAAACACAGTGTTTGCACAGAGACCACCTGAGCTTTGCCCCATCCAACTGCACAGGAGGGCCGGGGGAGACTTGTTCTCAAGGCCAAGGAACAGATGCCAAAATACAGGGACGAGTGGTAAGGAGTGTTTTGTTGTTTGGCAAAATGAATTTGAATTTCTTAGGGCTTGCCTGCCTCTAGTGAAGATCTCAGTCATTTCAGTAGTATTAAAATCTTCCAGCATCTTATCTCACATGGATTAATGTTACCAGACATGAAATGAAACAAAAAGGTGGGGGGAATGGAGGAAATAACTTCTGCTAATTACTAATATGCAAAGTGAGTAACAAGATGAAGAAATAATGTGTTATCAGATACAATCCTGGGGTTTTAAAAACAAATTATTTCATCTTCAACTGCATTGCTGCTACTCCCCAAGGAATAATATACAATTCCCACAAGGATATGAGGATATAATTCAATGGCAGCTTTGGTGAAGTTATATTCAGTTTAATGAACGTTGGTGGAAAGCTAAGATTGAATTATTGCCCAAGTGCTCTGTCAGATTGCCTCATGTTGTTATGCAGGATATAAAGAAAATTATTATTGACAATACTAAGGAGATTCATTTTGTCTGAGTGAAGGAGGCAAAGGAGGTGTATTGAATCTGTGACGTGGTGGAAGAAGGTTAATCATGACTGTAATGTGGGATGGGGTGATCGATCATGCGTGGATCACAGGGATGGATATTTAATGTGTATGTGACACAGCAGGGGAAGTTTTACTGGCCAGGATGCATGAAAGGGACAGAGTTGGAGGCAATAACAATAACTAACTGTGTGACAAATAACAGTATGGGAAGGATGGTATTCAAAGATCCTTGTGCTCACTAGAAGATGCAGTAGTGGGGTAAGAGCGCATGGGATTTCCGGCAGTGTTTGTGTAAATTGAAGGCGTTCTGCGTGTGAGAGGAAAAGCCTCTGCGCGCTTGCAAATGGCAGTCGGCGATTGAGGCGGGCGCCGCTCGTCCTCTGCGGCCATGGGGTGGCAGCATCTTGATGCGCAAAACGAGCATCTCCAGCGCCCTGGTTCCCGGAGGCTCGAAGGTACCCGCGGAGGGCTGGGAGCTCGAACTCGCCGTCCATCGCACCAAGAAACGCAGTGCCCACGTTCCCGGTTACAGCGTGGTTCTGACCTCAAGCTGTGCCAGCAGAGGTTTCGATTGGCTATCAGGAAAAATTTCTTCGCTGAAAGGGTTGTCAAGCACCGGAACAGGCTTCCCAGGGCAGTGGTAGAATCACCATTCCCAGAGGTATTTTAAAGACGTGAAGATGGTGGGACTTGGGAACATGGTTTAGTGGTGGACTTGGCGGTGCCGTGCTAATGGCTGGACTCAAAGGTCTTTTTCAACCTAAATGATTCTGTGTGTCTGTGGCGCTGCAAGTGACGTGTAGCAGAAATGGAAACCAAACTGGATGCTCCAGTCACACACTCTGGGGGTTTGCTCACAGCTCACTGGGAAAACAGCCTGGGGACAGACCCATCCCTAGGTATTTTCATGGACATTCTGGACTTGAATCAGAAAAGAGAGATGTATGAACAGTGCTAAGTAATTATGTGGAAAACTATGCAGAAATGGCAAAACCAGTTTTTGCTAAAACCAGATTTAAATATCTTTGAGATCTCCATATCTGTCAAATTTAGTTGACATTGGCCAATGACTTATAACTACTCAACAAAATGTCATGTATGATATAGTAATAAATATTAATAAATCACACAATTATTAATGGGGAGACATGGACAAACATGTATTTAAACACACAGCAAGGTTGTGTAAGATTTGTTTTCTCAGAAAACCAGCTGATAAGTAATGGATAGTTTGGAAAGAAGGAACTGAACATTCTCAAATTTCCAAGAAATATTTGCTTAAAGCTAGACATTAAAATGCTTTAAAAAGCCCACCAACAAATATCTTTCTTATCTTGCCCTTCCTACCCAGGAAATTCATGATTTATTTTTCAGGATTCCAGGTCACACAATTCTAATCAAGATTTTATTATACTCACTCAGAAGGCAGCAGTCATTGATTTGAAGAAATATTTGATCATCAAACTTTCCATATTGAAAAATGTAACTTCTAATCTTGAGTAGCATTAGGGTAAAGGGTTGTTTGCATCTGGAGCGCTGGACAAGGCCCATCTTCAGTATGGATTCATGTTGGCACCTATTAGAAGGAAATTAATATATTGAAATCTAGTGCAAACTATTATAAGCAGAGCAGCTGGCAGTCTTGTTTCAGCAAATTCCATTAGCCTGCAAAATGGAAGGAGATCCATCCAAAAATCCCTTTCACGTTTTTTCTTGTTATCCACAAAAACTTCAAAAGCAGATTAAATTCAGTCTCCTTGGACCGGTCCACCACATTTCACTTTCATATTTTCTTAGGAAAAAATCCTACAACAAAATATGGAGATGATGGTTTCATTTGCTCAACCTGTCACTGACTGCATTTGATGTGTGCACTCACAGGGCAGCAGCAGCAGTCAGCATGTTTCCATTGCAGAGAGGGCGAGTGCCCAGGCCACACCATCTACAGCTTCTCCAGTGCTGGCATTCTGAGCAACATGGGACATTTGATTGCTTTCCATCTGCTGAGATGACAGGACTGGTAGGCAGAGAAATACATAAATAAACAAAAATAAATTCCTTAATGGCCAAAGCAAAAGATATTCTCATAAATTATAGAATACTTTGAGTTAGAGGAAACCACTGAAGGTGGTTTTGTTCAGTCTTCTCCTCAAATTCCTCATCAGATATATTTGAATTTTGATCTACTAGACCTCACTGTCACATTTCTACACTTTTTTTTTTCTTGAACATTTACCAAAATCCCAGTTACCAAAATTTCTTCTTTTTTTCTTTCTAAGTGCAGTTCTGCTTGGAGAGTCTCACATTCTTGACATTTCTCTTTATTGGATATAGTGAGATATAGTCTTCAAATGCAAAATACTAATCTACATTCAGAATCATAATCACAGGACAGGTGTGTGCTAAAATAAAGCTGAAGTTCAGATTATATGTCAGTAATTTACAACACTGCAATATATATCATCCCAGAAACGTGATCTAATGTACCAAGGGAGTTCAGAATTGAGATGAAACATTAAATGAACCCAAATAAAGAAAGGAATAGAAAACCATCCAAAAATACCTAACTCTACCTTGTAAAGACACAGATTTGTTCCTGTCATAGAGCTCTGATCCAATCTTCCAGCAGAGAGTTGATGTAGAGCCCCGAGTGGTCTCTATTGCCTTGGACATGGCAGTGCCCTTGTTTCCCATTCAGAGGCTCAAAGGCTTGGCATAGGGGGAGTTGTGGTCACTGAAACAACTCAAGAAGTCTGGTTCCCACCTCCTGCTTGCAGCTCCCTGCCAGGGACTCCAGCTGAGCTGCTGGTAGTGTGGGATGAAAAGCTGGAAACCCAAGGTTTCCCAAGGCTCCTGCCCAGTAACTGTTCTGGCAAATGTAGCCTTGTCACTGAAATACAGTTCCAGCCTTTGTGCCTGGAAAGATGGTAAGGCCCTTTTGCTATGTGTGGATCTGTCTCTCATATTATCCAGTCAGTGTGTTTGGAAGCTCTATGCATTAAATAGATTTATGTGTTTAATAATTACTAGTTTTAAGGATTTACAGTGCCCTGCTGCAGTTCCTATGACTCTGCCTCCCCAGGAGGTTAAGAAAGTGAAAATCCTTCATCAAGAAAAAGGAAAAAATTAGAAACTTTAAATCTTCTATCATTTGGGAAATAGGTTGTGGAGAAAATAAAGACACATTCTCTGGATGTTGTGGATTAGGTGAGTGCAAGCATATGCCTTGGGGTTGGACATTACACACGTATTTAGGGAGGATGTAAAGATCTGGATATGTTTAGCTCCTCCCCCTTTGCTGAAAAAAACCTTTAGACAACTCAGGGAGCATAACCAGAAGAAGCTTCAGAGCTGCTCTGCCACTGTTTGGTTGTGCAGTGACAATTTGATAGGAAGAAGCAGCCTTCGTTTATCAAGAAAAAAGGAATGGGATTTACCAATAAGAAGATACAGCTACTTCTAATGCAGCCTCACTTTTTTATGTCATCTTCAAAGCTGACTCTTGCACTGTGCTCATATCATTTCCAAAGCTGGCTCATGCCAGAGCAAGTCCCACTGTGTGAACTAGCCATTTGAATCTTCCTTTCATGTAGAATGAACTACAGTCACTATAAAAACTAAAAGGAACACAAAGGGGAATTTAAAAACTGAAATGCTTGTATGTGAAGTTTATTAACATATTCATATCCGGGTTTGGTGCAAAACCAATGCAGTTTTGTTAGATAACAAATACTAGAGGCATGAGGAATTTGGTATGCAACTTACAGAAATTGGATTTGAATGACTGATTTTCAAATGAGAATTAGATTTGAAAAGGAAAATAAAACCATTATGGATTACATATTTATTATTATGAAAGTCTTAATGAATTTCATGTTAATCCTGATTATCTGCAAAAAATTGCAGATTCACAATAGAACTGGAGGAGAAGTAGCACAAAACTGGAGAATGTGTGATGCTTCTGGGAAAAATGTATATTGTGAAAATTGAGAATCCTACAACAAAGAGTTATGTTACCAGAGTTTTCTTAGGTCCTGGGCATTTCCATGGTCCCAGAAGGATGAACAGACATGTAGAGAACACCTAAGTTCCTGCCATAAAACAAGCACTAAAATCACAGCTGTAATGGGACTGTATGGAAAACCTGAGTAAAGTAGAAGGGCATGTCCCCCTTCTGATAAAGGGAAGTCTTCCTTGTGCAGAACACAACAAAATGCTCTTTAATTTGAAACCAACATTAGTGAGTGTAGAGGACAAGGACTGCCTGGTAAAATAGCAGAGCTCTGAGAGGCCAGCAAGCTTCCTGACATCTGAATGCTGAACTCTGGGCATCTACACACCCCAGACCTGCAGCCTCCATCAAACAACCAGAAGTCTCTGTCTTCTTCCAAGCCCTGACCTGAGCAGTTCCAGTGGCCTTGATAGGAGGACCTGAGCTGTCTGCCCTGGTCTGCACACTGCAGATTTACTACCAAGCTTGTACTGACATTAAGGAGATCGTGGAAAAGAAGTTTATCTTCAAATTTGGCAGCACAGAGAGGTAGATAATATTTGAATGAAGCTGCCAAAATGCCCTCAGCGCCTTAGCAAATTGCAGCTTTTGAAGCACTAAGCTGCATTTTTTGCTTGTGATTTAATTTTAAGAATCCTTGTGGAAAAATCCCTTTGTAAGTGGCTTTGAAACCTTAGGTTGCTAATTCAGATTTGATCAGCGCGGTAAGGCAGGCTCCCAGATTTTGGTCCATGAAGAGCTGTCTGAAGGACAGGAAAACAAACAGCCTCCAAAGCAGGCCCTTTATGTGGAGGGCTGTTCCTAAACTTGGAGTAAATTGTACTCTCAAAGTTTGCTTTCCTACTGCAGCAGTAGCAACCAGGTCTTTCACTCAGATAACCAACTCAAAGCAAGCTGATGCTACTGTACTGCTAGTACCTGATCTAATCTGCATAACTCCTGAGTGACAAACCTAACTCCTGAGTGACAAACCTAACTCCTGGGTGACAAACCTTCCCACTCCATCAGCCCCTTGTGTGTAACTGCAGAGTCCCTTTCTCTCTTCCATCACCTTATGCAAGTGTCAGGGCCCTGTTCAGATATGAGCTGAGGATGTCTATGGTCAGTACAATTATTCTACTTTTAAGGTAACAAAATGCTATGATTTAATACTTTTAAATTTTGAATACTTTTTAATACTTTTTAATTGATTCTATTAAAATGGGAGAGTCACAATATTGGCATTATATCTAATGCTAGGTATGCTTAAAAGCATGTGGCTGCATTTAAACATTACAGATGAAATAGAACTTCATTCTTTCAAATAGGGATGTATAAGGACTATAACAAACAATAACATCCCCTTGTGAGAATGGAGCTCTGTAGTACGTTTTTCAGCAGGCTGTGCTCACTGAGAACCAAGACAGTTGCTGTTTATGCAGAAAGTTCATTCATGGAAACGCACAATGAATAGCAAAGGAGAGGAACAGTGATAAACTCTCTGTGCCTCTTAGGTGCTGCTGAATGAGTTTTTGCATCCCCTGCTGATCTGAGAGCCTGGGATCTCTGGCACTTACCATTTACAGCACCATCTTGTGTGGTGACCTGGCGACTCCATGCTGGAAAAGAGCACTCAGAGGATTTTAAAGGTCTTTCTTGGCTTCCCCTGCCTTTCTCTGATAGCTTTGCCTGGAAAAATGTAGGTATACCTGAGGAGGATTAGCTGCTATGTATCTGCACGTGTTAGTCTTCTATCACTCTAAAGGGAGAATTTCGTGCCAGCAGTTTACTGAATTCTTCTGTCGGGCAGTTGTGACAGTGTTAAAAGTAGGTCATTTGAATGCATTGCTGATAACAGTAATGGATTCACACATCAGCTGGCTGCTCCCTACACATGTAACCCCTGGCCAATGTCACCTCCACAGTGGCTCACTCCCAGGCACAGGAATGTGTCGTTTTGCTAATGCACATATGCAGAGTGTGCATTTCAAACTAAGGAAAGCTGAGAGTTTAGAAAATGCCAGCAATAACTATTCTCCAAAAAAAGTGTCTCAGATCTGGGCTCTACATAGTTGGGTTATATGAAGTAGCAGCAGGATGAAAACTTGCTAAAAAATTACTTTTTAGTAGGTAGGAGGACGTTTTATTTAAAAACAAACAAACAAAAAGCCCTACCCCACAAACAGAATAACCCTCTAGCCCTTTCCGGAGTGCGCCAGAGGATACGCGTTCGGTGATGTCTCTGGGCTGCTCAGTCTCTGCAGCGCCAGCTCTGCTCCCCCGCCGCTGCAGCGGGCGCTGCTGGAAGGGGCTGCGCGGCTCTCACACACCCGGCCCCGCGCTCCGTGCCCAGCGCCGGCGGCTCTGCAATCTTCGCTTTGCATGAAGAGTTGCTTCTTCCTGCTTTCAGGATAGCTTGAAACTAATCTCTGAAGACTGAAATCTTAAATACTGTAATGTACTTCATTCTGCTGTCCCCCAAACGGCTTAAAGCGACGGCAACAACCAAAAGCAGCCAGGAGTCGTGGGGTGACATTTGCGTGTCTCGCTGTAGCTGTTGTTTAGCCCCTGGAAGCAGCAGTAAAGCCTCTACTGTCCCCAGACCAGCTCCTCAACAAGAGCATCGAGTTAGGGAGCAGCTGCAGTCAGGCTCGCAGATCAGAAGGGCAGTGACGGAGTCTGGGCTGGAGAATAAGCATCACCGTTTGAACAGAGTGAGAGCTGTGAGCAGAGAGGAACGGAGGTATTTCTAGCTGCTGTAACCAGCCGCTGGTGAAGCAGTTTTAGTTCCCATGGAGAAGGTAGCTCCCTTGTGAAGCAAAATCGATAACCTCTACTTGATCTCACCTAAGACAGCCACAAGAATTTTGTACTTGCTATCCAAAATGACTTCAACTATGGAGACATTGGAGAAATAGTTTGCTTTTAAACTACAAGATATAAAATAAAGCAAAGCAAGTCTAATCTCAGAACCCGCTCGTTCATGTAAAAGACCAGGGCTGGGGTACGTGTACTTTGAAGTGCAATTTAGAAAAATGAAAGAGATGAGCTAAAAACCTACTAAAATAAAATGAGTTAACTATTTGCTAATTGGCTGTGCCAAGAAAGGAAGAGAGGATTAGTCAGGCTGTAGAGTATCCCTTTCAGTAGCAGTGCTGGACCGTACAAAATCTTGATAGGTAAAAGTACCTTGGTTAAGGTCACGCACAGCTTTTGCCCTCTCCCCTAGATCTGCTATGATCAAAAATCATATGTGTCTTTTTGCTACTTAAAAATACTGTATTGTTGGATTCACTTTTCTTGTCTAAAGATTCAGGAATTGCTGATGAGACCAAAACCTGCAGCTTTAGAGAGAATGTATCTGAAGAGTCAGCAGTGATACACTACCGCAGGCTGTTTCTCTGCATGCCTGTGGTAGGAGGTTTGCTTTTCCAGCGCAGCATAATGCAGCAAGTTGATGGAAAGCTGAGTGTGATGCAGGTTTGGCTAATTGGAGCACTCCTGGGAGGATGTGAATTGCAGTTTCCATAATGAGTAGAGAGAAAAGATAGTTTACATCCCCTAATGTAACAGCATCAGGACAAGATAAATAGCAGAACCAGAGCAGCGGTGTCTATCAAACACTTCATTATCAAAGGAACTGGGTTTCACTAATGGTATTGTGCTGGTCAGCCAGTGGGAAAAATCCCTTCCCTGTGTCTCCCCTAACTTTCTTATTACCAAAGCCTAAGATTATAATGGACACAGGAACACAAAGATTTTTCTTTTAGGCAATGCAATTAAATGGTGGTTCACCTTCCAAACTACACTGGAAATGGAGTCATCTGAATGCACAATTGTCCATGGATCTTTTAATTCTGCTGCTGCTTTATAAAAGGTCATATCAGGAATGTTAATGAAGTGTCATTAATTTGAGGTTGAGGAGGTGGACTGGATTTATGTAAACATTCAATTTTTCTTTCATGTTTTGAGCGCACTATACACTGGCAAGGTTCTCAGTGATATTAAACTGTACCTCAGCCTAGAAACTTGGGCAGCACAAATTTGGAAAACAGTCACCTTTGCTGGCAATTATTGACCTGAAGTGGGATGGCAGGGAGTGTTACAAACCAGCATATACACACCAGATTTGATTGGAAGGGGGAGGCTTTTGCTCTGAGAGGCATTGTAGGGTTAGAAACCAAAAGAGGTCACTTTGCTGTCATTTCAGATATTTATTAGAATACAAGCTATAGTGTTGTTTACAACCAGAGAGGGAAAAGACCTTTAAGTCCCCCCTACTCTAGGTGAAATATATGCCTTTTTGCTGCTGGTTTTGAGGAAAATCACAATCAGCAACTTTTTATGATCTGCGCTGGCAAAAAGGCTGTGCATTTTTCAGATGCCCTCTTTGGGGGAGGTGCCTTTTTCAGACAAATACTCTTCGGGTTAAGACTAGATAAATGTCTCTAACCCCAGAGCATGTTATTAAAACCTAATCCCAGACTGGTGAAGTGAAGGTTTTAGTGCAACATTAGATCAGTTTTATATGTTAATCTGAATGCCCTTCCCTTTCGTATGTTAATCCTTCCCCTTTGCTGGACAGATTTGTCTGTCTGTTGGCATAGGCCCCTCAGCTCTCACAAGACATGTTGCTGACTGCCCAGACTCAAAACCTTCAGTGGTGCCAGAAAAAAAATCTACTAATTCCAGTGTTTGGTATGATAGCTCCGATAAACCTGGAGGCCCCAGTTTGCTCTGTCCTGTCTTGGTGTAGAGGCTTGGCATGCTCCAGCCTTGGCTTGGAATGGTGCAGAAGGTGAATCTGAAGTGCAGTGATTATTTCTGAACAAATCCCTGTAGTCAATAGGCTGTCTATATCCAGAGAATGCAATGGCAGCTCCGTGTCCTGTCTGGTAACTGAGAGGGGAAAATTTTAAAGTCAAAATTACAAAAAGCCTTGAGTCTGCCATAAAAAAACATAAGTGCAGTCATCTGAAGAACTTTTCTCTGCAGTTACCATGATTTCACACCTGTGCAGCAAAGAAACTGAGAGTCTGGGGGTCCTCTGGGCATGCAGACCTCCCTTCTTGTGGCACTGCATGTGTGCATCCAAAGATGGTCACTTAACCACCTGCCTGGCCTGCTCTTCTGAGCTCATTTGCTTCTTACTGTGATTGCCCGGGTCATCTTGGAGTGCTTGTAAACAGAATATGTTTCCTTCTTTCTCTCTCTCTCTCTCTCTCTCTTTTTTTTTTTGTTTGTTTTTTAATGGAGTTAACCACAGCTTAATATTTGTATCATTCAAGCTCAATTAAAAGCACACACAAAAAGTTCATGAATAGTCTGCTTCTAATGGAGAGGCATACTTTCCTAACAGCCGCTTTTCAAAGATACTTTTAACAACGAGACAGAAGGATTTACGATGTAAGTGTTTTAGTCATTAGAAAATTGGAATTGTTTCTTTGGAGAAAACAAACAGGCTCTGGGCTCTTCCTAAGAGCAGTATGAACTCAGCGGCTGGCAGCAAGTTAGCCCCCCTGCAGTATGAATTAATGATAAAACTGCTTTCGTTCAGAAGGGAATTTTATTGGGCAGGATGCTGGGTACCAACACAATGAGGTCTCCAGGCACCCCTCCCTCTAGGGGTCTTCAATTACACTTCGTAATGAGCAGTGTTTCATTAGTGAGGAAAGCAAAAGTCTGCACTAATTAAAATTAAATTAGGACACGCTCAAGTTGTGTCACACAGTGCGCTGAGATATTAATAAAAAGGAAGCTGTCTTGAATAAGCATGGACCAAAGGGTAAAGTGATAACAATTAAAATATTGGATATGATGTCAGTGCTGAATTTTAGCACTCCAGTTTTGGCTTTGTGTATGGAAAGATGATGTCTGGATTAGTTTCTGTAAGTTGGAAGAGGCATTGCATCTACATCTGTCAACATAATGTCTGATAGAACATTTTCCTAAAGCTTTTATACTTGCCAGAGTATTTCACAAGAGCACATGCGTGTGCACATGTGCCTGCAATCTGGTGTTCATGCATGCTGTTGAGCTGACGTGTGAAAAGAAGATGTACATTCCACGTGAAAAGCCTGCACAGACTCCTGCTGACATGCAAAAGGTGTCTGCTTGAGCACTGGTGCAGCAAAGCAGAGCATCTACACTGTTACATATGTATACCATGAGATGGGCATACACTTTCTATGTATCTATCTCACACGAAGGTGGTTTCTTCTAACTGGAACAACTGAGCTCCAGTCCCAATCCTTGGGTCCCTTCCTGGAAGCACTGATACTTCATTTACCTCAATGTGTGATGCTCTTGACAGGGATCCTCAGAGATTTTGTAGTTAAGCTTCCCTCAGGTTTAGAGCTTAGCTGAGCTTCCTTGCCTGTACACTTTTTAAATTCTGCAGTTTTGACTTCTTTTACTGTGCTCTGCCTTGGTGCCTTGTGCTGCTGCTCCTTGTCCCCAGTGTGTGGTGTGCTGCCAGGAGTGCAGCGCAGGCACCCACATGGATCTCACTCAGAGCCAGCACAGGTCTGGCAGAGCACAGCCATCCCAGCTCCAGCTCTCCAGCTGCATCCATCTAAGCCTGTAGCTAATTGGTCAGACTAGTTGTTGTAAGCATTTTTGAGGAAAAGTTACTACCCAATTTAACTGTGTTTAATTAAGTTGGTTCCAAAGGCATTTGCCAAAATATTAAAATATATTTGACCTTCAAAATGGATTAAATAGGCATGCTGTTCAGCAAGGCAAATTACAGTGAACATCTGTACATTTTGTGTTTAAATATACACACGTGGAGCTTGCTGAGCTGGTGAATGGATATGGAATATTCAGCACATACAGATTCTAATCTAGAAAGGAATTGTTCTTCTTAGTGAATATATTCTTGTACATGAGTAAAATTGTGGCCAAGGCTCCTCACACAGTGTGAATCTGTTTGCCTTGTCACAGTTATTGATGCTTGTAATGGTACAGCAATAGATTGTGCATGAGACCTTCTTGGGTGGAAAAGTAAAGCAGAAATAGCATCCTGGTGTCACCTAAGGTAATACCTAATCTTGGAGATTCAGGCACCTGACCCCCAGCCCACTCAAATGTCCACATCTACATAACTATATATCAATGGAGTAGGCCTCATCACTGGAACATCTGTCTTTTTGTGCTTTAAGTCTTCTTTCCTAAATGTTAAGAGAGGTGATTCCTTTAAACTTGCTGCTTGCTTAAATACTTGCTGGGTATTTCCCTTTCTGAGTGTTTCCCATGGTGGCATCTACAAAGAAAGCTCTCCATCCTGTGATATTGTTCCTGTGCATCCAAGGTAAAACTCACAAACTATTCAAGGCCCAACTCCAAAAGCTGACTACTTATATTTCCTTAATATGAATTTACAAGAGAGATCATGATGCCTGTAAATATGTGTTACAATAAAAACATCCCCAATGTGTAATGGAATGCTCTGCCACAACCATTCCACATGGGCTGTTAGTTGCTGTGAGGGCAGCAACCTGTGTTGTAATAATTTAATGTTTGCCTTAACAAGGGCCTTGCCTCTCTAGGTCATTTATTTACAATTCTATAGATGCTCTGCCTTTTTAGTGCAGTCAAAACATGCACTGGTGTACATTATTGGGGTTTTGTTTCTTTTCTTGTTGTATTTGGGTATAATGACATACATTTATACTGGATTTTCCATCCAGGAGAAAGAGATACAGCTCAGATAAAAATGTATGTGACTTCACCACCAACACAGAAATGGAGCAGAGCATCTGATGAATACTGGACACAAACTCTTAAAGAGTTTAAAGAGATGTTTTAATCCCATGCCCTGCACAGAAAATCTGAGCTAACAATCAAGGGCTGTTGAAATTGAATGTTAAATCCGCTAAGCAGAGGGAAAGATGCAAAAAGAAAAGGTAATCAAATACCAAAAAGCATCCCTCAGCACTTCAGCTTTCCTAGATGCCTTCCACCCTATGAGACATAATTCTGATTAGCTTTGAGGCAGGACAGTCAGTGGCTAATGGATTTGCTCAGCGCTTCAAACTATTATATAGCTCTTTTTAAAATGTGTGTATGCTCAGACTCAAGTACCAGCCCTAGTGCTACTCTGCTGAGTCCTGGGGTGCAGACAACATCCTGGGGGGGAGAGTGCACTCTTCTGGAATACATTTCCAGTCAGTGCTGTTCCTGGACCTTTCCATCTGCACTCGGGAAAGGAGCAAACAGGCACGCTGGGGATGAGTGAGCAGGCAGCACACCAACATGCACACGCAGCACTATTATACTGCCATGCTTTGTGCAGGCATTTTCTTGCTAGTTCCTCTTGTTTTTCACTTAACTTGCTGAAGATTGCAAAGGAACACACTTCTGTGTTTGCTTATATTGAATCACTGGATGATACAGATCTTTGTTACCTAAGCCTGCCTGGTCCCATTCAGGAGCAGAGACGTTTCTTTTTGTTGTAGAGAGGTGCTTGCTTTTGCCTGCTGCAGCCCTTTCTTAATGGTGAATGGAGAGTGAGTGTGTGTGTGTGTGTGAGAGAGAGAGAGAAAGAGAGAGCAAGCTTTACAAATCCCCTCATAGACACCCCTCTGGCAACCTCTTTTATGAAATTTTTATTAGTATGTTCAGCAATGTGCATGTCCTCAGGAATAACAAACAGCAGAGAGAGAATATATAGCTGCTCAGATGGTCCAGGGGCTTCAGAAGGGAGATGAACAATGCTACTTTAAATATTGCAGGATGGTTTACAACCCTGAGGGAGGAGGTGTGGGGGAGGAGAGGGGAAGAGCAGATGGGCACAGTGTCCATTTAAGGTGGTCTGGCACAGTTGGTCAGCAACAATGTGATTTATATTTGGAGGTTCCTTCCAGCTCCTGTTTTTGAGTTTGCATATGTGTCTGCCTCTAAAAACATTACCATGGATTTCAGGGGTATCTGCAGCTAAGCTGTGCCACAGTGAGTATGTTTGAAAGATTGCCAGAACGTTTCAGTGACCATTTTCTTCAGACCAGATGGGTATCTGACATGGCTGATGTGCCCTGTATTAGGGGGCTGACACGGCAGGTACCGCTGCCTGCCTCAGCTGCAGTAAGCTAGTCTCAAACCACAAGAAGATGTCATGAGGATCTGCTGAGCTCAGGACCCAAAAAGCATTCAGAAACATTACTGGCCATTATCCCAGACACCAGACTGGCTCCAGGCTGTGCAACATGGGGAATGAAAAAACTGTGTTATTTTGGGCTTTTGGCTCCAGGAACTTTGAAACCACACAAGAGCCTTGAACTGACTGAAGGTCCTGGTGTTAGAGTAATCCTTAACATACTCATACTCATATGCCTCATACTGCAGGGCTCTTAGTATGTGCAGTTTTCCCTCTGGGCAGTGGGAGCTGAGGGTGCTCTTTCATCAGGATTTGAGCTGGGAAGGTTATGTGGACTCTGGCAGACTTGGCTATAAAAGAAATCACCAGACTGTGCGGCTTTTATATCCCCAAGTAATATTTGTGTATTCGTTGCTCATTTTTGAGTGCTGGAGCTCTGAGGCTTGTGAGCATTGAGCTGTTTCTTTGGGAGAAAAGGCACCTGGTATCTACAGCAGTGTAGCTATCTGTCTACAATCAGGGCCTAGTTCATCTGCTAAATTTCTTTGAATAGGATTGTTTTTATGTTTGCCAATTCTTCTTCCCAAGTGACCCATTAAATCATGTTAATCCCTCCACTCCAGTCTGTTCTTCTACCAAAATCCATGTCTTCCTGTAATTTGCTTCTCATAATCAGCCCATACACCTGTGAGGTAGAAAAAATTTAGCCTGGTGGTCAGCAAATGGAGTTTATAGACTAGCAACAGGTAGGTGTTCATGCCTTCATTTTCACTCATGATGTGATCCCCTGGAGAGACATACAGCTTTTTGTCCCAGCTTCCCCATCTGAAAAATGGTTTATTGCATTGCAAGGCTTAATGCAATAAGGCCATCAAGACAGCTGATAGAGAAAGGCTAAGGAAGGTCATTTATACTCACATGAACTTGGATAGTGCCAACAAAATTAGCCTCGCTCCCTTGGAGAGCTACCAACAGTAGTATCAGACTCCATCATAAACTAAAACTGTCTGTGTAAGAGTTCTGGGTTATCTGTTTGCACTGGGATTATTCTGTTAATCATCACGCCAGCATAGTGCAATATCATCTAAGAGCATTACAGGTGAACTGTTTTCTTCTCTTTGGGGTCTTCAGGCATGTGTTTTGTGTTTGGAGAGACAAGCAATGATCTTCCAGTGGCATATGGAAGGAAAAGGATTTGTATTTCCTTGAGTGAAAGATGATAATACATTATCATGTATTCAGCTCGTTAGGATGCCACAGGAACAATGTGAAAGAGACAGGACATGATGCTGAACAGGGACTGAAGTCTTTGGGGCAGGAACCATCACTCTTTAAATGTGGACACTGACTCCAGCACAGTAAGTGATGTGTCACTGAGATTATTAAGCATTCCATCAGGAAAATGTAATTATTGTCACCAAGACCTGTGTGATGAGATTTGCAAAGAAAAGTGTGATTTTTTTTTTAGGGTTATACATGCAAAATATTCAACAGTTGGCTGTCTGCTGCTTGGAAACCCATTTTGGTCCTTATGCATTGACTTGCTTCAGTTTTTTCAGGGTCCTGAGGTTCATGATAAGAAGGGCTTTATGAAAACCTTACCATTTTTCTGATGTATGGAGCACACAGACATGATTAATCCAATGGAGCTAAAGGATACAGCCAGGCATGTACAGTATCCACTCACTAGAGTAGTCAAAATGGGTGTGACCCAACAGGAGGCTGGCAAACTGCCTGACACACTTGGCAAGTGATGTAATTCTCCATTCTCAGGAGGAAATTCTTCACTGAACCCCTCTAGCAATGAACTTTTGGCCTGAAGCTGGAGTTAGGATTGCACAAGCTCAATAAATGTGCAATTATAAACCATGAACACATCAAGCCCCCCCCCACCCAGTAGGACCTGTTTCAGAAGTTGGGAAGGAGCAAACATCCAGCCATTATACCCATTGCAGGAGCCAACTGCTCTGATGGAGCACAGCCTCTGCTCAGGGTGTGGGCCCTGCAGGAGATGGCTCCTGCCCAAGAAAGTGTCATTGGTCATCTTGGGCATTGTGGCAGCCAATCAAGCCAGCAAAGCCATCAAACATTCAGCCTCCTCCTCAGGTCTTGCTGCTTTGAATTGGCTGCTTGACAAGTGTGTGGTAATTCTGCTTTTACCTGAAGTCATTGCCTAATTTAGAGTTTGTTTGCAGCTTTGCTATTTAGGAGCCAGAGATGGATGGGAAGCCCACGGCTATTGGGCTTCCTCTGATGTGGGAGATGGTATCATGCAGAGGGGGAGAATCTCAGTTTTCATAAAACTTCAGTCTCCAATCATGTTTTTTTTATTCCTCTCCTTAATTTAGAAAGACTGCAATGTAATGCAGAGATAGAGGATCCACTTTGATGGTATAAATATATCTGCAGCAGCTTCAAGCTCAGCACTGCTAGACCCTACCCTGCTCCTCTCACTCCAAAGGAAGAACGTAGAGCTCGTGGTCCAACGACACTGCCGTACCTGTAATAGAGTGCTTTGGCAGTGGAAAGCAATGACAGGTCATTTTCAAGGTGATTTCAGGGCAAACTGTGCTGATGATATTCCAGGCTAAGTGTGCATGTGCCCACCAGTGTCAGAATGAACACCCTTCGGTCTTATGACTCGAACCATTGGTGTTTCTCATACATCTGTGCTGAATGGGGTGAGGCTGGGATAGATGAAAATTGTTTACATCTTCATTTCATCTATGACAGTGTGGAGTGGTAGAGGAAGAGTCATTGCCAAGTTGGAGTTGATTGTTTGTGGGGTTACCCCAAACCATGTTAACTGTAGCTCTGCCTGCATATAGGGTTTTTTTAAAAACCTCTGCTGGTTTGCATGATGGCTTGCTAAGCCTTTTATGTATAGGGTGGATCCAGCACTGAAATAAGCAAATGAAAAGGCTGCTGAAGGAAGGCTTTAGGAGTGGAACCCAGAGATGGCATATTCAGTTCTTTCTGAAGGCCAGGAAGACCTGTCCAGCCTGCTCACTGTGATTATTGGATAACTAGAAGAACTCAGTACCATAAAAGTCTGACTTACATCTAACTGCAAATATTAGAATTGACTGTCATTGAACAAAACCAGGCAGGAGAAAAATATTGTTAATCTCAGACTGGAGAGTGAAAAAAACAATCCTTTCCTTGTCCTAAAGCATTCAGAGCAGTTACCCCTAAGCTGTGATGAACTGTGCAGCAAGATTGTGTTTGGAAAGCATTATGATAAAGTGTGGGGGAGTGTACGAGTGTGTGCACACACACGTGGTTTAGGGTTAGCAAATGGACATGTTTTCATTTCTACCTGAATACGAATTTATCTTCCTGCTTTAACATGCCTACCACCTGTTTAAAAACTACACAGCTCATGAGGGTTATGTAGCACTGGTAGCAATGACTGTTAACCAGGGCACCTGAGTGATGAGCTAGGTGTGAACAGCTTTGTCATGGTTCTGTGAGTTTTCCCACTGTTCATTAAAGGTCCAAAGGGCATTAGAGAAGGGTGTAGAATAGTCAGAATATTCTTGTGCAGAACACAGCAGATCATAGCATGGCTACAGTAGTTCTTGCTCCTACAGCAGGGACAGCAGCGTGCTTCCCTCTCAGAGGTTTATCTAATTAGTGTTCTTCAGCTGTATCTGCATTAAACAAGAGTGACCAAATACCTTGTCACTGTACATGTGCAGTTTGCTGGGTTTGTTAATCCTATATAGGAAAGACAATTCAAACATTCTTGTGACCATTTCAAACACATTGTTTTACAACACTTCCAACATTATTTTCCTTCAGATTCTGCAAGGTCATTCCCTTTGCTCATCTTTTCTCCTTTTCTCTTTTCTTCTCTTTTCCCCCCCCCCCCCCTTCCTTCTTTTTTAAGACTGCTGGTTCCTTTTGTTCTGCCTATGGATTTCCAATTGGTTTGGCACTTTCTGCAATTGTGAAACCTGAAATTAGGATAAGATTTTTATATGTGCTAAATTAGTTGCATTAGCTCAGCAAAATATTTGTTTTAGCTGTGATATAGTACAGTATTACAAAAGTAGGTTATCATTTATTACGGTGTATTATCGCAGTTAGTAAACAACACTGTAATTACTGTATCAATACAACCATTTCAAGGATCTACCCATGTTTGTAATAGAAAACTAGATTTCAAGGGTTTATAATTCATCCATTATGTATTTCCTGAAGGTGGAATATAGCACAGTAGTGCCAATATTGGTGAAATCCCTGTTCCCTTTGTAGTGTGCGCTGGATTGAGGCTTATCATGCTTGGAGGAAGATCTAACCTCCTAGAACTACAGCTGTGGAGGCTTATCTTTATGGGCAGGAATCCCTGCCAGTCCCCACAACTGAAGGTAGATATCTACCCTCTCCAGTTTCTAATGAATGTTTCTGCTTTTTCTTTCTTGATTCACTATCCAATTGACTCATTTTACACTTTCAGAGGGATCGAGTGATGGAGAAAGCAAGCAAGAAATGTGTAAGAGAGAAATTTGTTTCTTTGTTAGCAAAGAGATGAGAGGAAGAAATTCCTGGAGATGAAGTCTCGGTCGAAGCTGCTAGCTGCTCCCTGACTGTCAGTGTTTATTCTTTATTTTCCAGAGGTAGGGAGGTATGATGGACTAGAATGAGTCGTACTTCCATTTCCCTAATCTATGGGGGTGTTCTGGGTAGCCTTCTCTCTCCATAACCCAAGGAATCCTAAATGGGATATCTGGAGGGGGATTTTAAGATTTCTTTACAAATATTGTCCCCTAGGATCTATGTAGGGCTCTTTCTCTTCTCCTTCTCTCCTGTTCCTGTTTCTGTGAAGGATGACACATTCTCTATATCAACATCAATCTTCACCTCTTCATAAGGGGCCCCAAACCCACTGCTCTTTCCTTGATCCCTGTTGGGATGATGGTATCAGATACAGGTTTGGGTATTTGCCTATGGATGCAGACATACATTTATTTATTTATTCCTAATGAAATGTTTGCAAAGGACCAGATGTGAAAGTGAGAAAGAGACAGTGAGTCACAGAGGACAGCAGTGAGCAAAGATATGCAAGGTGTTGATGTTGGAGCTGTGGATGCCCCGGTCCAAAAGCAGAGTGCTGCCAAAGGAGTTCCTGCTGGAAGGTCCTGTTGGCCCAGGGAGGTGCTGTGGCCAAGTGGTTGCAAAAGGGAGCTACCATCCATTTGTGCAGAGGCACCAGACCTGAGGGTTGGGATCCACTGGATCCATGACTTAGCAGTGGTGTGTCCTGCAAACCTGCTAAGATAGTTGTAGTAATAATACATGGCAGAGTTCAAAGTGGGAGAATTTCAGGAACATGTGCCTGAATCTTTTACTCTTGCATATTGTGTTTATGTGTTGACATGAAGGCATGGATAAATCTAGAGTGCAAATCCAGGCACAAACAATAGAGCCATACTTTTTCCCCACTCCAAAGTGGAACACAACAAAGATGAGGTTCCAGAATGAAAGCAAAATGAAGGAGCTTTCTGGCCTGCAAGTGGACCTTGATTGACTTAAACCCTTTGAGTGCGAAGAGTAGTGATGGCCAGTATGAGTAGGGTGAGCTGAAACCAGGTTAATTCCCAGGAATCTTCTCATGACTCTCCTTTCACCCCCTCTCCGTTCCCGCGGGTTCCGTGTGCTTTGCCATCAGAACTCGGCAAGTCAGGGGCGGTTCCACCCCTAGCAGTGCCCTGCAATGACGGGAGCAGGTGGCAGGGGGCGCAGGAGAGCCGCTGGTAGCGCACCCATCCCCAGCCGGAGGCGCTTTGCTGCCGCGCCAGAACAGTCCTTCCGTCTATAGGATGTACAACCAAATGCATTTTAAACACACATGAATGTGTTTTGAGGCTTCCTGGGCGATTGACCGTATCTCCTAGAATTCCACCTAATGAGTTGCACTTACCTTCAATTATTTGAGGCTACGTTCTTGTGTAGTGCTGCTCTTCTGTAGGAAGCCACACAGTGGAACGGATTGACTCAGTTATTTACTCTCTAGACTAATTCAACTGCTTCGGGCATGAAATACAAAAGTTAGTTAACCAACAAGACTACACAGCAGAGTTTGGAAGGGACACGAAGTGCTGAGATTTTATATCAGTTGTCCTAGTGAAATCTGAAATAATTCTGTCGGCTGTCAACGGAATTGTTTGGTTTATACCCACGTAAAAAATCTATCATTTAAAATGTCTCCAGCAGAAACGATATCAAAATATTAGCAATAATTTGGCCAGAAAATGGAAACTAAGGCGATTTCTGCTGGGAATGCAGGTCACAGATGCATTTAAACCAGCTGCATACTGGCTTAAATGCATCACATATCACATATACATATCTGTGTTGCACTGACAGGAGAGAGGATAGTATACATGTAAGCTATATTACTACACTGGAAAGCATTATGGAACACAAAACCAGACCGGACAAAGCCTTCCTATCTCATCCCAGCATCATGTGAGACTGGCATGTACTCACCCAAGAGGCATTTGCCTTTGCTGGTCTGGCTGGTTTTACCACAAAAGGTTATGATACCAGCAATTTGATTATGGTGCAAGTGGGGGATTATTAAGGGTTTATGTTTCCTGTGGTAAAATTCTATGATTCCAATTGCAGAATTACTCTGCTATTACTAGAACTGTCTACAGAAAATACATTGAAATATAAAATATTTGGCAACACTTGTTTTTTCCTTTTCTGTAGGAGAAGTTCATCCATTTGTTGCCTAGGGGCTTACTGAAGAGCAGTACTCAGTATCTCCATTTCTCTGGAAGTTAATTCTTCATTCTGCCAAGTGCCTTTTCTCTTTCAAACAACAGTAGCTGAGACAGTACCATCCACCTTATTCTTCTCTTGCCTGCAGTGTGCTAATATCTACCCCTTGCTTCAATAATTACTACCATGTTGATAGTACTTTGTAGATTTGGCTTCATGTGAATATTTATTCTGTTGCAAAGCACTCTGCATAGCAATAGAGGATTCATTACTTTCATGAATCTGTAAGGTACCTCTTCAGCAATGTGCCAAAAGGACAATGCTGATCTGAAAACAAAGCTGGCTCATTCAAACATTGAAGATGGACAAATACAGACCAATGTATGGCAAAAGCAAATGTAAAAATCATTAGATAAATCTGCCCTGCATAAAACTTTAATCTGGTGAAGTGAAGGCTGAGAGAAATTCTGTAAATACACAGAACAGGAGAGAAAGGAGAGGTAAATGCCAAGGAGGAGAACAACTGCTTAGACTAAAGGCAATACTGGCACATGAACAGATGGGCATCATCAAGCCAGTAGTAAATTTAGCTGGTACTTAGAAGTTCCTAACTATCAGAAGGGAGAGAATTTGGGGCTTTTTTACCCCACTTGGGGCTTTTTGTCCATACTTCTTGCTGTGAGGCAGAAGTCAGTAAGCTGGCATGAGGGGTTATATCATCTGATGTACTGGCCCTGTTTGCACATATTTTTCCTCTTGTATCCCTACAGCTCTGAGTGAGCAGAAGGGGCAAGGGAGAGAACAGCCTGGAAGTAAACATCAGCATCTATGTAATGGGAATTCATCTGGAATATTTTCATCCTTCCCATCCTTGGACTGTGGGAGAAGAAATAGCCAAGAGCTCTCTTTTTTGTCATTGCAACACAATCAGTCTCAGAACAGGGATTCCTGTTGTAAAGGCCTGAAGATATGAGGTGATAGAAAAATTCACCCTGGAGAGTCTGTCCCTCTACACAGGATCATGGAGAAGTACTCCCTCATGCTGGAGAAGATAGGCATGGGTCAGAAAGTCAGATTGAAACAGCTCCACGTCCTCTGAACCTGAGGTCTGTAGTATGAGCCTATCTCCAGTGACATCTCACTGAATCTGAATAATTTCTCCAGCTGCTAATGTACAACAGGCAGATGTGTATTCTCACACCCACTGCTCACCTGTGATTCTGTTTTTCTCTTTAGTAATTGTGCAAGCCACCTGATAATTCAGCTAAAAGCCCTTACGAGACATTACATAATGTCCTCAGAGAAACACTGTCTGCTGTAACATTGGAGAGATTATTATGTAAAATTTTCTTTTTCTCAGTTGTTTGGTTTTGGGTGGGGAGTCAGGCTGGATTTCCGTTTGGCTGAATCTAAAAGATTTCAGGTTTACACTGGGCTGTTCTCCTGTTTTATTAATCTCTGGAGACTGTGCTGGACTCGGCCTTAGCATCACAAGTGAAATGAGTTTGGCAGAGCTCTCTGGATCCAGGGAGCACACTGTCTGTGATCTGAGGTGCAATTCAGCTCAAGTGCTAACTAACACTTACTCAAGAAAGGCCCCAGCTCTAATGTGATGATTTAATTAGCATCACTGGACCAGATCCATTGGATAAAACCTTCCCCCAATACTCCCTCTAGACTGCAGAGCTTTCTCTTTGCTTGCAAACATGGGCAGGAGAGGTGTGGGCAGGCCTCTGTTGAGGAGGATGAGTACAAAGAGATAGATCCCAGCTCCCACTGAAATCTCTTCCCTGTGTGGCTGTTGAGGGCTTGAGCAGAAGGACTGGCTGATTCACTCTCTCTCTGCTCAAGCCCCTGTGACCCTGCCTGCTCTAATGAACGGCCTGTGGGTGATGTTGAGCTCCCATGAAGGTCTGAAGGAAGGTTAGAAGTCAACACCCAGAGCCATGTGAGGCACCCAGATGTCCCTCAGCATCCTGCTTCTATCAGCATCTTGGAAAGTCTCCATCCCTAGCTGTAGGGCAGAGGGGAGCAAGCAGACCTCTGCTGAAGGATACCCTGCCATTCCCAGCACCACCTCACTGCACGAGCACTGCAGAAACTGATCTCCAACCCTGCTGTGCATTCCTGCACCAGCCTCCCATGCTGTCTGTGTCCTGCCTGGCATCCAGCACAGTTCATCTGTCCCAAGCACAGAGCCCAGGAGCTCCTCAGGGCTCTGGTTTAGGCAGCACTTTATCAAAGGAGTGGGTGGGAGAGCAGGATGAGAGCCTTGAGGTGATGTTACAGGCAGAGGACCTGTGCAGGGGCTCTGCTCCCTGAGCACCCCCTGCCCCAGCAGGGTCCTCACGCAGGGGAAGGGGAAACTGCACAAAAGCTCAGGTCAATTGATCTTATCAAGAACTGTTTTCCTTCCTGTCCAGAAGTTCTGAATGGAAATACATTTTCTGAAATACTGCTTTTGGCTGCATATTTCAAAGCAGCATGAAAAATTTCTTTTCAGCTAAAAGTGTTTTCTTTGAATTGAGGTTTTGAGAGAACTTTTTCTTCTTGAAAACTGAGATTAAAGAAAGGCATCAGCTGCAGAATTTCAGTTAGGAAATCTATCCAAAAGTGCAAAATATTAGTTTTGGGGTTTTTTTTTTAAACTGCCCTATTGAGGGACAGAAAAAACCAATGATTTGTAACAGCTATGTTTTTCAAAGGGAATTTTTTTCCATTCAGAAAAATATCAAATGGCTCCGTCAAAATTGTGTTTCCTTCTGCTTGTTCACATCTCCTTTTCTCTCTCTCTCTCTCTTTTTTTAAAAAAATTTATTTTATTTTATTTTTCCCCTTTACTTGGGACACCAGCAACTGAGAATCCACAAAGCCTTTTTTCCCCAAAGGTTTGCAAACCTTCTTGATGAACAAGCTTCAGACTTGTCATGAAACCTGAACCCAAGGAGGGTTTCCAGGCTTCAGTCTGATGTTGCACATGGCTCTGGCTCAGAGGATTTCTTTAGTATTGCAGCAGAGATGGGAAATCCACTTGTGCAGAGGAAAAAAAGATGGAAAGTGTATGGGCTGCAGTGTGGAAAATCCAGCTGCAGGGCAGCCTCTCTGCCCCATTCCTAAAGCCCGGGCTGGTGCTGTGCTGCAGTTCTCACCAGCTTTGGCAGCTGAGCTGGATTGCTGTGGACCACCTTAAATATTTTCCATGCCAGCTGAGCACAGAAAGCTGCTGAAATGGGTCTCTGCTGTGTAGTGAGCACTCTCTCTTAGCAATGCCCTCATGGTGACTCAGTCCCATTCCCTGCTTCTTTTAACCCACAGCAGGTCAAGAGTTTAACAAAGTGACTGGGGCTGGGAGCCAAGTCCTGAGAGTTGCAATCTGCAGCCAGCATGCCAGCATCTGGAAAGTGTTTGTGACCAATAAAAAATGAATGTGCAGACTCCGCCAAAGCAGCAATTATTTGGCATCTCAAGCCCAGATCTTTACAAGATGATCCTTCTGAGGCTTGGAAAGGCTTGCCTTAGTGTTTTCTAATAAAAACAGTTCTGGGCTGGGCCAAAAGTCGGGTGAATAGAGTTATGCATCGCCACATGGGAGACAGCCAGCCGGGAATGGGAAGGCACTGCTGGAGTCGAACCTCTGAGGCTGGGGCTGGCTGCCTCATGGCAGGAATGCTGGCACCCAGGCTGGGGCCAGGGCACTGCCAGTGCTCCAGCAGCTGCACTGAGAGCACGCTCTGACCTTGGGCTGTTTTATCTGCTGTGGGCACATGGAGCAGCAGCAGGTACAGAATACCCTACTGATAGGGCACAAAGGTCTGGTCAGTTTGACAAGAGCTGCCTTAGACCAACCCTGTGGGTAAAGCAGTTTCCAGTATTCAGCAGTCACTTTTCCAGCTGGTGTACATTAAACGTGCCAGGCTGTCTCTGCAGGGTACATTTGCCATGTTTTTGTCAGTTCCTGACTGCAGAGATCAGCAGTTGTCAGGAGCTGCTCCAGGCCTTCTCAAATATGGGTAACAGCACAGGTCCATGGCCATCCATGTAGAGACTGAAGTGAAGAGCTTTAGTGTAGTCTCGGTACTTTGGAGTGGTACAAGCCTGATAGGGGGCATTCAAAATGGGAAAAAGCAGCATAATGTGAACGCTGCTATGGATAGCCCTTGCCAGCAGCCAGCTCACACTGCTGTTGTTGACTGCATCCAAGAGGCCTTCTCATTGCTTCTGAGCTCTATCCCTCAGGATGTGTTGAACTCCTCATGCTGCTCCTCCTTGCAATCCTCAGTGGGATGGGTTTGTCCGCATGTGTGCACATTCCCTCAGCTGGATTCCTTCCTTTTTGTTGCCTTCTCCCTCCTCTCTGGAGTGACCATGACTGGCAGTCCCTCCCATGCAAGCCTCTAGGGCTGTTTGAACTCCAACCACCACATGCCCTGAATTCCACCGTGAGGAAAAAACCGAAAATGAGTGGAAGTTTAGTAATTATCTTGCAAGTTGCCAGAATACTTTTGCTGGAGCTAGATGGATGTTGTTCCTATGGTGTCATCCTTTCTACCATAGAATCAGTAAAGTGCTATGGCTAAAGCAGTGCAGCTGGTGTGCAAGAAACCCCACACCTAATCCCCTCTCTTAATTCTGAAGGCAGTGAAAACAAACACACCTTTGGTTGTTCCCATGATTCTCAGCATGATTTGCAGAGGCACTGACACCACAGAAGAGGAAGCTGGCATCTAAACTGCAGGATTCAAGCACAGATACATTCCAGATGCCCCAGCATCTTGAACTGGATCTTATCCTTGAGGGCATCAAATCTGACAATCCTGAGGAAGCTAGGAGGATGAGAAATGCTGCAAGTGGAGGAATTTTCTTTTATTCATTTACACTTCAAACTGCAGATACTTGAAGTGGGTCTTCTGGGCCTACCAGGGCAGTGCATTATACTGCCACTTTACGAAGTTTGGGTTTGACTCAGCACTGTTTGATCTCACCTTAGTCCTGCTTACAGGAGAAAAATGAGTTAGCCAGTGTCAGCTACTATATGTGCTTTTCCATATATTCACGAAGGACACGTAAGGGTGGCTGACCCAGGGTAGGTAACAACAGAATAACCTGAAGAGGTGTTACTGGTCTGGGTCAACCTAAAGTTTTGCTACAGTCCCCCCTTGTTTTGCCAGTCTTGGTAGGATTAACAAAACAAAACCTACCTTCCCAACACCTTTTGCTTTGAATTTGTGTCACACATGCAAGATTCCTCCAAAGAATCTACTTTCCCTATTTCCCTTGGTTTAGAAACTTTAAATTGTTCAAAGTTGGCTTTAAAAGCTGACTCCTGACCAAAACCATCCTGATTCAAATTTCAGAACAAAGAGAAATATAGAGATATATTTAGTTTTGCTTTGGGATATCTCTTGGAATCCTAAAGTTGTTGTCACTTATTCCTGTAGTCAGTTTAAAATTAGTACTTGTGAGATGACTGATTCATGTTAGTCATGTTCTTTAGAAGTGCCAGTTCTTTTTCCTTTACCTTCTTTGAGTGATTTTTTTTTTGGTTGTTGTTGGGTTTTGTTTGTTTGTTTGGGTTTTTTTGTGAGAGCTCTATTACCCTAGTAAGAGCTTATTTAGAGCTTGCAAAACGCTATGTTGCACTTTCTGTGCATCCCTGAACGCTTCTCCTGCCTCGTCTAGATAGAGATGGCCTGGTCTCTTTGCTTCAGTCATCCATGCAGCAGTTTCTTCACAGGATTAAAAATGTTCTACTTCCTACAGTTGCTTAGATATGCTGCACTGGGGTTGTGTTAACCCCAGCAGTGCTGCTACACCGACGGGGCTTGTTGAGCTTCTCAGTGATAAAAAGCTGCTTTGTTACTGCTCTGGGCACCCCTGGGAAGTAGTGGGGTGCTAGGCAGGCAGATCCATAATAAAAGGGGAAGGAGTTATAGGGCCATGGCATGTCCTGAGCAGTGCAGCTAGCACTGGTTTGGATGTTGCATCTGTGGCATGGCAGCTGGAAGGCTGGAGCAGATGACAGTCCAGGCAGCAGTGGGATGCAGGATAGCTGTATGGGAATGCAGAACATGAATCTCAGGAGGTGGGTTCTGAGCATGCTGGTGAGCAGTGAGCAGGTATCCTGTGCACATCACAAGGTGACAATGACATGTGAATGAGATGGCTCTTCTTGTGATGATCCTGGAGCTAGGAATATTTCACCATTTTAATTTCTGTTGGCTTCTGTATTAACCCTTTTGCACACAGTCCAAGTGATCACAGAATACTTCCTTAAGCATGTTCCAATAAAGGCTGCTGCATTATATCGAAGCATTCTCCATGGTTGTTGCACCATTTTCCTCTGTACTGTCTCTCTGACAGTGAAGGGTTAAATCCCCCTTTTTTCCACGTGTCTGCTGATGAACTCTAAATATGCAGCTAGGATCTGTTTTCACGCATATGTCCCTTTCCATAATCCAATCTTCTCCACTGGAGGCTCTTCTGCAGGCAGGTCTGCTGCCATGGGATAAGAAACAGTAGGTTGATTTACATAATGACATATGCAAATAAGCTAAATCATGGTCCTTTCATTCAGCTTTGGTTTTAAGGGGACTCTTTCCATGGGTTGGGAGCAAAGAGGTTTGAAATGATGGTTTTCTTCTCTGAAGCTCTTGTGAAACAGAGCCCCCCCCTCAGAACAGTTCTGCTGTCACCAGCCCTGTAGAGCCCCATGGGTGTAAGTGATTAATTGTGCAAACCCACCTGATAGCCCATCCCATGCAAATGCACCCCTACCCTCCAGGCCTGCATCATCTGTTCCCTCTACTGGAAGTGTGGACTGCATTCTCATGCAGGAAATGAAAGAAACTCCATCTCCGAGGAACAAAGGGAATTCATCTTTTCATCTGGTGGAACACTTAAAAGATGTTAAGAGCAGCAACAGCTTCACACCTGTGGCATACCAGATGAGACACGTGGGGAGGTCATTTCAATGTGTGCCCTTAAAAAGGCTACAGAGAATAAATCAGAGTGCGGCACTGTCTGTCAGCACTTGGAGCGAGGACTCCAAACATTTGTGCTTCTACTTGGTTCAGTTTTCCTTAGTCCTGGCATGCTGGCCAGCCTGGTGTGGGCTTCTGGAAAGCTCCTGCAAAGCTTCAGGAAAGTTCTAGGAAGTGGAGTGAGCCATCCATGACAAACCCATTGATCAGTTCAGTGCTCCTGTTGCCAGCAGTGTCCCTTGTAGGGGTCCAAAGTGAATGAGGCTAACGAGGTACTGGTAAGGCAGTACCTGTTCTGGACAGTGAGACTAGGACAGGTTCCAGCAGCACCACAGATCTGAGCCTGATTGATGGAGTGCTCTAAAGATCTAACAGTCAAAAGATGAAATATTTAATCAAATTTCTTTAGTGCTTAAAAAACCACCTAAAATTAGTAAGCTATTCATCTCTCTTGCAACAGTGGGAGTAGAGGTAAATTGAATGTGTTAATTAAACATTGAATAAAAAATGATGATGTTTTGTCAATTTTAAGTGGTTTGCCTTTGGAATTCCACTGACTTTAAGAGAATGTGTATATTGCTGTGCTCTTCTGCCTGAGTGATCAACTCCTGCTTGAACATACATGGAACTTTCCAATTTGTTTTAAAGCTTTAGATGAGAGAAAATATAGTCAGGTGCTCTAGCTAAATGCCAGAGATTAAGGGAAAAGATCAAACCCAAGAGATACAGTAGCTTGTTGCCGTTGACTCTTGTCCATTACAAATTCTGATGGCAGGAAGCTTAACAGTGGACATTCAGATGTAGGTAGAGTTGTGTCTTTAGCTTTAGGCAATCTCCTTGGTGAGGGAAAATTATTTTTGATCTAAGTCTGTGAAGCAGCTTCATCATCTTGGAGTTCAGAGCTGCAGGCTTCAGGCTGTTCTAGGGGTGCAGTGCAGTGAGCCAGGTCATACCTTAATACCCAGGAGTTGGCAAAGCTCTGTAAACAGCTACTGGCACATCCACTATGCCAAGAGCAGGCAGAGGGAATGAAAAAATGCCAACTGGATTGCTTTGGTGGCATTAGGAGATTCCCTCTGACATCTAGTTCAGTCACCTCTGCAGTCTCTTTGCCCCTGGAGCAACACAAAGTTGCCATAGATAGGATCAGAGTTGGCTCATTAGGGGTGTGTAAGCTGTCCCTGCCCAGCTCTGCCTGCACACTGTTGCGTCCAGCAGGTCTCTCAGCTCTCCTAAATCAGTGTCTAATGCAAAGTACCAACAGCATCACCTACAATAGCAGGACATCTAAGAAGAGCAAAGATATTGTGGTTCTTCTAAGAGCTAGCACAGAAGAGAACTATAGCTTCTCTGCATTCCTGAGAACTGCTGACACAGATAGTGTCCATCTCTTGCAATTATAATGCTCATAGAGTAGTTGTGCAGAAGCTGAATACAGTGCTCCTGCTAGGAAACAGTGCTACTGTTAGAACCTGATCTGAGCTCATTCTCTGATACCCAAGAGGTTGGTCCTTACTGCTAGGATGAGTTGAATTTGTAGAGCATTTTGCAGCACCAGTGCACACTGGCTAGAATTAATTAAGTCAGGCAGTGCTTTGCTTGAATTGGTGCATCACAGACAAGAAACTATTACAGTTTCTTCTTGACTCCGTGTGGATAAACTCAGTTGGTAGCTGGCACCTGAGGCAGGAAGAGTAGGGATTAAGGGAGGACCCAGTGGCTTTTTTTCTTGAAAGGTGAGCTTTTGAAAGTTAAGCTGATTTTGCATATCAGACAGAAACTGGGTGTGCCTGACAAAGTGATCTCATGGAGAGTCTGGGTCTGGAAGGCAGGGGCTGCAGCAGCTTTTGAAAGTGCTCAGCCATGTAATTTGATTCTGTGGTTTGCTTCTACAGCCAGTAAGGATGTCTTTGCCATCTCTTGATCCTTATTCTGACAGTAGGCCTGACCTGGACTGCAGGTGTCACCCAGCATCCAGTTTCTTAGTTCCAACCAAATCTCCACTGGGTGGATGGGAGGAACACTGACCAGCTCTGCTTTTACATGCAGAAGTATTTGCCATAGCAGAGAATCTTGCAAGTGTGTGTGTATTTATAGGGAGGCAGATGTAAACCACATTTGTCCTGTGATTCTGGCAAAGAGAGAGCGTGAAATATTTGTGACCCGAGTCATTGGCTTTCCTGCCATTTGTATAAAAATTTCCAGATGTGATTGTTGATGCCTCACCTGGGATCAATTAAAGAAAGAAGGGATATCCAGAACCAACTGTGTTCATGTGGATACTTGACTTGTTTGTGTGCATGTGCGCATCTCTGTTGCAATGTGTGTGTTTTAAAGTAAAGCAGAATTTCAGTTCAAAGAACTTGTGTTCTCTCCTAGAACCTTCCTTTTGTCTGTTATCTTTCCTCTTCAGATTTTTCCTGTCCCACAAACCAGCATCAATCTAGATTTCTTAGATACTTTCCTCATCCTCATCCTCACACCTTTTCTGTTCCACCTCCCACTAACTACTTGT
Source organism: Hylia prasina (assembly GCA_013397195.1). Lineage (NCBI taxonomy): Eukaryota > Metazoa > Chordata > Aves > Passeriformes > Sylviidae > Hylia > Hylia prasina. The sequence continues at coordinate 274,834 of VYXD01013293.1, read as the reverse complement.
GGCTCACCTTGGTCACTGTGTTCTTCCATTCAGGCACAGGAAGTTCCCTGGAGGAGATTCCTGAATACTGTAAACTTCCAGGAAGCCAATGTGAAATCTCATTACACAACAGCAATTAACCAAAACAGGGTCTAGCCCAGCATTTGGACCACTCACCTTCAAGTGAGCTTTATTCTCTGGTCTGTCTTCTGCCCTCGCTTTTCCAACCTATTACTTCAGTCTGTCAGTCTCCTGGGTCCATATTAATAGACTATGCCTGGAGATTAAACTCCTGGCTCTCCTCCCTTCCAGGCTGTGTCCACAAAATCTGCCTCCCAATCACCTGTTTGGTCTCCATTTTCTTCAGTCTACTAATGGCTGGAAATTTCTATCTCTCTTGTTTATTTTCTGTTGAGTTTCTCCATGTGTTTTTGTCCCACCTCAGAGTCCTGACTGAGCTTATTTACTAGGCTGCCTCCCTGCCTTAGTCATACTCTGCTGGAAAGCAAATCTGAAGCCATCCAATGTTCTTCCCTTCTTTTATTGTTGTTTTTGCAAGGAGAGTTCAAACAAACAAATACACCCTACCTCCCCCCAACATCTGGTGCCTCTCAGGAGCCTTAAACTCATGGGCTGAATGAGTATGTAGAAAGAAAGGCAGGATGCTAATCCAGCTAACTTGCAGAAACTAGGCATGAACCCAAAGGAACAGACTTTTTCTAATTTGAAGTATCCAAGAACAAAGTTTGTACTTCTGTGCTTATCAGTCATCCCCTTTAGCCATGATCAAAAATCCATTTCTGTGCTTCCCTCCATACCTGCTGGTGTCAGCCACTTTGCTATGTGGGCACAAGGCCTTCCCTGTGCAAGCATTTATTCTAAAAAGGAAAGAATGCAGGGTCCTGTCTGCAGCAGGATTCATTGAACAAAAGCTGTGGAACCAGTTCTGTGTAACTTCAAACCCAGTGTGGCAAGTATCAGGTCCAAAGTGAACTTTCCTTTCTTCTGTCTCAATTTTTAGCACTGACCAAGTGGATTTGGATATGTTTATATTTCTTTTCAGCACAGAGGATAATTAAAATACAATTGTCAATGCTAGTGTATGTTTCACACCATTATTTGTTCATTAGCAAATATTTCCAGGATAGTTGTTTTAGCTCTAGACTTTCCACTAGGATTTTATTCTTCCAGCAGCAGATTTTCATAGTTGGACGGAAATTGACAGTCTTAGTGGATGACATGTTAAAACAGGACTACACTCAAGTGTAGATTTCTGTTTTCTGTGTTTGTTGGGAAGAGAGATAGGCACATTCTAACCAGCTGACTATAGTCTTTCTAAAAGGCTTATTTTTGTTTCCATGGAATATAGCAAGGGGAAATTATCTGGTGTATGGCTGTGCCCTAAAAAAGTCTCTAACAGTTAAAACTGTTCTGCTTCATTTTTTAAAATTAGAAAAGGGATAAGCACATTCAGAAAACAAGGACATGACTATCACTTGCGCAGTGAAGCTTTTAGATGTCTGTGTGTATTTGAAGTGGCACTGTTCTCAAGTTCTGGCTGGCATGGGTGTAAACCTCTCAGACTTTGCCCAGTGGTGTACACTGGCACCACCAACCCTTGACCCAGACAACTTTCTGCACTGTGGGAAAGGTGCATTTTAATTCCATTGCGATACTGTGTCAGGTGATGCAGCTGCCTAGTATCGAGCCTCTCACTCTCCTTTTGTGGTGCAAGCAAGAAAATAAATGCAGTGATAGAATATTCCCCCATCTGCTCTGTCTCCTTGCAGATATTCTGGCTTCTCAGGGCTTTATGCCACACTGCACCATAGAGTAAGCTACACGCAGCTAGTTCAGAGAGGAAGGGTAAAGATAAACTGAAGCAGTGAGTTTAGCAATGCATCAGCCTGGTTATCTCAGCTTCCTGCAGGTGCCAAAATTTCCCTGAGTTGGCTCTTTGATACTTGGCCTCTTTGTCTTTAACCCTAGGAAGGGCAGAGTGGTGGTGTTCACCCTTCCATGTGCTATGAGCCTCTCAAAGGAGAGGGTGGGACAACAGTGCCCAAAGGGCAAATGTGGAAGGAATGAGGCTGGAAAGCTGGGAGCCAGGGGGATGGGACACCGATGGCTCTGCGATGGCCCCAGGGCAGTGAAGGAAGACTGCGCTAGAGAGAAGCTGTGTAAAACTGATCAAATGGAAGATAGAAGTACATGAAGAAGATTCATGGCTATATTAGAGCAGGGGAGTGGAGTGCTAATATACTGGTGGCACAATCAGGTATCTGGCAGCGTTTCTTTGCAGTGAGGCCAAGCTGAATATTCTGCTGCATAAATGATTCCTCGCTTTACAGGGGAATTTTTGCCAAGTCCTTCCTCTTCTGGCTCCCAGGTCTAGGTGTCTTGCTCAAGTCATGGGGCTTCCAACCAGTTTCCTGGCCACTGCAGACTAAGGTGGTGCCAGTACTTCTAAAAACAGCCTGTGCTTTATCCTCCTCCTCCTCTTCATTTTGGTGAATTCCTGCCTCCTCCCTTTCAAGCAATGCTTATTCAGCTTTCCTTGTTAGACTCTCGCCCACTCTGGAGCATACTGAGTCCTGACCTGAGGAGTGGAATAGATAATGCAGGAGGGGCAATTTTAGGAAATATTCAGCCTTCACTGCTATTATGAGACAGGTCTGGCTGCTTTGAGCTGCTTTCTGCCTTCAGCAGTTGTTTGATTGTCCCAGCAATGCTTAAATCATAAAGCTTTGTGGGTTTTTTTCCTCCTATCTGAAGGAACACTTGTATTGATGAGGATCTGGCCCAGTTCCTGTGTACTTTAATCAAGACTCACCTGTGCTTTAAACTCTAAGGGCTGGGGGGGCAAAGACCCCTCCGGGTACATAGGGGCGGGTATGGAGGTGGTTAGGGAAAACGGAACCTCAGTTGTGACCGCAAGCAGGGAATGCCCGTGCCTCACTACAGCAGGGTTGGGGGCTGCCTTTCCCCAAATGTGAGCAGAGCCACTCCATCCGTGAGCGAAGGTCCGGGCCTCACCTCACCCGCCGGGACTGTGGGGTGGTGCCTGTCCGGCCGGAGGGGTGATGGCCGGCAGGGTCAGCGATGGGGCCGTGCGCTGGCCTGACCTCTTCAAGCAAGGAAGCGCCCTGTGGGTCGGGGGGAGGTCTGTGGGTGAGGAGCAGAGGAGAGGGCTGCCTAAGGCAAGTGTCCGTCCGCGTTGTCTTGTGTGTCAGACTTGATTAGATTTGGCTGGCACTGGGGCAAGGCCTCCACGCTGCGAGGGGTGGGGTCTGGCCGGAGGGGCAGAGCCAGACCCTCCTTTTATGAGCTGCTGAAAAGTGTCCTTTGTTGTCGGGTTGGCTGGCTTTGTTCCTTTCTGGAAGCAATGCCCCTTTCTCCGGGCTTCAGCCCCGGAGAGAGGTGAGTAACCCAGTCTTTTTGTGTCAGATCTGAACTCTGCCTTGTGCCAGTGCTTGGGTGTTGCACTGACCCCCCCGGGGGTCGAGAGAAGCATTTTTTCTGCTAGCTTGGAGTTGTTAATTTGAAACTGCATTTGGCAAGGATCCAGCAAGGTGTTAAGCTACTTTAAATGGAGACTTCCTCCCTAAGTTCCTCCCCTGTTTCTTCAACCCTTCGTGAAAGGTTTAGAAGAGCAACTGGAAAGAGAAACTCAAAGTCTGCTCTTCCAGGCTTTTCTGGAGACATGTCCCCCACAGACTGAATGATCTGCACTCAGCAATTTCCCATTGGGAAATTAAGGCTTTGTTATTACAGTATTAATTTTGAGGAACATAACAGACTGGGAGTAAACAGCCCTTAGTTGACTTTACAAACCCCTGGGCTCAGGGACTGATAATTGTCCCCTGTAAATTGCATACTCAAATCTTCCTGGATGGGAGAACTGCAAGATGTATACCCCACAAACCAGAGAGCTCAGTGGGTGTGAAGGCAAAGAGGGCAATTTTCAGACCATGGATCCCAGGGGTCTTGTCTCTCTACTGTGGGACAGGCCTGTACTTAATGTGCAGCTGTGTCCAAGGACAGTGCACTGGCAGACCTTCATCACTTCCCAGTCCTGAAGGCCTGGCTTGCCACGTTTTTGCCACAGTCTGTTTGCCACTTTCTTGCCTATTGCATCTGCAACATATTGATCTCTATGGCATGCTCTTCAAGGGGTTGTCATGCATCATCTTAGCTTGTCCAAGGCCAGGTGACAGGACAATGAAACAATTTTCAGATGACACCTGGGTTTATATTTACTGTGTATATTTATTACTTTGATTAAAATAACTTTACTGAGTAGCTGGAGGGCTGGCTATCTTTCTCTTAATACAACCTATCCCTCCTGTGTTGCCTTTGGCAATGTGAGAATGATGACTGATCTACAGATGCTTCCTCTGCAGGCTAATGCTGTCATTTCCCTGGGCATGCATAAAGGTTTGGCACTGCAGGGGTTAAATAGCTGGAGAAGGGTGGAGGATTCTTCAGCCAAACCCAAACTGATTGCACCTGGTTTGCTCAACCTGTGTGTAAATGACACCGTGGTCTTCCCACCCCCACTGCAGCAAATGCCACAGGGGCTGCCAAGGTCTACGTGCAGGTAGGGAGGGCTGTGCGCGCAGGTGTGGGGCCTGCAGCGCTGGGAGGCTCCCGGCCCTGCCGCGGGAGCAGCCCGGCCGTGCCAGTCGCACGCACAGCCCTGCAAACTGCGCTCACCCTCAGCCGCTTAAAATTGGTAGCCGCCTGTTAAACGTACTTGTCAGCTACTGACAGACCTTGGCAGGGTCTGTCCTCTTGAGCAGGAAAAATGCAGATTTTGGTTAGCACACGTGCACCAGGCAGCCTGCTCAGCCCGTGGGTGCTGTGACTGGTCTCTCTTTGTGCAGTGATGTGGCTCTGAGTTCCCACGGCTGGGCAAGGCCCACTCCTGTCTTTGCTCAGCTGTGCCTCTGGGACAATGTACAGAAGAATTGAAAGCAAGGAGGTTGCTCACACATGTGAACGCTGCTTCGCTGTCCTCAGGGAAGTAATGAAGTGTTTAGGTCCATAGACTTGGGACTCAGAATTTAGTCTTAGGGAATTGCTAAGGAGGCAATGAATTTCTTATAGGAAACTAGTCTGAAGGTGTATTCAGGGAAATGATGCTTCTTTAAGTGTGGGTGCCTTGTACAGCAGTGAAAATCACGATCATGCAGTAGAAGGGCTGAAATTATTCACATTTATTCTCTCTTCCCCAACCCTGACTCCAGGTGGAGCCAGTCCTTCCTTTTCCAGTTCATGCTTACAAAGACAGTTGTCACTGGGTCATCCTGCTCTGCAGAGCCCGTGCTTTTTTATGTGTCAACCAAGATATCATTCGTTTCTTGGTCTGTGTCCACTATTTATACCAAGCATATATCTGTGGGTGTAAACAAGACTCTTCTGCTGAATGTAAAGTTCTACTCAGCTCTGGTGGAAGGAGTTTGGCCCAGAGCTCCCAAAGGCTGACATGCATATAGGTTTTCTTTGGCATTGTATAAGGACTCTGAGGTGAGTGGTGAGGGTTGGGGAGATTCCATGTTGTGGCCCAGCTGGCGTGTGCAGCCACAAATAATAATTAATTGGCTCTTTAAGAAGTCTTGCAAACTTTTTTTGTCTGTCTGTCTTAAACTCCTTTTAATTAACTTCAGTCATGTCCCAACACATCATCTTGGCTGAATCATAGACCTACTGTGCCAGTTTTTTGCATTCCTGAAATACACAGGCCGCCAGTGTTGTGAATGCAGCTTGGAGGCAGCAGCTCAGAGGAAGTCAGGCAGCTCTCCTGGAACACTCAAATTTTCAGGAACTGTTGTGACATCGAGAGGCAAAGCAGACCAGCCTCTGTTTCAAACTCCTGTGCTGCCCAGTTCCCGACAGTGTTGCTGGCTTGCACTTTACCCAGGGACTCAAGGAGCAGGCACCTGTGTACAAGCAGCTTTGTTCCTTCAGAAAGCCCCTTTATTCGGGTTACAGTGCTTGGGGCATACAGCCTTTTTTCCCCATTCAAGGGCTTGTTTCTTTGTCACACTTCTTAGTGCAAAGGGTCAGCTTTCAAGATTGTAGGGCATGTTAACAAGATACTCAGGCATACTTAGTCACCAAACAAAGTCTGTGTGGCAGCAGGACAAACTTCAGGCCTGGTCCAAAGACCATTTCCTTCTTTTGAGAAATTTGGGGTTCAGGAGTGTCTGTCAATGCTCTCACCAATGCTGGTAGAAATAATGCCAATGTTTCCATTAATTCAAAGCTGTACCAATGGCTTTTGTCCCTTGATCTATGTGTTTGAAGCTAGGGGCTTCTGCATTTGATAACTCAGACTCAATCTTAGCACTTCGTTTAACAATATGTTTAATTTACTGAAAATAAAGGAGGTCTTTTTGTAGTCTTTTGGTACATGTTTGATGAGTGTAGTTTTGATCATAGAATTGTCCAACTAGGGCAAAAAAAAAAGTATTAACATTCAGTGGTTAATAGCAGCTTTTAAAGAAAGGAGGTGCAGCATTACAGTGGTAAGGATCTTGATCCATTTGAATAATGTATACTACTGTATTCTTCATTCCAAAGCATTTTTGAACCAAGTTTGGAAGCAGTCTCCAAATAAAATTATCATATTAAAAAGAAAAGGGAATTTATTCAGGATACTTCTGTGATCTGTGCTGAGGAATAAAGAATTGCAATTTACCTTCTGCCCTAATGAGATAGAAGAAAAGGCATTATGATAGCAGCTTCAGGTGGTGTGCCCCAGGCTGCAGGTGAGGAGCCATGAGTTGCCAGAAAACTTTTCCAGCAATTCTTGTGTTTCCATAGCGGCTCCAGGAATGACTGTTCAAAGATTATTGCTGTGTTGCACGTTGAACTGTTTTGGAAAGCACATATGAGAGCTGAAAAAAAGCAATGAGGAAAAAGTGCCTCAGTCTTTTGGGAAAAGCGTAGGAAAACCAGAAAAGATAATTTCCAGCAAACATCAGGTTGGAGCATGGGAGGAACATCTAGATTGCTGAGGGCTGTACAGAAGCACTAAAGACACAGGCACATTGCAATTGGATAAGAAGCAGGAGCAGCATTTAATAATGAGCAAGAAAGTAAAACAAAACTGAAAATACTGAAAAATGCCTCATCAGTCCCTTGGAACTCAAGCTAATTCCCTCTGCATCCAGTGCAGGACGTGTCACTGTGTGTACAGGCTCTGACCCAGCTGCACCAGCTCTAAGGTGGTGCAAAAGTTGCTTATGTTGAAAAGAATACTTGTTAGAAGTCAAATAGTAAAATACACTGACAGCAAAAGAGAGAGAACTTGATGAGCTGTTAGGGGAGACACACAACTTGGTTGCCTGTTCAGGAATTAAGAGTCTGCTGCGACACAAAGGATTTGGGGCTTTTCAGTTGCAGCCTTAAGGAAAGACCAGGTATGCTACAGTGGGTAAGTTCAAGAATATATTTCCTCTGACAGACTTCAGAACTAATGACTTGTTTTTAAAGGAGCATGTTAGTTGCTGCTTCCCAGGGAGAGCATTGCCATGGATCTGGATGCTACCAGACCTGAGGGAATGTTCAGTCCAGGCGCACAGAAAATTGCAACCCTCGAATGGGTTGGACCCCAAAAGAGATGCATTTCAGAAGGCTGCCATGTCAAAGTGCATGACTTTAACAAGAGGGTTATAAAAACCTCCTGTCGTGGATGTTACAATAGTATTTTTTCTGAAATTCTTCCTCTCATGAATAGTAAACACTGGTTTGTTTCTACAGCACTTACTGGGCACCTGTCCCACAAGAAGTGCTGGAACAGCAAAACTGAAGTATGCTGTCAGAGAGAGAGGGCTGGACTTGGCCTTGAGCCACTGACAGCCTGTTTAATTCACTCAGTGAGGTGCAGGAGGAGAAAAGGAAAACTGAGTCACTGGTTGTTAGAAATGATGAAAACAACTACCAGGACCTGCTCACAAATATCCATTGGTAGGTAATGTGCCTTTTCTCTGTGTAGGGGCAAGGCTACAGATCATCACCAAGTGTCTTTAAAGAAATCATACAGTGATTTGTTTGGTTTTTCAGGGGTTTTTTCATATTTTCACATATTTTCAGCTATGATTTTCTTTCAACAGACCACTTAAGCCTAGGAAAACTATGAATCAAGTGTTGTTTATCCTAATGATCTGGTGTCACACATTTATAACCAAAAATATGTGCATTTTTGGAAGTGAAGGAGTTAAAATAGCTCTCTTTCATACTAGGTGAAGAAGTGAAGAACCCATGCCACTCACTGACCCAGGAAGAGGAAAAAGATCTTTGTACAAAAGTTTGGGATTGCATAATGCAGAAAGTAACCAGTGGTAGGGAAAAAAGCAAGCAGATACCTCTCAGAACAGTGTGTGCTGACCAGCCACCAGCTGCCTTCGGAAAGCTGACCGGGCAGTTACAGGCTTGCTGACTTCTTCCAGCATGTCACTTCCATAAAGCAGTTACTGCCTCTGCTTCCCTGTGTTCCCCACAGCCCCCACAAGGATCCCCTGGCACTGTGTGTACATGAGGTGACTCACAGTACAGCAAAGGCTGGGAAGTTCTGCTTCCCAATGTTTTTCTGTCTGCTTCCACCTCGGAAGGGTGGTTCTCAGATGTTCTGCATGGTTGTGTACCAGGCAGTTGCAGCCTATGTTTCCATTTCCAAGGGACTTCAAAAGAGGAAGATACTCCCATTAATGTTTTGCATGATAACAAGTTAGGCAAGCATCGTTTTTGGATGCAGTTGATGGAAGACTGGTTGGTGCCACAGCCAAGTGGGCGTCTAAGTTGAGACTATCAAATGATGTCTGTTGTATTAAATGCTTTGTTATATTTCCGGCTTGGAAAATGATGCATGTGTCAGACAGAGCTTTCTCTTCTGGCATTAAAGCAATCTTGGCACCCGGTGGAAACTGTTTACTTTAAAAGCTTAATTTTAAATATAGTTTTGGAACACACTTGGAAATGTCTGCAAATCAACAGTAACAGACAGGAGACTAAAGCACTGTTTCCTTAACTCCTGTGTCCTTTGAAATACCTTAATCTGCTTTGCTTTGTGTGAGCTGCTTCTGGTTTGCACGTGATTTATTCACACATTGTTTCTCCCTGGATTGGACAGTAGCTGAAAGACAGGTAGGAGCCAACAGCACAAAAGAACGTAATGCACAGCACCATTTAAAGTCTTTTTACTGTTATTTAACCCTTTTTTCTGATATACCATGGTGCAAGGAGAACATGTTCAGCCTTGCTGAGCAGTCAACAGAGGCAGCCTGTGTTAGGATCCTGAAGGGCACTCTCCAGTCTGCTGCAAAGCCAGGGGACATGCCAACATGCAGTGCCATTAATTTCCAGCTAGCAGAAAGGTTCCTTAGAGTGCCAAGCATGACGCCAGAATACAAAACACTTCGTTCATCAAAGCCATAAGTAAGAAATTCTGTGTTTTTGGTTTTAGAAGTAACTTTTGTACATTTATTACTTTTTCCACATTAAACATCATTTATGGTTTGGAAATTGTTCAGGCAAGAGGCATGTGGTTTCTGCTCCTGAATATCAGCAGCAGTTTTGCTAGGTTCAGTCTCTATTTTTTGTTGACATTTTTTTGGCTTTTCGTTTGTCTTTTGGGTGGACCTTTTTGGAGCAGACTACCTCAAGGAGAACCCATAACCTTCTTTCTAAATGAAGACTAAGTGAAATAAGGTGAAGAAGATTACTTTGGTATAGGGAATTTGGGTTCAGAGCCAGACTTTTGCAAAGTACTTGGTGAAGAAATACCTTTTCTGAGATGTTCCCTCATCAGAGCAATTGCTAGAACAAATTGAGAAGTAGGAATTTTACACCTGCACTTTGAGACGTAAGTTGATAGGTTTTTCCACAGGCAATGTGAGAAAAAATGAAGTAGCTGCTGAATTTTCAGTTAATTCTATTTGTGCTGAATGAATGGTAAAGGCTAACTCAAGATCTTGGTTTGTGATCTAGGAAATTTACAAATTACAAACTGTATGGAGATTTCAAGACCCTCCTTTTTCAAGCCTTTCTGTGCATAATTGCCACATTTCAAGGGAGAGTGGATGAAATTACATAAATATGTTCTCTGTGCATCAAACCAGGGGTGACTGCATGGATTGGATCTGCTTTTCTTCCTGCAGCAAGTTGGATTCTAGTGCTAATTCTTTCTTTAGCTGACTGGGAAGGACAGCATTTAGAAATGAATGCTGGTTTTTGCCTTTCTATATTCAAAGCTCTGTCCAAAAGAACAATGTGTAAATGCCCTGTGGGGATCCAGTTCTGCTTGCTGAGTCCAGTTACTCCACTGAATCATGACAAACAAATGCTGTGGGGTGTCTGGGTGCTGTGACAGGTACTACAGTGCACAAACTCCGAGAGCTGCTGGAAGCTCTTAATCAATGCCTTTGTGATTCTGGAGTTTATAAGAATCTAAAAATTGCCCTGCTGGGCCACACCACTGGGCTGCTCCCACCCAGCCAGGGGTTTTGTCTCTAGAAAGGGTAGCAGGAAATGCTGTTTAGAGGCTGCCTTCAAACCTGGCCCCTGTCTGGGCTACACTCACAGTCCTCAGGTGGTGACTCAGGTCTGTCCAGAGAAGCTCCTGTTATCCTCTTCCCAGAATCTGTGTTTTGAAGCTTTGTGTTCCAATTGCCCCTGAGGATTAGAGACCCCTTTTCTGCCATCACGTGGGTTAGCAGTCAGAGGGAGTCCCTGCTGTCTTTCCTGAGGGGTACTACCAAGAAAAAGGGCTCTGAATAGAGGTCTTATTTTATTTCCCTGCTCCTGTCTGAATGAGGAATGAATAAAGGCATACCCTATGATATATTAGGGGAGTTTTCTTCACTCTTTGGCCCTTTGCATCATGGCCCACTGACTTCTACTGCTGCCTCTGTCTCTGTTCTGGTGCAGCGATCTTTGAGACTGAAGTTTGTGAAAGTTCCCTCCAGAAACAGCTCATTTAAAGTTGCCTGGAGCATACAGCAAATGATGCCTAGAACCTCTGGAATCTGGGATAGAAGCCTGTTTGGAGGGAACAGAAAGAATGTTGCAGCTATATTTTTAAATTGCTGCCTCTTTAGTGTTTGCCTGTATGCTTCCATACCTGACCATGGGTATCCATCTGTCTGTTTTGGGCAAAGAGCAGCACTAAATTGCAAGGAGAGAAAACAATTTTTTTAACAAATTCTTTGGTTTGTTTTCCTCGCTTGCCTAAACTTTTTGTGTGTGCCTGCTCTATATCCCAGCTGCTTCTGCAGTTCTAATATGCCTCTATTTCTAAACCTAGCTTCTCCTTCCTGGTGCCCTGGGCTAGGGGCTTGGAGCATTTCTCTCTGGCCTCCCACAGCAGAACAGCCTGTAACAGTGGGGCTTCATTCCCATCCTCCCAGGTCAGGACCACAAGCCTACGCATGGTGGTGCAAGCTCTCCTGGTCTCCAGCTTGATTTGTGATGGTTTCCCAATAATGGGAAGAGATTATGAAATCAAAGGCACACAGATGGAGAAAGATATCTCAGGGCTGCCAGGGCAGCTGTTTGAGATCTCTGAATCAGATGGAGACAGAGCTCCACCACCCTCAGCTTCCCCACCCTCAACCAGGACATCTCCCATGTGCAAAGCAAAACCAGCCCCACCCCAGCCATACCATTTTAGCTAATGGCCTAGTTAATAAATGGCAAATTCCAAGGGTAATCCTGTCAAAGCCTTCCTGACATCCTCAATTGATAATATTAACCACAAAGTGCTCCCCTGCTCATCTGATTAATACTAGAAGAATTCTACTTCATTAGATTGATACTGAGGGGAAATGTAGGAAAGATAAATATTCCAGGGAAAAATGAGGCTTTAGACAAGGGGGAAGTCCAGAGCTTGTAAAGCTTTTCATCTTGTGGGGAAAGAGAGGTTTGTGATTATCTTCTGCTCCTCAACAATCCTTGCAAGGGATGCAGGGCCCAGCCCTGCTTTGCTCATTCATATCATGTTGATGTGAGCAGTGTAAGCCAGGAAAGTGCCTACATCTTTAAAGGGTTGCAGACTTTAAGTGTAAAGTCATAATGCCAGAGACCCATGTAATTGTTCCCTTGAAAAGTCTAGCAAGGCCAAATTAGCACAATTTTTGGTCTCTCGGGCCACAACAGAGAGCGGAGGGAGGAGGAGAGGGATTTTTTTCTATCTTATCCCTACCATACTCCTTCCCTGGAAAAGCTGGGATAGTAGTTTGAAGGCTGGGTAAGAAATACAGTGTTTTGGGAAAGATACTGGGCTGCTGCCCTCTTACCTATTCCCACCCTTTCCAGAACTGTGGTTCTTACTTACCTTCTGTTGAGATGTCATCTAGTCACACTTCTCAGACTGCCTGCAGATTCAATTAGGCATCACAAGATTCCTTACACATGGCCTTTTAAGTATTTATCATCCTACAGACTTCTTGAAATGGGGTGTGTGTGTGTGTGTGTCTTTTTAAATGGATGTCAAGATTGTGATACAGAAAATGAGTAGAGCAGTTCTACATCCCTCTTTTCTGATGCTGCCTTTGATAGCTCTGCTGCCTGCATCCTTGCTTCTTCCTTACTGGGAAGTACAACAAGGTTTGGTCATGCAGATATGATCAGAACAGGAGCAAATACTTGGACACACCTGAGTGATTGTTTGCTGTGTGTTTCCCTGGCAGCTCTCTAAAACTGGAATCTGCTTGGCTGACCAGAGCAGGGAGAAAACATGGGGAGGAGATAAAAGACAAAAAGGTTTTTGGAGTTGGGTATGATTAGCTGATGTGTATAAATAGTTGATGGGAGGAATAAAGAGGACAGAGACAGACTCATAGTGATTTCTGATGTAAGGGTGTTTGAACATAGGACTGGTTGCCAGAAAGGCTGTGGAGTCTCCATCCTCAGAGATAATCCAAAATCCAACTGGACTGTTCTCAACGCGCTGTAGCAGAGCCTGTTGTGAGCAAGGGGGGTGGACTAGATGATTCCCAGAGCTGCCTCCAATCTCAGCAATTCTGTGATCCTGTAAGCACACCTGCAAAATACATGTTAGAGGGTAGTTGGGATAAGCTGACTTGGGAGGTGAAACTAGATTTGGAAGTTCTCACAGGTCCCTGGAAATAGCATAGTTGAAAGCAGCTTTCCATATTTTGTTGCTTTTTTCCCAGGCCACGTGAAACATAGCCTGCAGACTAATTGAGAATCTCAACTGGAAAATGGGGTGAACTGTAGTACTGCAGCAAAGTTTCTGAAGAAATTTTTAAGCTGCCTCAGTTATTTCAGACAATTTTGCATGTAGCTACACTTCAGCCCCTGCCCCAAAGTACGGGGCTGTGCCATTCTCTCTCACACAGCAATTTGGCATTTGCCTGAAGGCATGAGAAGAGTATCTGGGAGGTTTAGAAGGGGAGAACTGAGAGAGCCCAAGGCTCTTAAACAAGAAGAATGAAGGAGAAATGTGATAGCATCATGGAGTAGTAAAAGGGCTGGAGAGACAATACAGATAATACAAGGAAAATGGGTATAATTTGTTCTCCAGGTCTGGGGCATATAGGACAAAATTCCAAGGTTTATATTTACAGCAATGCTTTCAGAGGAAAAACAAACAAACGAACAACAATAACAAAAAAAACCCAAAAAACCCCCACAACCTTTACAGCAGTAAATCTAATGAAGCCCAGGAATAAAGCGCAAAGATGGCTGTGGGGTCTATGAAGGAAATGTTTAAAACACAGTGTAAAAATTTCAGTCAAGGATGGCATACTGAGCTGACCTGCCTTGGGGCAAGCAGATGGATAAACAAAAAAGTCTCTTTCTGTCCTCAGCTTGTGTGACTCCCTAAACTCCCTAAACAGTGGGAGTTCATATGCAGCAGAGAGCTTTCCTGCAGGAAGAGGTTCCTCTTAATGTCCCCCACTCTAGTGTCTAACTAAAAAAAGCAAGAGAAATTTATTTTATCTTATGGTTTTCTTACCCTTGGACTGTCTTCAGAAGGTAAGATGCACCATCTTTCGTGGCTTTTCACATCTGATGATGTCACCAAGTTCAGAGTTAGTCTTGAGTCCAGCCCTGCCCTTTGCAGGGTACCTCAGTACCAGAATTGGCCTTTTTGTTGTTATTCTATTCGTGGTTGTTCTTCTCCCTTGTCAATAGCCTGTCTGAAAGACCAGTGCCCTGCAATCATCTAACTTGCTGCCAACACCAACATGTGTAAAAATGTCAGTGTACTCCACAGTGGCTCCTAACATGGAGTAATTCCTTAGGAGAGGGAATGTGGTGGAAAGGCAAGCAGTGTCCCTGGAGTGAGAGAGACAACCACTGCTTGCTAACTGATCTTGTGGAAGGAGGGGAAATAAGCTGATAAAAATAATAAGAGGTCATAATGCAGAAAAATTTGGGCATCAATTCCTGTACAAGAAACCTTTGTAATCCACCAAAAGACCTTAAATCTTGATCTGACACATCCATAGGGAGTTCCCCACCAAATATGTCTTATTCCCTTCCTACTTGCACCCTCCCACACCCTGTCCCAGACCACAGACAACATTTTTAGGCATGGTCTGAGTAAGCAAGAGGGAATAGATCCCACTGGTAAAGCAGGCAGTTGGGGAGATGAAGTTTCTTGCTTTAAAGCATCTTCTCCAGAACCTTTCTGCCTTCAAAGTCAGCTTTGGGACTTCACTAGCAGCTGAGAAGGGATTTTTAGGCTTTCACTGAGTTCTAAGCTGTGAAACCAAAATCCCTGAGGAAAAGAAGTTTGCAGGTCTCCTGCAGCCTCCAGGTCATAGCACCTTTTCAACCCATCTCTCGTTTGCACCCTCAAAGGAAGGCACTGGCCTCAGCAGTCTCCTGCTTTCTCTGCAGCCTGTGCTTTAGAGGCGACTTCTCAAGTGTGGGTGAGCCCCACACTGCCCTGGAGAGCCAAACCCTGTAACGTGCTGAGAGAGCAGACTCTCCAGTCCTGGCATTTCTTTATATTCCAGCCCACAGCCATTCCCTTTCTGAGAAACCTAACCACTCTGTGTCCTTTGTTCCCTCCCTCTCAGCTCCCTGGACGCATCTACTGCCATGAGATGTCTCAGCCAAGGATTTGGAGCCAAGATATGAAGGAAATGCTTTAACCAGATGTGTGCCCGTGCCTGTGACACTGAACTTTCAGATGCTGGTATTTAAAAAGATTGCCATCTCCCCTGCCTCCCAGCAGCAAGGTGAGTAATGGGTGGGACAGCAGCATATCCAGAAAAACACCTCTTTTTCAAATGGAAGCAGAGGAGGTTATAATTCGACTGCAAAAATTTGCTCCAGGCTGAAAACTTGGCAAACAAAAGCTTAGCTTAGGAGTGATTTAAAAGGAAACAACAAAAAAGCATAAAATAAATCAGGGCAGTCATTTTGGGTGGAGATGAGGGTCCAGAGCTTAAAGATCATTCTTTAGTGGGGGAGGAGAAGGAATGGCTCAAGACAGAGTTGTATTTGGCTCTCAGCCCTACTATAACTAAGCCTTTCAAAGCCAGGAGAATAAACTTAATGCAAGTCCAGTCCCTAACCCTTTTGTCTGATGAAAGCAAGGTCCCCTGTGCTCTTTAAGGTAGAGTGGGTGTAGATATGATGGCATTAGCTGAATTCTTCCTATTGCCGCTTTCTAAATATGGATTTCCCTGTACCTTAAATTGTAAAAGCACATGAAGTCATTGAGAATCAGTTTGCCTAAGAGGCAAAGAGGGGCAATCCTTGCTGTCAGCATTATGACTTTCCTCAGGCCCTCTCTCACTCTGTGCCATACCAAACCTGCTGCTCAGCATCTGTGCCCTGCTTTTGCCTTCAGCATTACACAAAGCCACTCCATAACAAGCTGGAGACCTGAACAAGAGGATGACTGTTCCTTGCAACTCTTACAGGGGCTTGTTCACAGTTCCAGGCTGACAAAGCTAAGGAAGAGGTGGCTAGCTGCATAGCAGCAGAGAGCAGGATCCCTGTAGGGGGAAGGCTTTTTCAGACCATTGCCTAATGTGCACAGCAGACCTGGGCACAGGCTGCCTTGAGAGACAAAGACAAGGCCCAGCCAATTCCCCTGCCTTTTGTCATCTCCAGACCCCTGGGCCCCTCCAGCCTGTATGCCCATGCATAATTGCATTGCAGACTGCCTTTGTAGTGCTGTGACTGGGAGATTTTCCTGATGGCCTGGAGCCTCCACACATCATGTTAGGGAGAAAAGTGTAATGGTGGCATTTTAGACAAACTTCTCAACCTACAGAAAAGAACTTCACAGTGGAGTGGGTTAAACACTGGAACAGATAGGCCAGCAAGTGTATGAAGGCTCCATCTTTGCTTTGCTCCAGAACTCAATTGGATAAGGACTAGAGTTACTTGACAGCTTTGCTAACTCCCCTTATTGCTATGCACACTTCTAAAACAGCCATCCCCTTGGCTGCTGCCTGATGGATGCTTTGGCTGTAACAGGTACCAAAGAACAATAGGCTAAATGAATGATCAAAGCCTCCCTCCCACTGCATGGTTTCACTCGTGTGTTTGATTCCATCAGCTTAAAGTGACACAGGCAGTCATGATTTAGATGGGATGCTACTTAATTTTGCTCAGAAAAGGCCTTCTTTGAAGGGCAGCACAACTTAAAACTCTGGTTTTGTAACAGGCTTCATAGTTTGCTCGGAAATATTTTTGTATGTGTTCACAGATCCTCCCTTCAAGCACCTCAAGGCTGTCTGAAGAACTTAGTGCTCTCCAGCAGCTGACAGTACCTTGCTTTGCTTCATATAAAACAAATGCACTTTAATTCTGTCCTTTCTTCAGGTTTAATGAGGCAGGGAGAACCAGGCACTACAGAAACTTTTAGAAATAGGTCTGTTTGTTCAGAAGACTTGGAGAAACTTTGTGCTTTGCTTTGTACTTCTTGCAGTATTAAGAGATCTCTTACCTTTACTGCTCTACTGTATGATTTGAGATCAGGTTGCCAAAGCATCTGCTTTCTGAATATCTCAGTAAAGTCTAGTCACTGAGATGTTGAGGAAGGCTGTTCAAGATGCTGATGTTTTCATGTGTTGCCATTTCTAGGGAAGACTGAATCCACAGAACGTGGAATCCAGCCCTTCTTCTAGCTACCCAAGGGCAGTAAAAACATCTACAGACTGATTTTCTACAGTTGCACTGGAGCACTGGAACTTCCAGTTGTATGTGTTTTCAGGGTACAAGCCACCTCAGGAAAGCTGCTTTTCAAAAGGTATGTCATCTCTTGTTTAGACTAGAAAAATTGAAAAGGGAAAAAAAGACAAACATTTAGCTTTGGCATCAAAACAAAGCAAGTCTTTCTTTTCCCTAAGCTTCTTTAATTGTGCTTCATGCAAAAGAAAACGACACTGTAAAAATGAATGGGGATGAAGGTAAAGACAAGGTACTGGGATTGGAGATAAGGTTAAATCAGAGCCCAGCAGAAAGAATATGGCAGTGGAAGAAGTTTAACAAGTTCATTTTATGTGCCACTGTGTCATGCTTCCCTTTGTTGCTCAAGAATGTTGCTTCACTGGTTCCTAGGGGTGTGAAAGGGCCATGCTGCTGGGATGATGTGACCTACAGACTGCATCAGCTACTATTGGGCTGCCTTTTTATCTGGAAATTGTTGTTTTACTTGTATTGCTGTTTTGCTATGGACCAGGAACCAGTCTGGGCTCTGTAGTCAGAGGTCTTCTGTAATATGCCAGCTTGTGGAGCAGTACAGTGCAGGGCAACAGTGCAGTGAGAGCAGCTGAGTCAAGGGAAGTCAGTATGCCTCTGTAGAAAGCATTCACAGTGGTCAGGAGGTTTGAAAAGTACCCATCTTGTAGAAGTGTAAGCTAAATGCTCTTTAAAATAATGGAGATCCCTCTGACCTTTGCTTTCAAAGGGAGGAGGCAGAACAGGATGCTCACAGACTGTATTGTGTGTACACATGTACAGCAAAGGACAGGAGGAACCTCACACCCCTTGTCAGGAGGGGAGATGCACTGTGAGTTTGTGACAAGCCCTGGCAGATACACACCTCCCCACTGTGAGCAAGGCTGTGCAGCCAGGCTAGGGCAGAGCTTACACCAAGGGCTGGTATCTCTCCCTCCTGCCAGGGTTTGTACACATCCTAAACTGCCTCTTAGGTCTGGTGTGAGTCCTGAGGCTGGAAGAGACAGCTGGTAGGTCTGCAATGCGTTGCTCGAGATCTTTAAGCCTGCTTGCTTTCCTTCTCCTCCTCCAGTTCCCACTGCACCTCCAGTCCTGGGACAAAGAGTCCCACTGAAAAGCAAAGAAGTGGCTATAGTGAACGACTCCCGAGCTGCTGCCCATGTCAGCTGCTGCTGCTCCTGCAGGCTGTGGCTCGTGTGATGGCAGCAAGGATTCCATTCCATGATTTTTGAATCCTTCCTCTTATGGCACTAATACCTTTGTGTGGACACTCTTAAACCAGATAGAGTGGCCAGGAATCAATCAATGTAAATTTATAAAAGAAATGGAGGCATAACTCTGCTTCCCTTCTCTTTTTTCTGTGTTTTCTCTACCTAGAAGCACAGACAGGCAGTTTGATGACAGTACCCAGTTAGTCGTTAGCTCAACCCCACACAGAAAAAACAAATTAAAAAAGAAAAAGTGGTCAGCTTCCTCCATCATTTGTTCTGCCCTTGGTTATCACAAAGCCTGTTCTGAACCACCTCTGTGTGAGCTCCAAGTAAGTCCATTGTAACTTCCACTTCTACCCTTTCCAGCATAAAAGACAGGACCACACTTCACATGTGAAAGACTCAGAAAAGGCAAGGTAGGACTCCTGTAACAGCTGCAACTCAGATGTTTTTGCACACATATTATATTTAGTTAATATAGATGGTGTTAACATTAATGCCTTAACCCTTGAGGAAGCTAGCTAATTTCCAGGTCGATATGGCCAGGGAGCTGGCTGATTTCCAGTGTTTTGGGGAGAGAAGAAGTGCAATACCAGGGTGTTTCTGGCTGCTGGTGTTCCTGAGTGGACCGCATCTGGGTCTGCACTTCATCCTGGGTTTCCAGCCACTGTCTGCCACCCCACCACCCTCAGTGTGTGCTGTGAGCTAAAGTGTCTTTAACAGCAGGGCTACCATTACCAAGCTGTAGCTGCATGTTGTGATACTGTCACCCAAAATGCCTAGAAGGGGACAAACTGGCAGCTCATTAACCAAACTGTACAAGGCTGGCAGCTTATGAGCAACAGCCACTGTGGTCTAGGAGTTCAGTGTAAGATGTAGCAAAACAGTGACACCATCACCCATACACCCCATGTTGTTACTGAAATATGAGTCTAACCAGGAAAAGGCTGTGGCAAGCAGGCAGGAGAGGAAAAGGGAGGGGGGGTTTCAAACACCACACACAGTGCAGAGAAAGAAAACCTTGCGTTCGTGCTTACGTCAGTAGCCTGTCTGTGTGCTGACCCCAGGCTCACCTGAGCCTTGGCAAAGCTCCCCTTTGTTCTGTGTTGGCGTTCAGAATCCAGAGTTATCCACCACTTCGTGACCCATTCCACCCAGACAGTCTGCCCATGATTGCTTCATAAAGCAAGACCAGAAATCAAAAACAGGGCATGTTTCCTGAGCAGAGATGGAAAACAGCTGTGCTGGAAAAAAGGAGGGGTTTTCTGGCTGAGCAGTGAAAAATGCGGATCAAGGCCTGGTTGTGCAATCTTCTCTGGCTGCTATTGTGGCAAGGGGATCAGCTGGACATGGCAGGAGGCTGCTGCCCAGTGATGGGGGTAGCAAGAGCCTCTGGTGACAAGGTTAGAAACCCAGAGCTTAGTTCTGCACGTTTTACAGATGCTTGGGAGGCTGAGAACTGACATCTGGTGATGCTGCCCTTGCCACTGTCCTGCAGTCAGATCTGTCTAGCCAGTCCCAGATGGTGTTTGAATGGCCAGGCCTGTTACTGCAAAGGCACAGAGCTCTGTGGGGTTACAGAGAAGCAGCATCTGCCCAAGTGTGAAGCTCAGTTCTGCCTGGTGCTCATAAAGTGCTCCCTGTGCAGCCAGAGCCAGGGGATGTGGGTATGTCATCTGGCCAGGCTCCTGCATCTGAATCCCCAGTGCCTGGCTGGGGACTGTGAAGGGAGACTGGCCAAAAGATCTTAGAGCTAGAATCTGCTGTGCCACTGCTATTCTCTGAAATCAAGGGAAAGCTATGTCCTGATTTTACTAGCCTAAAATGCTGCTTGCTTCAAGCGTGGCTGCTGGAAGAGTTCTTGATTTTTATCACATCCAAAATCTCTAATGAAAAGTAAAGGAACCAGCTGAGTCTGGATCCAGAGACGAGGGGTGCGGGATTCTGTCTGTTTTGGTTTTTTAATCTAAGTATTGTGTACAAGAAGGAGGGAATGGGCAAGAACAGAGAGGGAGAATTAGGCCTTTGCTTCAGAGCCAAATTATCCAAAATATTACCTTCTTCTGCTGAGAGAGCCCTGCAACATCTCCTCTCCTCACTGAAAAGTAAGGGGCAAAATGGTGAGAAGGCAGAAGCAAAGGAAGTAGGCAGGACCATGAGTCACCTCCTGGGCTGATACATGCCAGCTACATTGGCCTCTCTTCTTAGCACCTGGAACAGCAGAAGACAGTATGATGGATGTTCTTTACTCTGCAGTGTTGGAGCCATGGATGTGCTGTAACTGCAGGGAGATTGTGCTTTCTTACAACTGGCTCAGCTACTGAGCTGAAACATATGGATGCATTGCTCTGCAGCAGCTTCCAACAGTGTTCATCACTAAGACAGTACAGCTGCAGGGCAAAAAAGCAAACCCAAAACTGTTTACTGCTACAGAGCCATGAAGGGAAAGAAGGAAGATGTGATATGGTGACCTGTAGCAGGGAGGAAACTGCAAAATTTAGGCAAGAGCAGTGCCCAGAGAAGATGCAGAGGGAAGAAATTTTGGTCCAAATAGCAAACTTTGGAGTATTTATGGTTCTGAGTTGGAGCTGACCATGATAAACACACCATGCGGAAGGGGTGAGCTCTGCTGAGAGCAGCCAACCTCTCTTGTGGGAGATCCAGTTTGACTGCTGAGGTGCAGCTTCTGGGGGGCTACAGGAGCTGCCTCCTGCAGCACAAGTAAAGAACAAGACAAAGAACAATATATTTTCCTATGGCAAGTGCACCTGCTTTAGCCATTACTGGTTAAAGCCAGGTCACAGTAAACTTGGTACGCAGCAGGCTTTGCACAAGTGCACACAAAATCAATTTGCTGAAACCTGGACAACTTTGTAAGACATCCAGACAAACAAAACTCAGATACACAAAATTAACTGCTTCAGCAGTCTTAGGCCTTTTGGAAATGTAGCATTACTTCCAGATGAAATGTCTAATGCTTCAGTTTATCTTCAATATGAAACAGGATGAAGTAATATTTTAGAAATAATTTGCAATGTGAGATGCTAGTCTTTGGCCTTCACTGACTTGAAATTATTCTTTATTAAAAAATTGTCCTTTTTAACTTCTTAATGTGGTATCAGTCATGATGATTCTTATGAAACAAGCACCCTCCATCTGTATCTACTCAGCAGAGTAGATCTCAATAGTGGCTGAAACAAAATTTCATTTAAAAAAATTTGTTCCCATGGAAAAGTTCCAATTTTGATGAAATATTTCCTGCAAGATAGCAAAAACCAAACTTATCATTCAAAGGTTTGACCCAATGTCTGCTCTTCAGGAGGGAAAAGGGTAGTGGAGAGGAAGCGAGTGTGGGTTTGGGAGAAAAGAAATCCTACCAATAAATGGGGGTAATGAAAGCAGAAGGAAGAAAGTACAAATTCCCAGGCATTCCAGACATATCTGGTATCCTTTACATCCTGCACTCTGCATTTCAGTTGTACATATTTCTGTGTTCCACTGCAGAGGTAGCTGCATTTCAGTTGGGAGTTACTCTATGAGGAGTTTTATATAGTTGTTACAGGATGAGATGAAAAGGAGCTGACCATGGCAAAGAAAGTAAAATAGAACATGTAATCTTTTAACTATGCTCGAAACCACTTATGCCACAGAGAAATGGGTGCCAGGAAGCAAAAACTTCCAGAAGAAATTAGAAATAAAAGGGGAAAACCAGGAAAAGTCACTGGTAGCTGGGAAAAGAGTGCAGGCTCATTATTACATCTGAGATGTAGAGGAAGCCCTCTGGTTTTCTGCAGCTCTTTCTGTAGTTCTTCTGTTCATTTTTGTCCTTCTCTTTAATCTTGCTGGGTAAAACACATCTCCAAGGACAAATAAAAATTATTTTCTTGCCAGT
This sequence comes from Hylia prasina, assembly GCA_013397195.1. Classification (NCBI taxonomy): domain Eukaryota; kingdom Metazoa; phylum Chordata; class Aves; order Passeriformes; family Sylviidae; genus Hylia; species Hylia prasina. The sequence continues at coordinate 252,577 of VYXD01013293.1, read as the reverse complement.
GCTGCTGACTTTGCAACCTGTCAGAAAACTGACTAAACTCCTTCCGTCAGTCACTTTAAAATATAGTCAGCATTGTGTTTAAAGAAAAAAATGAACTATATGAATTCAGCATCAGGGTTACTCTGCTGCATATTACAGCATTCTACTGGGCTCCAGGAGAAACAGCACAACTGAGGTGATGAGCAGTGTTACAAAGGAAGTGCTGCAAAATATTAGGCTTGGCACTTGCAGTGTAGTGAAGATGCTTTATTTGTTTCAATTAAATAGGTATTTTACTAAAGAATTCTTAGATGCAAAAAATTGGCCTGGGAACCAGAAAAAATACCATTTAGAACCCAGGCTCAGGAAATGTGAATTAATTTTGCTAGGGTCACATTTAACCTGCCCAAGGAAAAAGGACTGAATTGTAACACTGGAGAGGTTGTAATCTGCAGTGAGTGTTTTTGTCATCAATTACATTCATCTTCCCTGAAAGCATTTACCCCTCTTATCTGCACCATAATAGGTGGGTGGAGAACTGTAACTCTGCCTCAGCTTCCTCACTGCTTCTCATAATTACACTTAGAGCCCAAATGGTCTGGAGGGATTTATGCACTGGCAGATCCACCTACCATCTACTGTCCCTGGCAAACACTGCTTTCAGACCCTGGTTAGGACAAAACAGGGGTAACTTTTCAAAATCAGCCTCATCTTGCTCAGGGTCACAACAAAAAAAAGTGAAATTATGATTGGTCCATCATCCATTGCCTGCACTGTTTCTTTGTGCCTGCCTGGCCCACACAATTCATCCTTTCTTACATTCTAACAAGTGTCAGAGTTTGGCTTATCACCCAAGTGCAAAGGTGCATAAAATGTGAGGTTGAGTGCCTTTTTTAGGCTGTGTATGTGGCGGGGGGTCTCTTTGTGAAGTAGCTGGTTCAGATCCCTGGGCAAGAATAAGTGAGAAAACATAGAGTCAGCTATAGGAACAAGGTGAACTCTAGAGCAAGAGATGTAATTTTTCAATCAAGCTTTTAATGAAAAGATCATAAAATAACAGTTTCTCATCACTGTACATTAAGACTGCAAATTTCTGAATGCTGAGATCATATTATAACTTCTGTATCTTTTTATATGACACTTGAGTTGAAGCCACAACTATTGTGGCTCTGACCTGAATTCAAGCTCTTGAAGGAAATGAACAGAACATTGCAGCAGGAATGTCGGCCTTTCCCCTTGACCTCCCCTCCTTTCCCCCTCCCCAGGAAACATCCAGGGCTTCCAGACTGACTGACAGTTAAGGCTTAAAATGAAAAAAACCCAAACAAATGAAAACCAAAAACCAAAAGGGGTGATGGAACGTTCCTTTTTCAGTTGTATCTAAAATATTAAAATAAAATGGGAAAAATATCCAGCCAGCCATAGCAAGATCCTCTCCTCATAGAAAAGTTATCCCCAGCCAGTCAAAAGTCCCGTGGAAGGTCAGAGGAACAGCTGTGCTGGGAGTGCTTCGATTGGTAACTTGTGACAGAGGAAGTTTAAACCAGTCCCACTCCTCAGGGAAAGCAGCCTAGGAAGTGGGTCCCTAACTGCCAGCAAGTGTCACAGCAAGTGTGGGTTCAGACCTGCCCCACCACATGCCACAGGGGCTGCTCTCTTCCAAAATCACTGATCCCCTGACCTCTGTGTTCAACACTGGCCTTCAAAATGCTTAGGAAAAACAGGGAAGGAAGGAAAGAAGGTGGTGGCAACAGGAGACAATGGAACAAAAACACATTTCTAGCTCTAAACTTATGTTCCAGGATCTTTGAGTTGTTAGTTAAAACAAGGAAAGCAGAATAAGCAGCAGTTTTGATGTGGCAGAAAGATGAACAAGGGCTGAAACAAAGGAGTCTTCCTGACTTGGAGGACCAGCTAGGAACCTTACAGTAAAGCTGGAACTGCTTCACAAGGGTTCCCAAATCTTTTCCTTTTGCAATAAAAGCAGCAAATTTAGTGAGTCTAACAGGAAATAATCAAAGGTGAAATTTCTTACCCTATTCTGAAAAAATGCAAAATATGAGGAGTGGAAAGGGGCTGAGAAACAGCATTTCCTTTTGCCTGCTTGTCTCCTGCACTAAAATCAGGACCATAAAGCACCGTGGGACTTAAAACACTGCAAAAGGCTACTTTCATCTCTTGAAAGCAACCCCTAAATTTTCTTTTTCGAGAATATGGCCAATTCTGGAGTGCAAGAATAAGCTTATACAAAGAAAGGATTTTACAGTAAATGGAGAGACTTTACTGATGTTGAGCAAATAACTATTTAAACAAAAACTGAGAAAAAAATGCCAAAAGTCTCTTTAATTATTCCAGAATTACAGCTCTGGGTTCATTTAGATTTTAAATTCTTGCTTAAACAAATGTTTATCCAAACATGCCATCTCAGTGATGAGCGTTTCTGCTGTCTGGGGATAGCTTGATGCTTGCTACCTAAAGCCTCTTAAACCCACTCAAAATGTAGGGATGTTTTGTCTCTTTGTTTTTTTTATTTGCTTTTCCCTTAACTCCAGCGCTGCTGATTGGAAAGGTTTCAGAATTTGGCAAATATCCAGGAATCAGCAAACATCCTTTCTTCATGCTAATTTGTAAGGCTGTTGTAGGTGCTGACTCCACCAACACTGGAACAAGACGCTTTGTAAAGCACAGCTTTTCCCAGGGGGCTCGAGCCTGTGGCAAACCTGATGCTTCAGTACCGTTTGCAAGGCCCACCATGAGATGGCACAGAGGCTGTGGGGTTTGGCACGGAGCTTCCTCTGCCCATCCTAGGCCTCGACTCCCCACTTTTGAGATCTTTATTGCTATCACAGTAAACAGGAAGTGAGGGATGAGGGGGACATTAAAAAGAAGCTACATCGTGTCCTTCAGGCAGGACAACAGACTAGTCACAGTCACAAGCTGCAATCAGAAGCATACAACTATTCCTCAAGTGACTTTTACCTTCTCTGGATTTTGCTAGCAGTCACCTCAGATTTAATTTTGTTTCACTAAGTGCACTGGATGTTTCTCTGGTCAAGACCCATATTCCTGCTTTTCAGAACTGAAGCAACATGGTAAAATACTGCTAACCCAGACTTTGAACCTGCACCGCTTGAAAACAGTGCTTTCCACACACAAGAGAGAGAGGAAAACAAAAACAAAAACCAAAACAGGAATCTTAAAAGAGTGACACTGTAAATTGAAACATTTAAATACAGCAAAACATAAATTCCTCTTCTATGCAAAGCTACAAAAGTCCAGTCTTTGTATTGTCTTCACAGGTTATGGTTTATGGCTATGCTGAGTCTCTGAGATTCCTTTTTTCTTTTTTTTTCTTTTTTTTTTTAATATATTTTTTCATTTTTTTGAAATCCTGTAGAGAAGACCCTGCGGACACATCTTTGTGTTTGCAACTTTCTGAATTACATTGCAAAACTGTGCATACAGAATCTGAGAAATAAATACATTCATTACTGCACATACATATTGATACAAAAACAACACTGTCAAATAGTGTTTGCACCATCTTTGTTAGATATTAAGACCAGGCAAAATTAATATTTCGTTTTCCATCAGCCCCCCCTCAAATGTTTGAGGTGGCTTTGGTGTAGAAGGTAAAAGCTACAAAGGGTCAAGACTAATGATGGGGAACTTTCTTAAACCTTTCTATTTTTGGCTTCAGCGGTATTTTCGCAAACCATCCTCATTGGTCATCTTTAAACTGTTCTGCCATACAGGTGGGCTTAGGTTTCCACCTGGGCACCCTCAGGAGTTTTGGTTGGGCTCTTTGTGCAGGACTGTGAGGTGTGAAGTGAATCAATCCAGCAGTTCCATGCAGGAGGGTTAGAGGAGGGGAGGGAGCGCAGCTCGCACAGGGCGAGGCCACTCGGTGCCCCCGGGCAGCGGCCGCAAAGCCTCACAGAAGCAGCGTGTCAAGAGCTCTTTGGTGTCTTCTGTGATCTTTGTGGCTCCTGCTAACACTCCCAAGTGCACAGAGCTGGGCCTTTGGGTTGTTGTTTTGTTTTTTGTTTGTTTGTTTGTTTTCGCCAGGAATTTGGTTTTGGAAGTTTTGCAGTAAAGGACTGGAAAACAGCTCAGCTCCCCATGGCTAAGGTTAAGGAGATGTGCTGGGTACAGCAGCTCCCAACATCTAACATCCTTTTTTGTCTCTAGAGCTTCTTCCATCTCCCTTTGCCCTCTTGCTTCCCTCAGACTCCTCCGAGGAAGAGGTAGGCTGGAATGCCTCTACAATAGTGCCTAGGTCTCACTCCCAGCAACATCTCTCATAGATTGAAGGGGAAAAAAAATCTACATGCCATATTTCTAATTGCCCACCCTCTCCCCACCCTCCCCAAGCAGTGCTGGAACGCAGGCTGGGACACAGATCCCCCTCCCAAGCCAAGGAACACTGCATAGCCTTCAGAGACAAACCAATGGAAAAAGCAAAGATTAATTTTGACTGGCCCCTAGATCTGTTGAGGTCTGAAACTGTAAAAGTTTATGTAAACAATGAGATAAATATATTAGTACTTTTCTGAGCCAAGTGAGGTTCCATACTCATTCAAATGTGCTTTGGTTTAAAAAATAGTTTTGTGAATTTGGGTATGAGCTTTATTCTTTTATACAACTTTTGCTATTTTATCTTTTTTTTTTTCCTGTTATTCCGAAAACATTCTGGAACTAAGTGACTAAAGCATATACTTAAGCTGCCTGGCCTCTTTTTTTTTTTTCTTTTTGTGGTTTTCTCTTTTTTGTTTCCTTTTAAATTGTTTTATTCCTCTTGAGGCTCTTTGTGTATTAAAAAAAATTTCAAAGTAAAAAAAAAAACCAAACGAAAATGCAACTCCCTCCCCCCACCCTAAAACTCTTAAAAATCTTAAATATGAAACTAGTGTTTTGCTTTCTCATTAAAATACAGAAAAATGTTGATACAATACTATGTCGTACAAATGCAGTTGAGTGTTTAGGCCCCAAGCAGGCCTGAAACAGTCCCTGAAGTTTTGAGTATTATTAGTTATTCATTATTACTGTCACAATTTGGAAAATGTTGTTTATACTCAGTCTATGGAACA